>OY728140.1:2078282478-2078890478 GCA_963277665.1 Viscum album
CGGACATTCTATTGTTGTCTTTTTACATAAAATGAGAATGGATTTTTTACGACACAACATATAAATTCATTTCATCACTATCATGATTACTAATTTATTTTAACTAAAATTAAATGTTTTCTTTTTTTGTAGAAATGAAAATAGGACAATTAATATATTTTAAAAAAATTATATTGAAAATATTTTATATCAATTGAAATGGGGTTTTCCCTAAGCCATTTAGTACTAACAATTTAATGGTATTTTCATATATATAAACATCTTTTGATGTTTCTTAACATTTATTATGGATATTATCAAGGGTTACTATAATTTTTATTTTATGGATGGTTTAAGATAATGATGATTAAATGTTTACAAAAAACATATCATATCCATGGGTTTTTAATTGATGATATCATGAATGTCATATGATCATGTGGAACACATTTGTTTACTTTTCTTTATCTAATGGGAATTTCTAGAATTATATCGTACTCCAATTAATTTTAAAATAAAGGATTTATCATTATATAAAAGTTCTATAATAGGGATTGAACCGTGTTCTGTAAATGTAGTTTTCCAAAATAATACTCTAGGACGTGAACCTTGATCATTGAAATGTTGGGTTCTAGAGAGAAAAAAATCAACCACCTTAGTCTTTGGAGTGATCACTGACTATGGAAATTATTTTCATTCTTTATGTGAATGCCATGAACATATTTTTTAAATATATATTTTTTATATTCTCTGTGATTGATTGTCGTATATTATGTACTCTAATATCTTATGCAGTCATATAGAATAAACCTTCTTCCTTGATTCATAATGTAATATCATCAATTTAGAATGTATGATTATTTAATGTTTTTCTCATGTTGTCATACCCTAATGAATATATTATTAAAACATATGTTCATTGATTGGCATATTTTTTTACACTTACTAAGAATATGAACTCACCAATTATTTTTTTCCCATTCCTTGAGTTAGGAATTATGGATTTATGTACGATCGGTTTAAGAAGTGTTTCTGTTGTGATGAAATAAAGGTAAATGATATATTTCATTCATATATAGTTTTTTATGATTCGTTTTTCTAATAACACTAATCCTATGCATATCTTCAATTGATCATATTTTTTTAATGAATATTATAATAATATTATTTAGTTTGTTTATGAAATGGATCAATTATGTGTATTATCATATTAGGTGTAATTTCTAAATTCCATGATAATGCATAAAATGTATTATTTTATATTATTTTAAATCTGTTATTATTTTCTTATTTATGATTTTCCATATTTTTATGATCTAACCATTATGGTTTTTTATGTTATCCCTTACTATGAATTTCATCTAAACCTTCTAATGATTACCCATAAAAATGATATGGTAATGATAACGTGTCTTATAAATTCTATGAGTGTTTATAGTTTATTGAAAAATTCATGACATTTATGTCTTTTTTTGTTATCCAATATAGTACTCATTTCTATTCTCAGATTAAGTGAATATTTTTGGGGTATAATAATTAATCCAAACTATCAATATAACATTTATTTATGTTTGTATTTTATCTCATAATTTGTTATTAGATAAAGACTTTGATATATTATGTATTAGTATGAAAAAAATCAGTGAAAGCCCATATTGTATATTTAAGATAGTATCAAGATTTTTTTGGTAATGTAGGGATTATATGGTTTATCTAGAAATAAAACTATATCTATATAATATAAATTGATATGGTTTTGTAATGGATTCATCTTGGGTTAATCACCCCCAAAATAGTGTTCGTCGATCATATATCTTTCATCATTCTATTTCATAGTTAATGGGCCCTTACATTACACATGGTTTGACACTATCGAGGGATGTGATTTGGTTACATTACATCTTCTATATTTATAATTATAGAGGATTTTTATTTCATTATTACAATCATGTTTAAGGAAAATGTTTATTAGAAATATTCATGTATAACCTATATTTAAACATATAGAGTTCTTAAGTAATAATATAGTTATTATTTTTTAGTTATTTCTTCCATAAGAAATGATTTAATCATTATTCTTATACTATTTTATATATAATTTCCTAGAAAATTCCATTATATTTTATATTTCTATAAAAAACTGTTTTTAAGATAATGAATGATATAGTGGATAATTTTTGAATAATCATAATAAGACAAAAATATGGGTTCAAAATATCATAGAAATGGTCAGTAATCTCCCTTATGATATAAATAATATAGACCTATAAAATTCATAATGGAGGGACACTATTTGTATTAACTGTGTTATTATTTGATATCTTCCATCATTTAATTTGTATTCAAAAACATTGATTTATAATAAATGATACAATGTGATGGAAGTGATATTTTCTGTCTTTCAATGATCTAAGAAATAGAGTGTTGTTTTGGTTGTCCATCAGCTTAAATTTGAGTATAAACAATGGTGTAATATCATTAGGAATAAAAAATATTGTATTTACTAAATTATATGATGTTGATGTATTTTAAGGAAATATTATTCACTAAATATTTTTCATAAACACTTCACACTTTGATAGAGTGAGAATTCCTTGAATTGAAACAAAAAAAAATATGAGTCCATTATATCTAAAAAGGAAAAAATAAGGATAATATCATTGTATTCCTAAGATTCAATATAATGATTTGAAAATAATATTGATCAATTATTTGGTGGCCTAAATACCACTATTTTTTAGTTATTTTCTATATAAGAATTTAAACACTATGATGATATATTCAGAAGTGTGATTATGGATGAAATAGAATATGTATACCCACATGATTCTATAGAAAAAAAACATAATGGAGTATGATTTAATGATTAATTTATAGTATCATAGGGTACAAAAATATAATTAATCACATGTAAAATATATGTGATGAAAAAATTTATAAATTTCCATGGAGGTTCATTCATGTGTTACAATGATGGAAAATCAGGCCACCAATCTCAGGACTACATAAAAAATGGAAATTGTATGAATAACAAAACTAAATGGATGTATGACCAAGCTTATAGTTGATTACCTTTTCAATACTTCAAATTCCTAGATTATAAGAACAAGGTTACTTATTTACCTAGACAATGAGTTAATGAAGGGAATATGGGGTAGGAGGATACAAATCCAAGGGAGGTTGGGAGGTAATATTCAACACTACTATTAGGGAGGGAAACAATAACAATGTGGTGAAAGGTACAATAATTTTCCACTCCATAACCATGAAATAATTATCTGTTGTGGCGCTCCAAATTCTACTATATATTTTTTATTTTAAATAAATATGTTTTCACTACCTATAATAATGAATATCATGGTATTTATGATATCATAGTGTGAAATGCTTAATATAACAATGGTGTACAAATATTCTTCAATTTCAATTTATGGAGTGATAATTCCATAAATTATGGTTCAACTTCCTATAGTTTAATTTTACATAATTCTAGTTATGTATGAACATTCATTATATTAGTTATATATTAAATTCAATGAATATTAAATATACATAAATATCTTTAACAATATTATTATCAAGTTCCAATAAATGGATGATCTGGTAACATTTTTATAAGTATATTATCTTATATGGGTATTCATACCTTGAAAAAATGGGTTTATATATCATATAATTAGTGTCAATGTCTATAGTTATTTTATGCCTATTTTTTTGTGAATTTTGGGTTCTTCTTCTCATTAATTGTTGGGTGATTCTCTATAATGAGTTATAGAATTATCAATTAAACCCCCCATATCATTGAATATATTTAATAATCCCTATAAAATGTCTTTCATTTATTTAATTTAACTGAAGAATAAAATACAAGGAAACATTTATAATGTTGTTTAACTCCTTAATTCTTTACAATGGGGTGCATATATACTCTTTATTAAAAATAATGATGTATCCGTGAATATTTTCATATATTATATTGATCACAAAGAAATCAAGATAAAATGTATTATATTCCCCTTATTGATGACATGTTTGATGATATCATATTAGAAAATTCCCACTACATGATTAACCTCTGGTCTAGAAATCATCTAACAGGGCAAAAATGGGGACATTCCAAATTAAGCATTCTATACTTTGTATGGACACTATGAGTTTATAATGATGATTTTTAGAATTACAATTTCCTCTATGTCTTATTTTATCTTCAGAATATATTATAATGATATTCCCTCTATCAATTTGTGGTACTCTTTATAGATAATATACTTCTATATTCCAAAATCAATGAATAGAATGAATATCATTTAATCACAATGTTAAAGTCAATAATTTAGGATATATTATATTCCAAAATCAGAAAATAATAAATATATGTAAAAAATTATGTTCCATATGTCATTTCATCACAAGAATGTGTATCTATGTTGATATATCAATATATGAGGTTAGTGGGCATTTACATTGACCGATGATTGTGAATAAAATCCATAGTTTTCTACATTTATATGGATATTATTGATTCTTTGTGAGAAATGTCACATGGTAATCAAAACGATTTACCACACTTATATATAAATGATTTATATTCCTCTTGAAATATGAATATGATGAAATCATAACGGATCATAAGGAAATGTTATTCACTCTACATGTTCCAAAATTATCCTATAGTGGAACATGGTTTGTAATTTACAGTGATCCATCTTCAAAATTTGTGGGATGCATCCTCATGAAAAATGTAATGATGTTTTTTTATTCTCAATCTATTTTAGACTTCAGAGAATACTTATCGGATTCTTAATTTGAGATAGTGGTCATAATCTTTTTAATGAAAATTTGGTGGCATTAATTTCATTTTTGTGATGTTTGATTTAATAAATGATCACATTATCTTGAAATATACATTCTCACCTAAAAATTCAAACATCATCTAAAGAAGATAGTTATATATAGAAAAAGATAATAACATTTTGATACATTACCACCATGGAATGTAAAATAAGTTGGTTTATTCAATGATTATAAATGTTCATGATATATGATCCATGATGTGGAATGAAAAATACCCATTACTCATGGATCTACAAAAGATTAATATTGAATCCATAAGGTAATGAGATAAAACATCCATTTCACATACTTCTAATAAAACCATATATTCATTATAATGATCAAAGTTACCAAAAATAATGGTGTCATGCTTCAAAATATAGAATTGATAATTCTATATTTCTTCATAGATAATGATGTTAATATATGGGTTGGAATCTAGATATGTGGCATGTCTATACCCTAACTAAGGTATATATTTTTTATGATGCACATATCATTTGATTATCTATCCATCATAGAGAAACACACACACACACATAGATATATATATATATGTCTATTTTAAGAGAAAAATCTTGTTGGATAATAGGAATATTAAAATCACTAATTACATATCTCGATCATTGGTTTATTAAAAGGTTATGGAATAGTGACAAAATTCTATTAGTGTGAAGAATACATTAAAAATACCCATATATAAATTGGATAAAAACACTATAGAATCCTTAATTAGACTCCCTGAGGAATATATTTTACATGATTCCCAATGTATTATTCTTTATATCATTAAAAAGTGTAATGAACCAATATGATAATACTAAAAAATCCAGCCAAGCCGCCCCATGATGGTGTTGAGGTTCATCATTATAATTGAAAAAAATATAATATAAGAAAAAAATGATGTAAAAACCTACTACAATTTGGATGAAAAAGAATCATCTAGGATTTATATAATCGAAGAAAAATTGGGTAAATAAGAAATAATTACAAACCAAGGAAGAAAAGCCTCTATGTTACCAATCATCACCTTGAAATTGTCCGGCAATAAAAGTTTATTAAATTAGAGAAGCCATCATTATACATAATTCACTCACTTTATTCTAGAACCTATAATAAAAAACTACAACCAAGAAATATAAATATTATATGTGAATCTAGATTTTGATATAATACCACTATCGAGTCTATACAATCTCAAATATCATGAATTTAGTAGTTCTATCTTTCAAATAAAAAATATTTTCACCAAGAATTATTAAAAATCCAAATAAATTTTAAAATAATTGTCCATTAGTTTTCATAAAATCCAATCATATTGAAAAATATAGTAATATGAAAATAATAAGTGATAAAAAATGAAATCATATATCTACAGAAAAGGTATAAAAGTAAATTCCTGTCAGTGAAATAATATATCATGTCAAACCACATGATACAACCTCATGTTGTAGTCATGTGGGACGAAATATATGAAAACATATATCCTGTAGTAAATAAACCATTAATGAAAATCAATACAATATTAGGAACTACCCAATGAGAATACATACTAGAAATAAAATACCCAAAATTAGGCATATTTTTGTACCAACTGCTATTGATTCATGCAATGTACTACTGATATCCTAAAACCTATAGGGGAATTAGGCAATCTAAGAGTCATGTGTCTATTCTTAATGCACCCAAGGTTCCAAATGTGCCAATTTTTTCAAAATTACATTTCAAAACTATATTTTCAATTTAAAATTAATTTTAAAATTCATGAATATTTATTTCATTGTTTGAGAATCTTATTTCTCATTCAAAACCTACATTTAATCAATTATTCAAACAAATAGTGATCAAAAATCCACTTTTAAAGAAACACCTCATTAAAACATGAATAATTCTAATAAATAAAAATAATCATTGAATATCAGAAATTAATATTATAATAAGATGAATATTAAAAAAATTAAACCTTTTCATAGATAGACCTACCCTAAGAGATGAGTTTGAATTAGTATCATATTACAATAGAGATCAGGGAAGAGTATATGAAAACCTCCAGATAAAAGATCTGTAATAACACAAAAATACTCTATATGAACTCATATATCAAACATAAAAATACCGTTTTGGTTCCAATATATGGTAGAAGAAGCCATATAACGAGTATCAAAGAAGTGTATGAAAGCCCAACCAAATATGCAACATGCCTTCTGATGATAAATCATGAACGAAGGGGATCCACATAGAATCTCATGATAGTAACCTATAATATAATATAAATGATTAAGATTATTCTAATATATTCAAGGGGTAATAAGACGTTAGTTTATGTTTCGATGGATTTTATATTACAAATTAATGTCATTAAAAACCAACACCCATAGTTTTCAGGAGAGGACACAATCTAAAGAGTAACCAAAAAACCAAATCAAGTTTTATATACAGGGAAAATATTTAGGTTACACAGTTTCCCCACATAGTATATTAACCAGGAACTAACCATGAAATCCCACTATCCAACGGTATATTAAGTACAGTAGGAGTATTTTAGATTTGAAAAAATTGTTTACCCCTTACAGTTTCTCAACATAGGAAGAATAGTTTGTTGAGCCAAACCACATGGGTTCCATAATAATTCACCAATGGTGGAAATCTCCATGAGCCTATAAAAGTTTCCAAAAATTATTAAAATAGACCCAAATTAGGATTCAACCAATCCATAGAAAAAAAGTTCAATAAGTATATATATAAAAATATAGTGAAACATTACACTATCCCCGCCATAAATGATATATATCAATAGAATGTGACCAAGATTCTGAATCAAAAAAAAGAGAAGGAAACTACAGCCTAATCAAGGATACCCACTCACACATCTCATGGATATCATGTTGACATTGCAATAGTAATTGGGACAATGTAGAATTTTTACGATAGTTAACTTTATCCCAGAGATCCATAATCATAATGGTCTTTCAAAAACTGTGGTATCAGACTCAAGATCATAGTCCTCACATTCAATCAAATAGGAATGATCCAATTGATACCAACTCAATTAGGAAACATGAAAACCAATTTGAATCTATATAAATATAGAAGGTTTGTATAACCCATATTTCTCCATTACAATTATTCCCATAGTATCAAATGGGACAACAAACTATGGTGATTACATGCCTTTATTAACCAACTGATGATGTACAAAGGGAGGAGAAACTAAGAGAAAAACTTGATCCCTAGCATTAAAATATAACAGCTGATCGAAATGGTCAGTGTTATA
This sequence comes from Viscum album, assembly GCA_963277665.1. NCBI lineage: Eukaryota > Viridiplantae > Streptophyta > Magnoliopsida > Santalales > Viscaceae > Viscum > Viscum album. The sequence goes on from OY728140.1 coordinate 2,078,290,565, forward strand.
ATTACGATGGATATTTACTATGAAAAAATTATTCTTATCAAACCACAATAGTTTTGTATTCTCCTCAAGGAAACTCACCGTAAACAATTACCTCGAACCCAAAACATCCCCGTATAAGGGAGATCTACAAGGACACCCATATAACTCTTTAAAGTGTTCCATCATTATAAAATCCTGATAACTATTTATATAGTAATGTTATAACAATAGAAAATTATATTCCAATGATACAAAAAATTCATAAAAGAAAGAACAAATAATATCATGAAAATAATTGATATCTCTCTCTGTATGTCTATCTATATGTGGGGGATAATTAATGATAAATTTAAACTAGAATACATTACCTAATATAAATCATTCTAGAAGTAGGATCTAATCCTTGTGTCCCTGTCTAAGATAACCATACAGGAAACCCCATTAATTCTCACAATATCTCGGATGTTTATGTTATTGATTTTTTTCCACTTTCATTGTCTTATATATTCGCATGAAATGTACTAATTTCATCAGTTGATCAATGATCACCAAATTGTATCATTACCACTTAGATTTTGAGGAAAACCAATGATAAAGTCCATAGAAATCTAACCCCTCTTCCATATCAAAAATGGAAAATTTTCAACAAAAATATAACAGCCCCTTGATCCATTTTAGTCTTCTTACAAATGGGACATGATGATAATAAAAGTTCAATTGACAACCACATCCTTGGCCACCAATACCGGTTTCTCAAGTGATAAAAAATCATGGTTTCCCTAGGGTGTAAATACCAACATGACCAGTTTTCACTATCCTTTAAATCTGACCATATATATATAAATAACTATCATATTACGAAATCATAAATCTCGATTAGGATATCACGACCACTCACCATTACTCTCCCCACCATAAAGTATTTTACTAAGCCATTTGAAATCAGTTTCTATGACCTTCTTGATCATAAATAATTCATCAATAGATAAACCACTATTTATTAAATCCAAAAACATCTTTCTGACAACCTATTTATCTCACATTCTCATTTCTATTTAAAACACATCCAAGACCACTCCTCAATTGATTCATTCACTTCTTGAATTTATATTTTTATTCAATGCATATAAAACAACATTCCCTTCCCTATGATTGTATGAAATATGAAAAATATATTTATCAAGATACTATAACAAATGAATATGTATCATATTTATATCTGTCAATGTAAAATACATATTTCATGTTCTAATTATTAGAATACACTGTAAACAGGTCCGTACAGATATAGTGAAACCATGTTTTGAGCACCAACATAACTATTTCTAAATAAAGATGATTGGTAGTCTATTTCTTCACATTAGGAAACAATTAATGAGATCCATATGCCCCCACTTATTTTCCCATAATTAAGACACATATAATACTTTTTCTATAAGAATCATTGAAATAATCATAACGTAGACCGATTTCTTGAATATTAAAAATATATTTTATAGTCAAACACACCTTTATATCCTTAAAAGCTCTCTAAAACTGTTAATTTCATTTAATCATTACACACTTGTGTTTTAAATCATTCATTGAATATCTGAGGTTGGATAAATCCTGAAAAAAATCACTTATATCAACTATAAAAACCCAAGATTCTCTGGATCTCATACACATGGCTAGAATTATCCATATACATAAAAATCCTTATTTTCATTGGATACTCTAATAAAAGTTTCATAGATATAAAATTCCTAAAAATAAAACTACATGGATCCAAAACTCACATTTAGAAAGAATACTACATAGATTATGTTCCATAAAGTATTGAAGAATGATATCCAAATGGTCCATATGACTTTCATATAACTTGGTTTACACCATAATAACTTCGAAAAACAAAACACTTAAGGAATCAATGAACTGGTGAATTATTTGGGTAATGAATTCCATAAATATCGCAAGATCATTAGAGATACCAATTGGCATATCCAAGAAGTTAAAATTCCCATACATGATCTTAAACAATGTCTTAGATATATCCAATTCTATAATACTCATCTATTAGTACCCTAAATAATGTTAAATCCATGAAAACCATCATTCCACTCTATGGTGGTCAAAGAGATGATCATATTTAATAAAAGGAAAAATGTTCTTAATATCCACATGGATTTGATTTTGATAATCCCCACAATATCATAGAATCATGTTATTCTTCTTAGTATGGAGGATAGGAAACTCCCATGGTGAAACACAATGTTGAAAAAATCGCTTATCCTCTTAGTCCATAATATAGAAATTAGGCTCCACCAACTCTACATCTTTTATTCAATAAGATGAAATAGAAAAGGAAACCATACTAGGGACCATGTCTATTGTAAATTTGTCCTATCTATACAGTGGTAAACTAGATACGTCAATTGGTAATACCTAAATATATGAAAAAACATCTATAAGAATATGTATAGTCAAAAAATGGGTCAATATAATCTAGAAACATATCTAATAATATGAACATGTTTATCCATAATAGAATGAACTAATTGCCCCTCCCTTCCTAATATAGAGTCCCACCCACCCTAGAAAACAATAGTGACCACATAATAAGGGAGAAACTAAACACAATGGTAATAGTATTCTACTGGTATATAAAAATGATCAACCAATCCACGCCATGTATCTGTTTTAGGATTAAAATATTTAAAAATTCAAAGTCACGTATTACCTCATAGTCAAGTATTATCTCTCAAAATGTTGGAAAATTGAAACATTTTTAGACCTCTTTACAAAAGGATTGGATATTTCGAACATTAATATAATATGATCTATTGATAAGACCAAAAAATAAAATAACATTAAAGATGTTATGAAATTTATATCACCTATATCAAATAAATAAATCACTATAGCGGATGAATTAAACAATGTACCTCTAACAGTAGTTGAACCTGCTTCATATTCTTCTCTTGAATAATATTATTCATAAATAAATTCATTTATAGGCACATGAACACCTATAATCCTTATGTTTATTCCCATAATCCAGGGGAAAATTTATCTAAACCTGTGAACCCTTAGTGATATTGGATCGTTCCATACTACCCAGTGATACCCAATAATAAAATTATTTAGATATCCCAATAATCCAGGATGATGAAAATTCATTGGAGCCTTCATATAGTTAGTTTATATATAAAAACACATTCCACACTAATAGAATAATAATAGTTTTTTTCTAATGAACCCCCTACAATATTTCATGATGAAAACTATCTTCCCTTGCTCATCGTTTTCTAGCCATACGGCACACCATTTATAAAAATTGAACCAATTATAGCTTCACCCAATATAGTCCTTCCATATATATATATATATATATAAATATATGTCTCAACCAAAAGGTAATTTTTAGGCTACCTCCACGATGGTTGGATAAAAAAAGATATTTAACATTGTATGATCAATATAAATCAATCTCAAATCAACTCCCAAATAATATAGGTACAGTTTAGTGAAATTATCTAGTTTGAGATGAACCATCTCATCAAAATAGGTGGAATAAACAAGAATAATATACTAATGATTCTCCATTTTCAAAAACACTTGGGACTTTTCCACATGTAACATGTCATGGTAAAAGTACTGCTTAATTATTTTCATGAAATAATTATATTTAATACCCCCACACATCTTATCTCTCATAATATAGTCACACCATATCCTTCACATTGCTTCAAGTATATACATGGTAAAAACTAACATAGAGTATTCAAGAGTTATCAACAAGTGAATATACTATAAAACCACTAAATCCAAACATTATATTCATAGGTTCCCTTGTCACAATTGATGACAAGTGGATTATTCATTGTAAATTATGATTAATGATCCAACTCCTATCATGGGATATAGAGAATTTTACGACCTATATTTTGAACTGTTCTATTTATAGTTTACCTAAATGAGGTTATTAATAAGGATTCACCTGTGGATACTAACTCTCATACTACTATCATGTATATGGATGATAAAATCATAGAGTAATTTTCTATTTAGTTTAATATAATGGCCAATAATATTTATAGAGTATTTCAAAATCTTATGATGAACATAAAAAATTCCATTCAATTCATTATTATATCAATATTTTAACGAAATATGAATTCTACAGACAACACTGAACATATTAAAATGGAATTGGTCCATTTAGATTAGCATACCATTTAGTTTGTTAAAATTAACTCAAATACCACATCTCGAAACTAGTAAAATATTTATTACCACCCACAGTAACTCGAGTTCAAATATGGATGTGAGGTGGTTATACACCCTCATTCACTGACTACCTGAATGGAGACATTCCAAAATCATTTCTACATGAGACCCATAACAATACATCAATAGTGTTGACACACCATAGGTTTATCGTCCTTCAGATACCATTCTATAGTGAACAATCCAGAGTTAACTAACCAAGCCACCCAAGAAGGGTCGTCATGGTGGTGAGGCACAATGAGATAATTGAAAAATGGTCTCATAAAATCAAAACAGAACATACAAGAAATGAATAATGGGTTAAATGAGATACACCCAAGATCCTCCCAATAAATAAAAAATTTCTAAATTATAAATTATGATAATACAAGGACAAATATTGCCAATGTGACCAACAATCACATCCAAAGCATCCCACTATGAATGTTGTATAAATTAAAGAATCTATGATGCTAAAAATTTCCATTCTCTTTATATGGATCATGTAGTAAATCATATAGAAACACCCATATGTAAAATTATAATGTGACCACAAATCCTAGTAGGACTCCACCATTGATTTTATACATGTTTTAATTTTAAGAATAAAGTCGTTCTATATTTTTTTTCAATCAGCTTTATAATGAATTTTCATAAATCCAATGAATATTTTTAATCATTTCCATTTTGTATTCAAATAATAATTTCATAATCACAAATCTATTAATATGTAAAATATATGTGAAAAAATAAGAATTCATATTCACAGACCATATAATTGGAATGTAGACATGTATATATGAAATAGTCCACCACATGATAACAAGTGGTATAGCATCATGTGATAAACATATGAGAAAAATCCATGAAAACAATCCATCATTTGATAAATAATATATATATAATAAATATAAAGAAATTAGTTTATAGATAGTGGGAATATTTACTAGACATAGATTTGAATAAACATGACATATGTTGGTAAGAACCAAGATTAATTCTATTTGTAGCCTCTTAACATCCAAAAAACCTTTACTGTTACAATTCACACAACAAGTTACACATATGTTCCTGACATTAGTAATGTTCCAAACGTGAAAAATTTATCAAAAATATATTTCAATCACATGACCAAAATTAATAAATCAATTTCAAATCCAGGCCAATTTTTTTGCTATCTAAAAATCAATTCATAAATAAAATCCCCCATTCGAAAATTTACTCAAACACGTTGTGTGAAACCCGATTTATAAAAAAACCCATTTAAAAAAATGAATCATTGAATTAAATCCATTAAAACAAAAGATCAATTCAATTAAATATGTAACCCAATGAAATTTTCAATGGATAATTTTCAATTCATATAATTTACACATTGTATAGAATCACTTATCTTAAGAATGAATGAAGAATTATTATCCTTTGAAAATGGTGACTGGGGAAGAGTTGATTGGGTCCCCATGATCCTAGATCCACAATAAACACAACAATACCCTATATAACCACATAGATACTGAAAACCAAAACCCATTAAGTTACTATAATATTGGAGGAGAATAGACCCATAGAAGATCTAAGAAGAAAAGTTAAAAAAGACAAAAAATAATAAAACATGCGATAATCCATATCGAACAATGGATATGGCCCTCAAATCCCAATGGATAAGACTATATATAGCTAGGTAAAGATTAATTCCATCCAATACGAGACATGGGGGTTATAAAAGGTTAAATAAGGGACTCCATGAATTGTACATAAAAATGAATATCATAAGAAAATGGTGTGCATGGATTGCTGGAGAGGTTACCTGGTTAGTAGTTACCATGATAATTAATTTTGTAACCTATAGAGATTATCTATTTGGGATGAACCATTAGTCCACATATTAGTTTTTAATCATTAAAAGACCTTGAAAACAATATTATCTATGTGTTCATTATTTTTATTTGGGGGTCGCATAGTTTGGATAAACCATGTGCCACCTTCCAGTAGCTCAAGAGAGGTCTCAACCTTTTCTAGGAAAAACTGAAAAGTATACCCTAATGATATGATTAATTTTCATAACCACATAAGAATATTTTTAACACTCTGGAAACATCCACAATGCAATAGATGAGAATGTAATAGTCAAAAAATTCAAATAAATATACGTATAATTGTAACAGAATGTTACAAAAATTCATTGTTTTTTATTTCTATAATTTCAGATTCATCACTAGATCATCATTCAAAGATATACATCAAATAGGTTGTTTCGATTCATGGATTACAAATCTCTACTATATCAGATTAAGATTCAAATATTTAAATTGGACTCTAAAAAATTCATCATCATGTTTTGGGAAGTGAATATTATTTTAGAAGCACTTTCCACCCTAACATAGATTTTTAGTTTGAAATATCCATTCATACTATAAAAGATATAATGAGATATTTTTTAATGAACATCAATTGATATATTTATTAACATGTTCTTATTAATTATTTCTCACATGAAAAAAATCCACATTCTATTTTCAAATGGCATCACATATGGACCTGTGTGGGAAGATATACATGGCTCAAACCTGGCTGTATGGTACTGGATAATGAATGATGATAAGCATTGAACATGTCTATGAATTTATAAGTATATTCCATCTTGTGGTAGTAATATATAAAAACTGCAATTTCTTTAAAAAAATTATATTGTAACAATCATTAAAGAGGACATGAATTCGATGTTGGTGACAGAGTATTTCAAAAATATCTCCATGAACGACAGTTATTATATTTGGGATGAAAGGTAATATATAATTTATATACATATGTCCTTTTGAGATTGTTTTTTATGATGGAGACTAAGATTAATGACCCATCCTAGAGGGTTTTGTTCCATTACTACCCCAAACTCACCTCCAATAGGCCATATGATGGTGACCAGAACCAAGGAAGAGTATCCCATAAATGGGAGGCATTTTCCCAATTACATGTACCCACACACATATCTCCAATACACAATAACTGAAATGTAAACACACTATATATAATAATTAATGGTTACACTATATTCCAACTGAAAGAGAATGACTGGGCTGTAATGCGCAGTAATGTAAACTAGTCTAGAATACAGACCCACCAAATGAAGTCTGTAAAACAAAAAATGAAACCTGATGATTAAGGTAATATAAATACTTCCCAATGATATTAGAACACCTCGGCCTCCCAGAACTCATAATGCTCTATCTAGTCCCGGTCTTCCCAGGACTCTATCAAATGGTCAATAATCTTCACAAAACAAGACATGTGTGGGAAAACATTGTGCTAGGGTGAGTGAAAAATTACCTAGTAAGGATCCCTAAAACCACAAAGAAAGTACAAAAACAAAATACGAAATTGAAAATAACACATAGGACACACCACAAAAGAAATACTAAAATGGTATACCATAAAGGAAATAACACAAAGTCATAGTATAGTCATCTCAGTAAAGAATTACCCACGACCAATATGTCAATTATATCATGATATACTATCTCTAATGAGACAAAAAAATCTTTATGAGTCTCACAATCTCCATGAGACACACACTTTCTATGAGACACATAGTCTTCATGAGGAACACAGTGTCTATGAAAAACAATGTCTCAATGAGGCCCACTATCTCCATGAGACACATGATCTCCATGAGAGAAACAATCTTTTGGTGTCACACAATCTCCATGAGACTCATAGTATCTAATATCCACATAGTCTTTGGGATTCACACTATCTATATGAGACACCTTGTATCGAAATGACACATTGTATTTTGGAGTCCCAAATTCTCTAGGATACACCAAGTCTCTATGTCATAGCCATCAAATGGATTCCACTAAATTCATGCCCATTTAGGGAGAACCTACTCCTCAAGCAATGAGTTCATTTTAACACATCCACAAAACCCACTATGGATATCCCAAAATCATGGTCTCACTACAAGTTTCGCAACACCATAGACAGTTCATCAAATAGATACACGACATGGATGTTACGGTTGTTTGAAAATTAAAAAGGGGGCATTGTGTCTCGTGGAGGGAACAAGTGGTAGACCACCTAATCCAACCAACCCTATATTTGACCCTTCAATGACTACTCGAAATTTCATAGTGTTTGAACATGACCCAAATATCGTGGATGCATTTTAGTTCTCTCAATCATGGCTCACGATCGACCACCATGGTCGACCGTGGCCTAGTTCGGCCACGTGCATCTGACCCGCTCCACAATGACCGACCCACTCCACCGAGGCTCCTCGACCATTTTCGACCCACATCCCTAGGTTGGACCATCTCACCGAGGCTTGGACTACTAGGTTGGCCTTTATCTTCATGGACATGTCCACCTAGATAGCCCATCTCGTAGAGGCCATGCCCACCTGACCAGACTATCTCACCGATGACCAGCCCACCTGGCCAGAAATGCCCACATTTCATGTCTGTCCCATGACCCACATCTTCACCCCACATAAGAACCACCGTAGTGAGCGCTACATCTCAAGACCCTCACATATATATGGATTATACAACGCTGATGTGATCAGGATGAATCATCTACATGGCTAGGCCATAGTTTCCTCATGGATTCTCCGCAACGTGTTTCGCCTTCAAGATTACTCCTCAAGGAATCAGACCATCACATGTGGCTTCACCAACTGCCACATGCCACTACTAGCACCAACGCTTGGTGCTCCCTTCTGTAGACCTGTATACTTCCTAAGGTGTTTGGAAATATACAATTAAACCATATCTATGAGCCTCACATCATGAGATAAATCATTCTCTCCTCTATTTCATCTTGTCACTAATCTAAATATCTAATTGCGTTCAGAGCCTTCTAATAATTCATGTTGCGATAAAGTGTGTCTATAAAAAATAACTCCTTGAACGGGTGAAGAAAATATTCCCAATAACTCCCAAGTAATGAACCTAAATCTATTTTCAACTCATCCTCAATTAATTCTCATTATAAGTATAAATGAAGATCTAAAATTATCACAAAGATCTATCTCCTATTAAAAACCACAAAATAATATTCATCACGCAAATGATTGAACCATGGATCAACCTATTTATGGTTTGGTCCACATGTTTCATATAATTTACAAATTGGGAAATAATGAATGAAGATAAACACTCCACATAGAGTTCTAGTTGTTCATTGATGAGAATTATTTGCATTTCCATTGTTGATGAGATTCTCTGACATTGTTGGAGTGACAATCTTGGATTTGATCTCCAATCTGTCATTATTCATTTGAGATGATTCATTCATCATGATTTAGAGGAATTATAGTGTTCTATTGATAACCCTAAATTCACTAATATGGTCTAACAAAAATAATTTTTTTGGTGCATCACTGTATAATATTAAATAAAATATAACTTAATTTATTTTATTCATTACAATGTCTAGAAATTACTTTTCCCATCCGACTCGTGCTAGTCGATCTTCGTACTCACCTAAGGTAATATCGCTACTCTAAACCCAATGGTACCCTCAAACTTATAATTCTGACACCCTTTAATAATTTTTTTCATTTTTTAGGAAATCTATATGCACAAGCTATTTAATATTATAATATTATACGAACAATTGGTTCAGGAACCCTGGGCCTTGGAATTGTACCCTGTCTCACCTCCTGGTCTCAAAATCAATCTATATAATATATAAAAATAATACATTGAAAATATGAGATGTTTCATTCTCTCCACCATGGGGAATTATATCACCAAAATCCAAAACAAAAGATCTACTCCAAAAAATAATGGTATTGATCACGGAACTGAGCCACCACTCCAAATTTTTATCCTAGAGATTCACGTGCTATCAATGAATTCACACCGTAGGAATCGAATTCCCAGGTAGGATCCTATATTTTTTATCCTCAATCTCCACATGGAACTTGTTGAAATTCCCAATGTTGCTGATATCCAGCTCGACCTTGAAAATGACATGTGATGTGTTATGCACGTACCTCTTTAGTTATGACACATGGAATATATTGTGCTACAACTATAATTAGGGATGTATATCCAACCAATACTCTACCTTACAAACACATCATAGAGTATTGAAAGGGCTGATGAACCTCAAAGAATAATTTATTCCCAAACCAAATCTCTGTAATTTGAGTTGAGTTAAGACCCAAAGGAACATGTGGTCTCCTTACTCAAACTCCAAATTCCTCGATCGCCTTTCATAAAAAGACTTATGATTAATCTATATAGTATCCAACCTCTTATTGAATACATACACCTTCTCAATAGTCTCATGCATTAACTCTGGTCCTCTCATTATAGCCATCCATCTGTGGGTATACATTATGTTCAAGAATAACTATGTCCCTAATTCCTCCAGAAGTACCTTCCACAACTAGGATGTTATGAAATCACCACGATCTATGACTATCATTGATGGAACTCTTTGTATTCGAACTATCACCTACATGTATAGGCGTTGTAGGCTCTCTAATAGAATCTACACCAAAATTGTTATGAAGTGGGATAACATGGTTGGGAGATCAACGATCACATTGTTTGTATCATGTCCCCAGGATGTACATGGTAAAACCATCACAAAGACCATCTATATCCTATCCCACTTCAATTCTAGCACATATAGGGGTTTAGTCAATCCCATTAAAACCTGGTGCTTAGCCATAACTTACTAACAAGTGAGTCATTGAGAAAGAATCTTCGAAACTCCCTTCTTCATTCCTTCCAACCAAAACTAATTATGGAGGTCCCGGTACATTTAATTCACACCTAGATGTACTGCCAAATTGGATGCGTGAAACACCCTCAAGATCTCCAAACTTAGTTCCAAGGGTACTACTATGCTTCCTTTGAAAATAATGATGTTCCCCTTACATTTTGAAAATCTATTAGGGGTATTCCTTATAGACATATGAGAAGTTAGAGTGACACTATCTGTATCCCAAATTTGTGCCCCCAAGACTCATTATATGAGTGGAGGGGTGACAACCATCAATTGGAGTTAAGCTGCTCCATTTTTATCTATAATGGATATCTAGAAAGTGGCCGGATACTTTTATCCCTCATATAAAAATTGTGAACTGGATCTCCTTCTGAGAGTATCTTCTACCACATAACCTTCCCATGAGTATAGACAATGTCAAAGTCATAATCCTGGAGGAACTGTAGCCATCACTTTTGAATCAATTTCTGATACTTGTGACGGGAGATAAACATTAGACTATTGTGGTTATATTAGATGATCAACCTATTACACATCATATATTGTATCCACATTTTCAATATGAAGACTAAAACTACTAGTTCAGTATCATGGGTCTTTTATTTCGGGTTATGTGGTCTCAAAAAGAATGAACCATAGGAAATCAACACTTGCCACTACATCATAAGAAAACTAATCTTGGTTCCTGATGCATCTCAGAACAATTCATACTCAGTACCCTCATTTGAAAATATCATGATGGGAGTTCTCATGAATACCTTCTTCAACTATTTAAGTCTCTCTTGGAACTTTTTAAACAACATGGATGGCTTACCCTTTCATGTCAAATATTCCAAGGACGATGTTATACTATAATAGTATCGTACAATCCTATGATAGTTCCTAGCCAAATCAAGGTAACTTTTTATACTGATAACACACTTGGGCATCTCCCAAGAAGAAATAACCTCAATATTCACTATTTCCATTAAAACTCCAGGGACTGAAATGAAATTTCCACTAAAATGGATGTGGTCAATCAAAAACTGACACTTCAAGAGCATCCCATAATGTGGGTTCTCTAATAGTGTGTCTATGACCATTTTCAAGTGTCTAGAGTTTTCTTCCATTGACACCAAGTACACTAGGATGCCATCTAAGAATACCATAATGAACATGTCTATATAAGGCTAAAAGATCATGTTCATGAGTCCCATGATTACTATTAGGATGTTATTCACACCCAATAAAATCACCATGTACACATAGTGGTCGTATCAACATCTGAATTTCATATTCATTATAACCTCATCCCATATATGACTAATTCAACTAATTGAAGTGGTCATCAATCCAAGGTAGTAGATACACAATCTTCACATCTACCTGATTCTGTTATCATATGTCACCAAATAACTTCAATATCTTTTCTTCCTATTAAAAATCAATACTGGTGTTTACTGGGGTGAAATATTAGTTCTCATGAATCCCATCATATATAATTCAACCAATTGTCCCCTTAGATCACAAATCTCTATGGGATCCACCTGATATGCAGGTGTAGATGTTAGTGTCTTCTAAGAGTATATATCAATGTATACATATACCTTTTAGAGGGGTGGTAAAACTGAAATATCCTTGGGAATTATTTTACTGTTCTCCTCTACCACTACAGTAAACTGATGGCTCATATAATCCATTACACTGAGTGTCAGGCTGGCCAACTGATGAGTGATTGGCTACACCCTCCAATTTGCGAGTCCATCCTCCACTTCATGGGATTTCATTTCTCTAGAAAATAAATAATTGGTCCCATCACAATGTACAAAATACACACTACACCTAAAATAGTAAATATGATCATAGATTGTGGATAACCAATCCATACCAATAATGAATTCATAAGGCCTCAACACTACTACCATGAGATCCCAATCAAAACTCCCACCTCCCTGAGTAACATCACACTATCGGAACCAGTGTGTGGTATTCCAATATTCACTTTCAGGTGTATCTATGTGTAAGGGTCGAGTCAACGTTTTAACCAGAATCTACGAGTCTCAAAGATGGTTCACGGAAAGAAAAGAATTATTGGAAATTGTCTCTATAAAAACTATCTCTAATGTGGAAAAGATTGATATCGTACCACTAATAATCCCTAGATCCCCTTGGTCATATGCCTCTATCACCTAAAGTTTGACTTGACCGCATCAACAATCTATCTAATCCTATCATGGACCACCTGGGGGTGGATTTGGTATTATTTCATACCTCTTATATCCTCTTGCTACCATAACTACTCCTTGACCACATGGGATTCCATACAGACCACCCTTTTCCACTAATTAACTCTACCATATAGGTCCCTCGACTATCTCTTCATCGGCCATATGATGGATCGGGTAATCTCATGCCAGATGTCCCCGACTGCCACATGTGTAATAGTACCTGTTTTCAGCTAATTCAAGCCACCCTAGGTTTCCCACACTCCTAATATTGTGCCCTGGGATCATCCCTCATGTTCTTAACAAGCATGGGTCACTACGACTATCATCAGCTAACTACAGTAGAGGTCTCACCATCCTGGTGTATGTTGGCAGCCCGCACTACTGGTGTCTACACTGCTATAAAACTCTCCACTAGTAGAGCTCACTCAAGAACCCCATATTATGTATGAATTCCTAGGGAAATCATGGATGCAATGATCTCTTATAATATTCCTTGTTTGGAGGTCCAATACCTAATGAAATGGGGTTTTACTATATATGTGGAGTAAAATGAAAGATCAGCAATCCACATGGAGTACTCTGATGTGGTTAGACTACACTTCTATTGATACAGAACCTCCTATATGAGCATTTAGGGCTATGTATCTTGAATGAACTACACTTTAAATAGGCACTTGAAGTATTCCCAATAGGGGGTAATATTATCATTTATCTGGGTCACTTATCTACATATTTTCCCTCATGATCCCTAGAAAATACTCATTTGAAAGACATCCATATGGTTAGAAGGAGTCCTCACAAGGGGGAAGAAATGTGAAACTATCTCTAGAAAATACTCTACTACATGAGGGTCTAGATCACCCAAAAATATAGGAGGTCACTACCTTAATAACTCATTGAAAGAACTATGTCTGTGTGCATCCTCATGTGGTAATGCTGGTATTAATTTCACCTCAAAGGGAAGTGGTATTGCTGAAAAACCACCCAGAGTTGATATATAAGGTACATGCCCATGTACTAATTCCTCTTCACTATTAATGTCATCCCCATGATAACAAAATGGAATACTGGATGGTTGTATGCATAGAGGAATCCTGAAATAAAAAAGTATGTACCATGATCAATAGAATATTTCTGGAGAGCTGACTCAACATGTACCTGGAAAACACAACCCATTAATATGTGATTCATTTAAAAATATTCATCCCTCTAACCAATGTATTCATGTATCAGATCATAATGTAGAAATAAGAGTCCTCGTGTATGGATACATTGGCCAATGTACCAACACTGAGTCCCTGGACCGAAAGAAAAAAAATCAAAAAACATAACATTGTTGTCCTAATAAAAAATCATAGACTATTGGATCTATGTTAGAACTGATGTCTTTGATACAACTATGTGAGGAATATTCCAAGAGGGTCTCATGTCGTGACTACCCCATGCAGACCATCAATATTCTAGGAGATAGTGACTACCAGTAAGAAGGCATATCCCTCAAATTTGAGGAATTTTCGTATGTACCGGTAGACACACACACACATGTCTCTATACCACAAAATTTGAAAAATAAAAACACTATGTAAAATAATTCATGCATACACCATATCCCAACAAACATTGTAAGATTGGAAGGTAATGTGATGTAATATAAAATAGACCATAACACAATCCCACCAAATGAAAATTATATAGTCCAAAATTTCCCACATGAAGAAAAAGGTACATGGACTGTTGCTTGAAGTCATATGAACACCTCAGCTTGTCTGAACTCAAAATGATATATCCAGTCCGGGTCCACCATATAATCTATCTAATGGCCTCTCATCTACACAAGAGGCAACATGTATAGATAGATCCCATGCATGGGTTAGTAAGACAATACAAAATAAGGAAACCCAAAACCACATTGGAAGACCACAAAAGGAAATACCACACATGAAATACCACATTGGAAATACAAAAAAGATAATAACACACAAGAAATACTACAATTGAAATATCGGGAAGGAATAATATAGTGATCTCCATACATATATACTCTCATGTCCCATATATCATGAATGTCAAGATATAATCTCTCTTAAGACAGACACTATCTCCATGAGACACACAATCTCTATGAGACAAACTGTCTCTATGAGACACACTGTCTCTATAGGACACACATAAATTTGGAGTCCCATAGTCTCAATGAGACAGATAGTCTCTATAATACACATAGTCTTTGGGAGTCGCATAGTCTCCATGTGACACCCAATATATATTCCATTGACAACTGTAGGATCCTACAAAAAAAATTCTCATTCCTTGATAACCTACTCCTCATGCCATTAGGTCACATTCACACATCCACAAAAACCGACATAGGATATATTATAAGGACTGTCTCATATCAAGGGTCCCAACACCATAAAAGGTTTTTCAAAAAGACACACAGTTTGGATGTTATGGGCATTTGATAATTCAAAATGGGGTTCATTGGCTAGTGGAACATCAAAGGATTCAACCCCCTGATCCTACCACACCTGCTTTCATTCATGTCGTGGAAGAATGATAGACCATGGAAATGGTCTGGCCACCCGGGTCAATCTGGGATAATCTGCATGGGCCCGACCTAATGTTCTTAGGCCAGACCAAGCTAGGTCGACCCGTCTCACCAAGGCATAGCCCAACCTACCTTCACAGCCCACATGGACCTCCTGGACCGTGCGTTATGGATGCACCTTGAAGACTATCCCCCATGGTCAACACCACTTCTTGATGATAAATCCATATATCACACCCCCCGTATGAAGCTGGCTGTTGCATCCCTCAATCAGCTGTCCTAGCTCCCACGTATCTGGGCCACTGTTTCAACACATCTCTATCATAAGTGCATTCCAAATCCTACTTGGGGACGGTTTCCGCATGCCACAATCAACACTAACATGCTGGCGGTCCCTTTCGAAAACCACAAGGCCTCCTCCAGTGTTTATAAATCTAAAACCCCCTATATATATGATCCTAGGGTTGTGAGATACAATGTTCCATCCTTGATGTAAATATGCCACCAATCTAGGGATCAGATTGCATTCAGAGCCTCCCAACAATTCAATCCTTGACGAAGAGGGCCCCATTATGATGAATAAAAAGAAAGAGGGAAGATAAGATCACCAAGAATAGCCAAGATATGAACCTCGACCTTTCCTCGTATCATCCTCGATGAATTCCTTTTATAATGAAAAACGAAGTTCCATAATTATCACTATGATATTTCTCCCATTAAATCCCCGCATGAAATATCTATCCTATAAATGATCGAAACATGGATAAACCTATTGATTGGTTGGTATACATTCATTGTATAATTTCAGAATGGGGAACCATAAAAGTAAAGAATTTCCCTAGTTGGAGTTTGGATCAGTCGTTGAGAACAAGTGGTTGTGTTTTCGTCATTGAGGAGATTGTTGAACTCTGTTGGCACGATGATTGTAAATCTGATCTATGATCCATCATTATTCAGTCCAGAGGATTGATTATCCAAAATTTTGAGGAATTACACTATTATAGTGATAACATTGGATTCTCTTACAAGGATTAATAAACAGAAAACTTTCCTCTATGTCGCTTCCAGACATTAAATAAAATAAAATTTATTTTATTTTATTATTTAAGGAATACAAAATTTACTTTTCATAGCTGACTGACATTGGTCAATTTTAATCATCTCCTAAGGTAAAGTATATACTATGGACACAATGGTGCTCATAGATTTCTAAAATGGGAACCCTGTAAGTAGATAATACACTTTTTAAAGAAAATAGCGCACCCTTTCTATGTAATATTTTAATATTACTCAAAGATTTGTTCTGGGAACCCTAGGCCTTAGAATCGCACACAGTCTCATTTCCTGGTCTCAAAATCAATTCATATAATATATAAAAATAATAAATGAAAAATGTGAGATGTTACAAATTTCTTATCTATTTTCACTTCGTATATAGTTTTTTAAATTTCTTAAAGTCTTTAATTTGTCGTCTTTTTGGAAGTACATACAACATCTATCACATTTTCTAAATTAATAACTTCTATAACATATACATAACTAATCATATAAAGAAAGAACATGTGAAATATTTGATTGAAGTTATTTGTTGTTGTAGAAAAATACAAAAATTAGTTTCAAATATCTATGGAGAAATCAAATTATTTTGGAGGATTCAATGGGAACCTAGGGATGTGACAAAAAAGTATGATCACATTATTATTTTAATGTAATGAAATTTGGAGGACATAATTATTTTAAATGGGGTATAATGTAAGGACCCCATTTTTTCATTTTAAATGAATACTGTTTTGGATGGATTTATCTATACCAAATAGAAAATACAAATAAATATAGACCATCGTAAGGTACCCTTATAATTAATAGCTAATAGAATTGTGAATTATATATATATAACACAACTAAATAAAATCCACATAAAACAAAAAACTAAAATACCATAGTTAAGAATATAATAGAAAAAAATTTATAGAGTAAAAATTTTATTTAAAATTTTATTATATTTCCACGATTTATATATTTTTTATTATGATGAATTTTATAATAATAGTAATTATACTAAAAATGATATCCAATAAAGAAATATTTTCAACAAATTTTATGTTTTTATTTTTAAAATTAAATTATCTAATTTTAGTATGTGTATTTGAAAATATTAACATCATATTTAGATTTATAAAGATAATATTACCCTCTAAATTTTTTATATTTTTCGACGAAATTTATTTTTTGGAGAATAAAGAAAAAACTATTTTTAAAAATAAAATATAAATATGGCACTACAATTATTTACATAAGAATTATGAAACTATTAAACCATACTTTATATTTTGTAATATAATTTGACTTTTATTTTAAAAATCATTTTTGTAAATTATTAAACATTTATTTTAATGTAAAATTATTTATAGAGGCATATATATTTCCATGAAATGTATTATTTTCTTTTTTACTTAGATTAAAATGATACTTTTGAAATATGTCTCAAAACAAAATCATTTGCAATGATGAATAAGTTTTTTTTATAAAGAATTTATTTCCATTATTCTATTTTCATTTTCATTATATGATATAACTTATTTTGATTTATATTTCATGTGTCAACCTATATTTTAACTAAAAAGTGATTATTTTTTATTGATCATGTTTTCGATAAAAAAATTAATTTATTATAATATTTTTTTGATATATAAAACTGATTTTATATTATTGGATTCATTATGAGAATTTTATTTTATAAATTAATTTGGTTTAGGAAAACCAAATTGTTTCCATGGGAATTTTTTTGAAGATTAATGATTTCTTATTTGATTTACTATGAATCCTATTATATTTCCATGGGTTCGTAATATGGGGATTTAGAAATGTCAGGAAAACCATTTCCATTCTATGGGTTATTTTATGATACAATGATTGTTTTAAAGTGGAACATATAAGTATGGACTATGTGATGGGTTGGACCACTACATCATTATAATTGATTATATTAATGATCATTTTTATCGAATAGAAATGTTATGTGATCGATTTAGTGAGTATCTTGATTCACAATGGGTGAGTGTGACTTTTTTAGTTTAACTCATAATTATACGTGAGAATATGTTAATGATTAACAATGTTCACAATGGGAGAGTGTGAGGTTGTTTATCCCTAATAGAAAAATTATGTGTCAATAGGATAGCAGGTTCCCAACTTCATTATGAAAATAAATACTATTTTTATCATTGTTTTACATTTATTCATATCTTATATTTCTCATGTTAAATGATTAATGTTTTATTTTCTCATTCCATAAAGAAAGTGTTATTTTTTGAGATCTTATTTAAATAATTTATCCAAATAGAAAAAAATATTAATTTATGTTCATGTATAGTATAAAATTTTTATTATTAATTATTTTTTGATGATTTTATGATCTAAGAAAAACATCATTATTTATGTTATCCCATAAGGACCATTTAAGCTCACTCATTCTTATGTTTTCCCTTCACAAGTGTAAATTTGTATTAAATCTAGTTGAATTTTTAATAGTGTTTTTATTTTACAGGGAAATGATCATTATTTTAAAATAATTGATTATGTGTTTCTTATTTCCTAGACAAAAAAACTCTAAATTAATTGGTTGTTTGATTGATTATGGGATGTATTTATTAAACCACAATATTAATCTATTTTTTATGAATATTTGGTTTAGCTTAATTCATTCACCATCTATCCATGAATAATAGTTCATAAATATTCTCAATTAAGGAAAAATGGAACATAATGATTCTGAAGATGAGTTAGTGATCACTAATTAGGGGAAAAAACCTTATTTCTTATTGACTCCTATTAGATTATCCAATAGGTAGTGTCAAACACAAATAATAATTAGTTTCTCTTAATTTATGTTATATATGATTATATCTATATTATATGTCTTATGTATAGTCACAGATATATGATGGAATGTGATCCCATGTAAGGGTGACTACAATAATACATAGTAATAAATTCAAAAAGAGAAAAGTTCTAGAATACCGCCTAACATAGCTATGTAGGGGAAAAGATAACGTAGAATATGATGAGATAGAAACCCAACCTCAATACACAATTAAACCATGGGAATATATCATAAGATAGTGGAAAAATACAAACAATATTATCTTATCTTAAAATAAATAATATGACAAATTAAAAAAATTCATGAACAGAAAGACTACAATATCATTCTAAACCTCGATGATGAAAAATAAAAAAATAATTATCTATATAAAAAGACCAAAATTCAATGATATATGAACACTATAAGTGAAAATAATAATGGAAACACACACATGAAATCACACAGTCATGTGAGATACTTTTTCATCTCCCAGACTCACTATTCACCTGATATCGGTAAATTAGATAGTTTTACTAGCATACCATTGTACATATTAAATCTAATTATTCCATGAGACCCTTTTAAAAACATCATTTCTAATAATATAAAATAAAAAGTGTAATTATAGAGTATATGTTACACCTAGATGATTGAATGTATGTTGGTCCATGAAGTACCAACAAAAAATATTGGGGTATCATATCTATTCCCATGTGGGAGTACCCAAACAAATCATAAGTTATATGAATACCAAACCCTATTAGTGAAGTCATATTAAAATGATTCTTTAAATCCCATTCATACTATCGAAGTGAAACATAGTGATCGTTAAAATGTGTCAAATCATCAAAGCATGGGTAATACATGTATTATTAATGATACACTACTAAGGGAGTAACTAACCATGTGAAAACTCACTATTTCACTTATGGACAATAGAATCAAAATGTTGATAAAAGATTGACATTGAAAATAATCATTTTTAAAGGTTCGCTATTTCACTTATGAGAAGAACATTTTTTATTTTATCCAAATCAATATACAATTTTCACTATCATCGAAGACTATATTAGTATAAAACAAAAAAAATTAACCTTCCCATGATATTCTAAAATTATTATATATTTTCCAAAAATTGATGTAGGTTCAAATGGAACTGAAAACATAAGTTTTTTTCCCATCTAAATTGAACTAAATAAATAATTTCCTTATTTAAAGGTAAAAAATGAATGTTCTATTGTTTCTAATTTAATAAAGATGAATAATATTTCAAAAATCCCTTCTATGTGATCTTTATATAGAACAACGACCACACTAATTTCATTTATGATAAATTTTTTTGAAATAAAATAATTATATGTATGATATCAAAACATGGTTAAAATATTTACAAAACACACAAAATGTTGTTTACAAAGAAATATTTTGACCCTTGGATGAGATAAATGTTGTTGGTAGGATGGGAAAATAAACACTGGGAAACACATGGCCGACATATAGTTGGAATAGTGCTGGAGCATGTCCCTTATGGGAATGATAATATTCATTCCTTGTCTTCTTCAATCAAACCTATTATTGGTAAAATTATCATCTAGTCGGATAGGTCATTTAATAAGGTAGTATAATGGGTCCAAACCAGACAACTTAGGACATGTGCACTGAGCATAGCCACCACTAGATAGGGATATGATAGTGTGTTTCAACCACTCAACTAGACCCACTTGATTCCTTGGACTGGTCTCTACTAACTCACGATATGTTTGTATCACTAATTTATTAATAATTGAACTTGCTAAATCACTAGGATATATATTATATCATCCCCCTAACATTTCTATTTCTTTATTCATCGTGGTGGGTGAACTCTCAATCCATCCATGTATAATAAAATGTTTATGGATTAAATTATCTAATAATGAGATCCCAACTCAATAGTGAATTTGTAGTCATAGATCCCTTCATTGAACCAATATCCTCTCTTATCAACAACCTTCATCAACTATAATTTAACACAATATTGATTCCACCTCTACCTAACACCAACGTTGCATCTGGTCAATAATGTGAAACAATTACCACCCGAACCTCCTAAAATTCAACAGTAGACAAAATGAAGTACAATAATGATTATGTATTTAATAAATCAATATAATTAAAATATGATTATAAATACCAACAATGATTTATCAGGTCCTTCATCAACTAGGTTGGAAAAACTACACTTCCAAAATTCATCATAACCTCGGGAATTTCACCACTAAACACTATGGGGCTCGGTACTGATATTTCGGTCAGCATTGGTCGAGACTCAAAAAAACCTTTATAATCTAATATATTATTTAAAAAAATATTATATAACATCCATTTTTTTTAAATAATTTATTTAATAATTAACAAAATTTCATAAATCTAATAATCTACAATATAATTTTCATCATAAAAAATAAACAAAAGGAATCTTTAAAAGTCAAAATCCTACCAAGGTAGAGAGGGCATTAAATCCTCTAATCTCCACCCCCTAAAATAATCAATATAAAATCCTTTATGATCATTATAGGATAATCCAATCCTATTATTGAGAATTATTATAAAAATATTAATCACACAACATGTGGCCAAATAGGATCCTAATACATGAGTCGATGTTTTGTCATAGATAGAGAAAATCCCCATCCTAAGAAACAATATCATTAATTTCCCATATGGTTTCATATTTTTGATATGTCAAAAAATTATAAATGTAATGCTCTAGAATAAAATTATTTCCTTCAAAACATAAAATAAATAACGAATAATAGGTTAAAATAAATTATCACAAAAGTGTATAATTTATTTCTCCAATGATAATAATATTATTTCAGGATCAAAATAATCAATATAAATATTTTTTAATATTACTTAAATATTTCAATTTACAATTTACCGTATAGGGTTTTGTGAATATAAAACACAGTGATTTCTACAAAAAAAACAATATATTATAGAACAATAAAATAGATCAAATCCACATTATATGAACAAATACCACAATATTTATTATATGATATGATAATTCATCAAAGATACAAAAAATATTACAATAAAACAATGTATGATACTTATCATTGTTGAGTAAAAACATTTACCACTATAATTAAACATGCCTATAAAATATATCATGTCATAAAGCATACGAAACATAAATACAATTAAGTGAAAATTTTAGGATTGCCAAGGTCACAGTACTTAGCTCCCATATATTTTTATTGTCATATGAGATTCCAATATTTTAAAAAAATGAATAACCATGACATGAAAACTAAAAATTTATTTAAAAATAGAAAAATGAAACAAAAAAAAGATAAAAAAAGTAAGAGGGAATTAATTCTTATTAAACACCATAAAATAGAGTGGTATAAGAAACAAATTTATTAAAACTCATCCAATGGATGAATCCATAATAGAAGAAATATTTTTTTTTTAGAATATAGGGGGAGTTATTTTGTTGGTTGGGTTATATAAGAGACATCAAATGATTATATGGTATGACATTTTATAAATTAGTTAGTATTAAAAAATATATATCCATTTTCCATAAAGTATCTAGTTAATTGAAACAAGTTGTCAATTATATATCCATGTACATGCCTATAGTCCATTGGGAGAATGTGGAAAACCATGTCCTCCCTGCTCCATATTTTAGCTATCAGGTATTATATACCATGAAAATTAGTACATGGTTATATAAAATGATTTACTATATATTTTTTATCATAAAAAAATCCCCAAATCTCTCACAAGAAATCTTGTATTCTATAAATACAATAATTAATGGGGATTAATCTTTTTGACAATATCAATTCATATGTATGTGTTTGTCATTATTTAATAGTTCATTCATAAATGTGGTAAATTTCACGATATTATTTTGTCATAAATATTGATGACATAAAAAACAATTCAGAATATTTATCATTAAATACGCATTCAATGATAAAACAATTCTTATTCTAAGAAGGGTGGTAAAAAATTAATAACAGAACAAACAATATAATTAAATGTGGGTTTTTCCTAAAATCAAAATGTTAATCAATTGTGTTCATTTTAAATTCTACTATTATTATTAATATTGAAAAATTATTATTGAACATATAACCACTATATTACAAGGAAAAGTATATTTATTTTTTAAAATACATTTCCAATAAAATTGAGAGTTTGCTGATTCAAAATAGACACAATAGAATTGATAATCATTTAACTAAATTTTATTGAAAATAATTATTATTTTAATAATTTGAAAATTTTATACTATTTGGGATGAAAAAAGATAATATTAATATTATGAATCGTCCAATGATAGATGTATCAATATCAACTTTTATTATATATTTCTCATTAAATAAATTTTATTTTATTTATATCTTTCTTCAAATGTAACATTGAGTTCAAACACACCATGATAAATTAATTAAATGTTATCACCTAGCCGTTGGATTATAGTGTATGAATAATATTAACCACAATATGAGAAATTTTTATAAATTTTATATTAAATTTAAATTTATAGATTAAATCATAGGAAATGTGTATGTAATTTGGAGTAAAGCCATTTTTTTGAATAATATGTTTTTTTCATAATTGATATTTCATGAATTTTCTATGACGATATTATATTTAATTATATTTAATTTTAAGAATATAATATTATAGAAGTGATAAAATTTCATAAATAATTATTTCTGTACATTTAATTTTTGTAAATTGGGATTTTTGTAAAAATATTTATTTTTCCATGAAGAGTTAAAATTAATGATCTTTAAAAAACCATATTTTCTAGCCATAATATAATGTAATTTGAATGATTTATTATATTTTGGATATTTTATTAATTTGATAAAAACCATTTGATGTACAATAATATTATTAATTTTTTACGAACATCAGTTTAATTTATTCTGATATAAGGAAATTTTTAGGCATAAGAATGCAATTCTATGGAAACCTTTTTTCATCGCATTCAATATATTTAAATATTAATTTAATATTTATATCTTATAGTAATTTAATTTTATAATTTGTTCTTAAAATTTTGGAATCATGATTCTTATATTTGGTAAATGGGCCCCTTTTATTTATCGCAATTATGAATAGCTAACGTGGTAATATTTATCACCTTGGTAAAGGGAAATCGAGAAATTGATATTAAAAATAACATGGAAAGCAATAATACCTTTATAATATAGTTTATATTATCTCATTTCATGAATTTAACGTTTCCATATACAAAATATATTCATATATATAGAATCTTTTGTCAGTTTCCTTACATAAAAACATTTATATTTTTTTTGTAATGATAAATAAAAATTGTCATAGATTTTCATTTAAACATCCTTTAGATGCCAAAATAGCGATAAAAATAATATTTAAATACATATTAATGGGTTTTTAATGAATTTTATATTTATATTAACTAATTTTTAATTATTAGTTATTATGTAATTATAGTAATCACATATAAAATACTAACACAATTTTTTTGATAGTGGTGGAAAAATCATTTAAAATAAAATTTATTTAATTAAAACAAATCTTTTGCTGCTGAATTATTATTCCACAAGAATTTTACACTTAATATTAATTTATAATAAATGAATAAATTTATTATATTCAAATTATATTTTTGTACTGAGGTCATTAAAGTCATATTAAATGAATAGTGTCAATAATTAAATTAATAATATTTGATAGAAAATAAAATTTTATTAATTATAAAAATAAATAGAAATAAATAAATAGTACATTTGGGATCATAAATGTTCTAAAATTTAATGAAATATAAATTTTGGAGAAAATAGTTACCTTATATGTAAAATTATAACCGTTTAGTTTCAAAAAATTAATTACTATGAATACAGTTATAATTGTATCGAAAAGGGGTTAAACAAAAATATATGAGCTAAAAAGAATTAAACAATATCACCCCCAAGATTATATGAATTATTTTCTGAATAAATTTAATTTTATTGATAACGTTCATTAAATGCATAATTATGTTTTAACGAATAGTGATTTTCTTTTGATATTATTATTTTATTGTGAACTTTAAAACCATTATTTTAATCATTAAGGTCTGACTATGAAAAAATTGTATTAAAATATTAAGTATCATTGGCTATAAAAAATAAAATTGTTTATAAAAAGAACTTAATTTTTACTAAATTCTAAAAATTTTCTGAAATAATATTTTTTTAAAACGATTTTGTTAGTTTTTTTAAAAAAAGAAATATAAGTAATTTTTTACAATAATTAAAAATTTATTTTAGAAAATAATGATTATCTCTTTAATATAAATGTAAAAATTGTATTTGATTGAATTTTTTATATTTTTCTTCAAAGGTAATTTTTTTGATGAGCATCGAATAAATTATACTTTTTATTAAAATATCATTTTCAGGTAAAAGATTTATAATATAAATTTAATATAAATATGTTTTTAAATAAAAAATTATTTAAAAAATATATTTATTATTACAATTTATTAAATTATAATAAATTTAACAGTATTTATCGATATTACAATATTATATATATATGAATATTTTCTCTTTGGAATAATTCTCTTTTGTCACCAATGTGGGATTAATTTTCAAATAAAATATTCATATTCAGTGAATTGAATTATCATAATTGGATTATTAAATTTGATACATAATAATCAATATTATCTAATAATATCATCTGTTGTTTTGGTAAAAAAATAAATAGTGAACACCTTAGAAATTGGTACACACGTTTAATGATAAAATTGATTTACATAGGGGTTGGACTAAAGATATAGTAAGTAAAATAATCCTGAAAGATAAATAAATATCATTGTTGGAAAATATTTTCATATTATGTAGCATAAGGATTCATAATGAGATATTTTTGGGCCCTTCGGAATGTTCAAAACATGGGATCCATTTTGATTTCAAAATTTACATGTATGTCCACTCCTTGACATGGAAATGGACAACACTTCTCCCCTACTATTCAACTATAAAAAACAATTTGGTTCTCCAAATCACTATCCAAATACATTCCATGATTCCCACATCACATCATTGATTAATTATATTTATATGAAAACCTTCCTATTTATGATTTAGGTGTAACCCATAAGGGATTTTTCAAAAATACATATAGGTCTTAATCATTCAATATAATTTTATTTCTTCCTGTAAATATATAAAATATTCTTCCACCATGATGATATAATTAATTGATTACCTAACATAAACATATATTTTATTATGTTAATATCATGAGCTATATATTTTTTTTCTTCCATTATGTGGGCAACGAAACTGTCGGTCATGTGTACATCAAACAACCACCCCACGAATAGATTTAATTTGTCTTACATGAACACCTCTCACAGACATACATAACAATGGTTTTAACATGATTTCATGATTTTTAGGAAAAATTGTACTTCTATAATTAAAATATCACGTATAACTTTTTAATTTACATTCACTGTGAAAATGATAATGTTACTCGTGTGTATAGCTCACTACGGGCTCCTGATGTAATGTGATTTCTTATTCACTTACACTTTACATGAAATGAAATAAGGATTGTTTTGAAGAAAAAATGATCAATATATGAAACAAAAAATTTATATAGAAATGTAATTTATTATTTAAATTTATTTTATTTCTTACTTTGGTAAAAAGGAAACAATGATCATGTGTAAGTACAACCTATCATCTTAATGAACATTGATATTAATTTTCCATATTTTTCATCAATGTATTGATATAAATAAAAATAAAATGAACAAATAATATATATTTATAATGGTTAATATTTTTAAAATTATGGATAAAATTATTAATATAAAATGACCATGATAAAAAACTAAAAATACATGAAAAATGAACCAATTATTAACCGAAATGTGATTTTAACCAGGAATTGTTAATAAAAATGTAACAAAACATCATAAGTAATTAATAATTGGTATGATACATATCATTATGGTTCTGTAATATATTTTTATTGAATATATATTTATTATAAATGAGGATATATTTTTTACGATGTTTGTTGATATTTAAGGTAAGGTATTTTCATATCACATTTATTTCTTGGGGACGCATGCCATATAAACCACTTCTCTATTTTTTTGGTCTATAAACTATACATGAATGTCATTTGAGATAAATAAATGTTAATATGTTATATAAATATCAATTATATTTTATTTATTTCTTGAGATTTATGATTCAAAATTTAACATAGTGGTAAAGGTTTTATGATAGAAGCTCATTATTTATCTGGGATATTTTAATGTTTTGATTGATGTTTAATTAATATTATTACCAATATCTCAATAAATCATGAAATGTATTACAGTTTACTTATTTAGTTAAATGAAATGTTTTCCCTTCATTTTCTTTACTTTATTCACTCATATTAACATATTTTTATAATGAAAATCAACAACAGTTTTAACATTGATATTAAATAATTTTTCATTCTCACAGTTGTTTTCTAGAAAAAATGTTTTAAATAATGATGGTTCTATTCACCATTTCTAATTTAATGAAAATTTTAAACATGTTTTAATTTTAAAAATCCTTAATAAATTTAATCATCACATGGTTTTCTAAAGATTCAGGTTTTTACTTTTATAGAATTTGTAAAAATAATTCATTGTTTTAATGTGTAGGTATTTAATGAAATTTCCCACCGTCATTACCTCCCGATGAGTCAAATATTCATTTATAATTTTAAATGGTTATTTAAAATGAGATTTATTTTAAAATTTTAATTTGAAATTTTAGCTTATAAATGATAATATTCAATGAGAAAATTTTATTTTAATAAAAAATATTTCCATTGTCTTTTATGGAATTTTTGTTTTTTGTTTTTTTTTCTATTTACAAGGGTTTACTAGGGATATGATACAAATTTAAAATACTTGTTAATTTTCTAAGTTATCTATAGTTATTATTAATAAATGTCAAAGAATATAATTGCTTTTTCTTGTATTATTCTATTATTAATTGATGTTAATAATATGAACCCAATTTAATTTATATTGTTTTTGTTGTGAGGAAATACAAAAGAATCCTATTTTCTTTAAATGGGTTACAATTTTTTGAATTCTTTTTGATATTATAGAACAAATATTTACAGATTATATAATTCATGGGACACATATATCCCTCAAATTAATTTCCTAATGTTTTATATCTCATTATATAATGATGGGAAATAAGATGATATGCTTCATACGCTATGTGAAATAGATTGATGTTCTTGATCCTATCATCGAAACATGTGATAATTGATGATCCACAATGAAATGGTAAACATGTTTTGATTCCTAATCCATTATGATTTTATTTTCCTAGATATAATCCTTTCCATATAAAATTATTTCTACACAAATGATGGCGCACCAAAAATTTGATGTGAACATGTGTTTCATAATTGATTTATAATCAATTCCCACTCTTATGGAGAATTAGTATAAAAATGATATTATTTTCTTCCATTTATCTTGTTTATGATTCAAAATAATTTGGGTTGAAAATTTTTTGTTTATATTTTTAATATTATACTCATTATGATCTTATTATTTTATATGATTAATGATTGATATCCTCCAATTTTACCCTAAATGAGAATATGAGCTCACCCATTATTATTATTCCTCTCCCTATGTTATGAAGATAGTTTCAAGTTGGGTATGCCTATGAATAGTAATAAATGGTATGTTATTTTTGGTATATATTGAAGATCATTCTTTATATATGGATATTATGTGTCTATTATCCAATGAAATAATCATTCACGGTCCTCGAGAATGTATTTTTTAAATGTATTAAATATTCATCTAAAAGGTGTATTTTTTTATGCATGAATACAGTGGGTATTATAATTTCTATTAGAGAAAATGATTTTCCAACCATTTGAATCTTGGGTGATAAAATTTAATTTAGGTATCTTGGGATATATATATATATATATGGTTATTTTTAATGAGAATTGTATGGAATGATGATGTATAAGATAATTTCCTTGAACACTGGCGATAGATAGAGCAATTGGATTCTAGGATATTGCATCCATGTCGTTATAATTCATGTAGATGTGGATCTAGAATAGTTGTACCTAGAGGTAATCACCCTAAAAATGGATCATTTATATGGATTCGATCATCACCTGGTGGATGTAAATGAGCCTTTCCTGACACATGGTTTGATTCTCTTGGGGGTATGACTCATAAAATAATGAACTCGGAATGAACCATCCTGAAGGATATTAAAATATTATAAGAATATATATCCTATTTCAAACAAATTGTCAAATATATTGAGAATATGGGGTCATTATTTTGAAATCCAATAAGTTGTTTTTTATATTTCTATTTTGTTCACAGTATAAATATTGTTACTCAAACTATTCATTCATGTATTAATTGATAGAAGAAACCCAATGGAATCATGTTATCTACAAATTCCATTGAAAATGAAGTGATAATCTGATTTAAAAACAAAATTTTATAGGTATATGAATGAACAATATCATTTACATTCTCACAAAACATTCTAAAGCGATAAATCACATTGAGATTCAAAATGAATAAACAGGGGAACAACATTCTATTGATTCCTCCTTGAGGAAACACCCTCAATATTATATTTTTAACATGTCTACATTAGTTTCTATGATATTTATAATTATAAAAAAAATTATATTTTCCATTATCCATCATTTAGATCATGAATAAGTCATTATGTTTGTTTATCATTTTAAAGGTGAATTAGATTATTGGGGGACTATTATCAAGAACATGAGGGGACATGAATAGATTGAATCTCTATCCTTGTATGAGCATGAGAGATTAATTTTAGTTTGTAATTTCTATGTATGATTTTTAGAACATGGATAAGTAGTTCCTTGGTATATGTTACAAGGATGATGAATCAGTTAGTAATTATGAGAAAAATTCTACAAGATTTATATGGTACACTTATTGAATTATCAACCAAACTAAAATGTCAGGTTTATTAATTCTTGAATGGATTATACCAAAGTCATTAAAGTCTATTATCCATAAGGGAAATTCGTAGATATGAAGAAATTATTTTCGGTGCTCCTCATGAATGAAATGGAAATCCATGTTAACCTTCAATACCATGGTTTTGATAAGAAAATGAAGAATCAATATCAACTAAATTATAGAAACCATGGATTATTGAGTTATCCAAAAACAACAATGTGTGGTTGGAATAATGATATAAATTTCCTTATTATTAATTTATGATGTTTTAATTCAGTAAATGTTGTTCATAGAATTGATGGATGAAAATGTTGTTAGAAAATGTTGTTAGAAAATAATGTCTAATGATACGAGTAAATATAAATATCCATAGTATACACCACACACACTCCAGTTCTATAAATGTATAGAGTTAGGGAATTATGGGATGAATTCCCTAATCAAGGGTTCCATGAACCACCCTGAATACCCTTGTAACCTAATAACCGAACTAGTCCTAACATGGATGGAAGTGCGTTTCTGATCCCCAAGGGTTGGTGACTGGTACCTGGAACCATAAAACATTCAAGTGGGAATGAATTTATGACAAAATATATAGAAATCCAGACATGAAAGTCAACATTCATAAAAAATAATCTCCACTATGATTAATTTACCATAATGTAACAAGACATAAAAATCACAAAATTCCACAACCAAAGTATCAAATTGGGGAATGATCCCATTCTATTAGGAAACGACTCACCATGATCAAGGATCAACACCTGGATCCACCTCGAAGAGATCCCTTCCCTAATTTTAAACCAAGATGAAGGAAGACTACAAAAATACGAATGAAAAGTATGGTGTTGGACTATGCCTAGTTGTATACCACCAATGATTCAATAAAAGATACCAAATATAGAATACCTGAATAAAATCTTTTAATTTTTTTTAAAAAAATTGGTTTGTAAATTTAATATAATATTTAAACAAAACATGCTATAAATTATTGAAAAGATGGAAAATAATTTTTAAGAACAAGATTTTTCATGACCCATCCCCTAGGGTCCATTCCATGACTACCTCAAGCCCTCCTTCTATAGGCCAAGGGTTGGAAACTAGCATAGAAAAGGATATCTCTAAAAAATAAGAAGGCATTTCCTTTAAAACATTTACACAAAGTCCAAGAATACAATGATCACAACCCATGAAGTAAAACTTCAGTAGTAAAAAAGATATGCACTCAATGTTAAAAAGGTTTCGGAATACAATCCCAACTAAAAAGTACAACAGTAGCAGAAAAGAAGCTCCCAGTATCACCGGCCAAGGTTCTTACCTGAAGGGTAACTATAGCTCATGGACGGTCATCACTACGTCACGTCATGTCTAAAGGTCCACCTCAGAGCACCATCTACTCCAAGATCCCAAACCTCTGTCAATGATGTCTATCATTTTCACAAGACACAACAAGGTGCGGGTGAAGCCCATCCAGGGGTGAGTATAACAATACTTAGTCGGGACCCCGAGACCCCCAAAGGTCTCATAGATTTCAACAAAGTAAATACCACATAACAAGACCCCAATCACAAAGCAGGAATCAATAGTCATATCACACCAAGTATACATCTCAGAGTTCAGAAATAGAGATCATTAGTCTTAAGCTATATCATTTTATTTCATTAGAAAGTATCCACAATTGAACCATGAAGAGGTTGTGCCATTGTCGATCCACAGAGGTTCATATGTCGCTGATCCATAACGAGTCGCTCTAAGGCTGGTCCTCATCGGTTCATGCACTACTGATCCACACAGGGTTGATAGAATTATGATCCACATAGTGTCCATATGATGTTGATCCACATAGGGTCACTATATGTAGATCCACATAGGGTCGTTATGATTATGATCCACATAGGGTCGTTATGAGGCCGATCTACACGGGGTTGCTAAATGTTGATCAACACAGGGTGACTATGGTTCTAATCCACAAAGGTTATCTAAATTCTGATCCACACATGGTCATTATGATATTGATCTACATAGGGTTTCTAAATGCAGATCCACACAAGGTCTCTATGATGCTGACCCACACAGGGCTGCTACTTCAAAGACAACTGGTCAAATGATTCCTGCTCTTAGAATGCATTGATTCTAATAGAACTGCTCCTCAAGCCATCATTCATATTGAAACTAGTATGAATTTCTGCAAAAAGCATATACAAGGGACCACCCAGTCATAGGGGTCACAATGTGATAGACGGAACATCGATCAGACACACAGTCTGCGAGATATGGGAACTATTGTAAAAAGGGCCCGGTTGGATTCATGTCGGATCCAACTCAAGTCACATGTCAAACTATTTCAAAACACCCTTAGAGTAACTCCAAAGAACCACCTTGTATTAGGGGTTCTTATTCCACATACCGCACGTATTTTAGATGCCCAGTCCATCAGTTACATCCCTTTCTATAAAACGGGGTTCAGCGCACCTCGGTCCGGTCCGGCTTAGTCGAGCCCCCCAGAATACGCCCATGGGACGGCTTCCCAAAAGTGATACTAGTGCCACTAACGGCATGTTGAACATACACCATGTTCATTAGTTACATCTGTTTCATTATCCGAGGACCAGTTTGGTCTGGGCCCGATCTGACTCGGTCAGACTAGCTCGACGCAATGGGTCCTAGGGTCTACTTGACCCTAATAGGGTCCGGCCCGGTACACTGGGTCTGGCCCATCGGGGTCGGCCTGGTTCGGTTCGTGGTCCCGAGCCGCACATGGACCAACCCACTTGGTAGGGATCGTCCCCCCCCCCCATGCTAGCCTTCTAGGCCATGGGTTTGGCCCACTAGTACGTCGGTCTGGTCTGTTGGGTGGGTCTGACCTGCTTGGCTGACCCATGTTCAGTTCGGTCCACCCAATTGCATTCCGTTTTGTACCTCTTGCCCCGCAGTTGTGTGGCCATTTCTCTAGCCGGTGTGGCACAACCCCACTGCATGAATGGTGAGCCATTTGGCCAATTGGGTTCATCCAACGTGGCATGGAACGGGGCTGCACTACTCCATCCTACCCTGACCTGCTGGCCACAACTGCTCTTCTCTTCCCACCTTCTTCCATGGTCCACTGGCCGCGACCATCTTGGGATGTCCACCTTCGACCAACATGGTGCACCGTCATGCACCGCCTTCCACCACCCACGACCGGTTGTCGCTGGTCTCCTTCGGCCACTGCTGGCCGTTGCCAATAAGGAACACTGGCAGTTTCTTCCGCATGCCACTGGACATGCTCCGGTGGTCTGTTCTTGTTTTCTTCTGTGCCTACGCCTCTCACGCGCTACCGTCGTCATTGCGTGACCTACTATTTTTCATTTCCATCAATCTGAGGAAACCCTCCATGAATAACGGTGCATGAGAAAAGCAGACAAGGGTCAGTGCCTTGTTATTTTGGATTGTGCCCTCCGCGTTAATGTGATAGAATGTCAGAGAAAGGTAAAACATCAAAGAATGTACCTTAAAAAAAGTTCATAAATTCATTCTGGGATCACTAAGCCTAAAAATATTGCCCCTTAAATTTTTATAGACTCATAATAATTCCATATAATTAAGAAACTTTCATAGAAAATATGGTTCTTTTCATTCTCCACACCTTAGGGTTTTCATCCCCAAAAGCCACAATATAGAATAAAGAAAAAAATGGGGGTTTTAAGCCCGAGTCTGATCATACCACTCCAATGTCCTTTTCTAGAGGTCCCCATGCTGCCATCGAACGTACACCCGAGATATCGATTGCCCATGAAGGACCCTCTCCTATAGATCATCAATCTCCACTGAAACCTTCATAAAATTTACCCCATCATCAATGTCCAGCTCGCCCAAGTCGATAACATGTGATTGATCATGCACGTACTTCCTCATATAAGATATGTGGAAAACGTCTTGCACCTCATGCCTATGTGGGGGAGGATCTTGGTGATATACCACCTCGAAAACTCTACTGAGAACTTGAAAGGGTCCGATTATCCTTGGATATAGCTTTCCGCCTCATCCAAATATCGGCAAACCTCTTCAAGGTGATACCCATTGAAAGAAATAGTCTCCCTCCTCAATCTCCAAAGGTCTATGTCTCCGGTCAGTATAAGACAACTATCTGTTATGCCCATTCTTCATCTGCTCCTGGATGATCTCCACCTTCTCAGTGGTAGCCCATACCAACTCTAGACCCATAAGTGTTGAACCCCCCATGTATTTCTAGCATAGATTTGGTCTTCATGGTCGACCATAAACAACCTAAAATTGTGACATACCGATGGTGAGGTGATATCTGTTATTGTACGCGAACTCCACCAAGGGAAAGTGATCCTCCCACTTGTAGCCAAAATATAGAATGCAATCACGAAGCATGTACTCATGTGTATGAATTGTCCACTATGTCTGACCCCCCATCTATAGATGGAAGACAGTTCTCAATTGCAGTTGAGTCCTGAATGCCTCTTTCAATACCTTCTACAACCGGGATATTAAATGTGTGTCATGATAAAAGGAGATTGCTGATGGAACCCCATGGATCAGTACAATATCCTGTACGTAGAGATGTCCCAACGCCTCCATTGACCCTTCTCTCTGAGGGGTAGGAAGTGGGATGACATGGTGAGTCAGTCAATGATTACCCAGATCAAATAGTGGCCACTAGAAGTATGTGTTATCCCTGTCACAAATACCATTGAAATTACATTCCACTTCCACTCCGCATCAGGTAATGGATGTGGTAACCCTGTTGGGACCTAATGTTTTTCCTTCACATGTTGACAAGTGAGGCATCTTGAAACAAACTCTACCCCTGCTTTCTTTTTCCCTGGCTACCAGTTCTGATGTCAGAGGTCATGTTACATCTTCTCCACACTAAGATGTACCGCCAGAGGGTACGTATGGAAATACCTCAAAACCTCCTCCCATAATGCCACTGGTACCATGGTGTATCCTATAAAAATAATTGTGTGCTACCCACATTCAAGAAAATCCCTCAAGTGCCTATACTGAGGATATCTAAGCATGTAGAGCCTCACATGCAATGTCCCCAAGTTGTGCCTCCCGAACACACTGAAGAAGTGAGGGAGTGACAGTATTAGACTGGAGGTATTCTGCTCTATATCTATTCAAAAATTATATCTTCAACCTGACTAGCTGCTCTATCAGCTCACTCATCAACTGTAGACCTGACTTCCTACTGAGTGCGTCTACTACTATGTTCCCCTTCCAAAGAGTGCAGACTATATCAATGTCACAGTCATGGTGGAACTCTATCCATTTTCGATGTCTCATGTCCATGTCCTTTTGTGAGAAGATATACATGAGACTCTTGTGATCACAGTAAATAGTAAACCATTCACCTATCATTTAGTTCCACCACATCTTCAGTTAAAAGGACAATGATGATAACTCGATGTCATGGGTAGCATAATTATTCAAATTATTTCCCAGCAGTTGTGAAACAAAAGCGATCACTCCTCACTCCTACATCAGTACACAACCAAGTCTTGTCCCTGATGCATTAAAGTAGACTACATACCCAACACCCTCTTCTGGTAGCCTGAAGATGGGGGCACTCCTTAGTCTCTGCCTTAGCTCATGAAAACTCTACTGGCATCTCTCTGTCCAAATGAAGGGATATACCTTCTTCATAAACACTGATTAGGGTACTACAACTCTGGAAAATTCAGGTATGAATCTCTGGTAGTACCCAACCAACCACAAAAAACTCTGCACCTCGGTCACACTCATGGGTGGCTTACAATATAGAACAACATCTATCTCTTCCAAATCCACTTCAATTTCACCTTACAAGATAACGTGTTTGACAAAGCGGACCTCCCGTATCCATAACTGGCACTTCAAGATCTTGCGTGAAAGCTGGTGCACTCGGAGTGTTTCCAGAACTATCGACAGATGATAGACGTACTCCTCCACCGATGTCGAGTATATCACGATGTCATATATGAAGAACACAACAAAGTGATTGATATATAGATGAAAGATCTTGTTCATGAGTCCAATTAAAACTATAGTGGTTTTGGTCACACCGAATGGGATAACCAAGAACTCATAGTGGCCATAACAAAATTTGAAGGTTGTCTATTGCACATCCTCACCTCATACCTTAAGTTGATGATAGAAAAATATGAGTTCTATCATTGAAAAAAAACATGATCACTTTAGCTGATCGAAAATATTATCAATCCTCAGATGTGGATAAATTTTCTTCACTATTACCTGGTTTAGGTGCCAATAATCCATACGAAGCCTCAAAATCCCATCATCATTCTTGGTGAAAAAAATCCGGGATGTCCATGAAGATACATTGGGCCTTATGGACCACTTCCTCTATATGTCCTCTAACTATACCCATAACTCAAAAAGATCCATGAGAGCCATCCTATATGCTGGTGTAGATATCCATGCCATCACTGTGTACATGTCGTTTTGGATGTCCACATCTCTGTAAGTAGGTAGTCACATAACATCATCAGGGAAGACATCGGTATACAGATCCACCACTATAGGATTACTCAGACTCTCAAAATCAACTGCTCCAAGGGTAAGTCTAGTCAACTGATGTGTGATTGGATGATTCCTTCTCTGGCTATGTCTATCATGTTCTGCAATGGTTCTCATCTCATCAGTGAATGAAAACATGGTCCTATCCCCACAGACACACTGCCTTTTTGTGCCTAATGTAGTCAATCTGAGCATGGATAGTGGATAACCATCCAATACCAAATATGAAGTCATATGGACTTGATGCCAATACTAGAAGATCCCACCTGCTCTTTCCTCCTAGAGAAAGATCACACTATTGACACCATTGTGTAATACTATAATCATCCACAGTAGGAGTCTCTAATAGCATGAATTGATCCAATGGATCCATCAGAATCTCTGACCTCCGAACAAGAGCTGTGGAAATGAAAGAGTGAGTGGAAACTGTGTCTACAATTACTAAAACTATGATGGAGTAGACACAGTTCATACCTCAAAAATCTCTGGAGCACAGCGGTCATAGGACTCAATTGCATTGAGATGAGATTGTCTATTTCCACCTACTCCATTGGGTCGTGGTGGACTACCTAGAGGTTGTGGCGGTAGAACCTCGAACTGTAATGTAACGCCCCGACCCCAGCTACCCAGAGTCGGTGCATTACTTCGTAACATTGGCATGATCACAAAAGATCATGTCTCGAAAGACCGATTAGTTTAGTAGCCTTGGAAACACTAGATACATTCGTAAACGTTACATTACATCATAAAGTGAAAAACTACAATAACAAAGTCTTCATAGTCCACACTCATATCCTCTTCTGACTATCCCTACAGGTCATTCATAAAATACTTCTTCACATCTTGGAAAATATTAAAACATTGAAAGGGGTGAGCTCAGATGCTCAGTAAGGATAACAATATTGCGGAATCTTTCAAAAATAAACATAAACATTTAAGTCAATGTATAACTAAAACAAAAGCCTTTTAAACTTGAACATCAACATAATATGGCAAATGTAAAATGAGATAAAGTGATTCACTTCTTCACATGGATATTCTACAGGTCGAATAATCACATGAAATATCAATAACCACTTTCATAATGAGGGAATGTATAATTCCGGACATTCTGAAACATTTTGTCAAGGCCTCGGCCAAGACGTCTAAAATGATTAAGGCCTCGGCCAAAACCATAAATCAAATTGGGAAAGGGCCTCAGCCAATTCCACGTCTAGTTGTCTCATGAGACCTACCGATGCATCGAGGAGCTATAGCGGGCTCCACCCGTCACTTATTAAGTCCAATACATTCCTCATATGAATAGGTTTAAACATATCATAAACCATAACATAATCGTATCACATAAAACATGCATAAATGAAACATAACATTTCCACATTTCAATAACAAGATATCAATACAACACTTTGATATAATAAAAACGATTTCAAAACCATTTTCAATACCAAAATAAAAGAAAGTTAAAACTTTGTATTTATTTTTCATTAAAAAAATGATGGCTTGTAGAGGAAGCCGAAACTCAAATAATGGTCACGGCAGCGGAAAATTCATTGTCGCCGCATAAGTACGGAAATAAAAACATTCCCTTTTTTTCGTTTAGTAAAATGCTTCGTATAAAAAAGATTTCTTTTGAATAAACGTAAAAGTCAAAGGGGTTTATACACTATATAAACAAAATATGCCTCAATGAATGGAGATTGAGATGAAGTCCCTTAAAAAGATCATTTTTAAATAAAATATATCTATTATGTGTATTCACTATATGTACTCATAA
Organism: Viscum album; assembly: GCA_963277665.1. Classification (NCBI taxonomy): domain Eukaryota; kingdom Viridiplantae; phylum Streptophyta; class Magnoliopsida; order Santalales; family Viscaceae; genus Viscum; species Viscum album. The sequence goes on from OY728140.1 coordinate 2,078,329,502, forward strand.
AAGTATAAATACAATATACAACATAATAATATCATGACATAATTTGAAAGTAGGAGATTAACCCAAAGAATGAAAATTGGGTTAAGAAATTCCCTTACCTCATGTCCGACTTGACTCAACCGTTCTTTAACCTCCTGAATAATAAACTAGAGTTAATATCTACCTTATTAAGAACCATTTTCAATTTCATTATCCTTTTTATATCACTTATTACAATGTTATGAACATTATGTAATTATTTAAGTTAATAACGGTCGTTTTGTCGATCATTGGTACTTGTGTCAACAATAACCTTCTTATAATTACAAGTTGTTCATGTGGTGAAATATCTATTATATCCAGAATTATATTCATGATGTAGATATCATATATATCATATATATCCATCATATACATTCATTCATAATATTATGTAACATTTAGAGGTAAGAAATGAAATGCACCGTTCATGGAGACGGTAAGCCGTACGTACGCATGAACGCTACTTTCATTTATATTTCTTTTTTAATGTAATGAAATCATAATTATATAAAGGTATAATATATTTACAGTATAATATCATATAAAATATCATTTACTCCATCCTTTATACATCCCATATATGGAATTAACGATTCACATCACTTTGAGGGGGCGGTAGTCCGCACTTCCTAAAATGAAATTATCACATTTTACCCATAATGGAAATCATAAAGTATGCCATAAATGAGAAATACAGAAGCTTAAGTAAAATATAATCATATTTTATATCAGATATAAATATAGTGACATCTTAATGGCCACCATTGAAGGTGTTATATGAGTGTCGAACAATCATCGTTTCGTGAGGCAGAAATTCGCCATCCACAGAAACCGTATGTTCTTTAACCATTAGATGTTGGTGTGTGTATGTTAAGCTAGAATCCTTCTTATAGCAACATCCTAGTATATTTAGGATACTGTTTTTGTTACAAAATAAATGAATGAAAAGAGTTTAGGGGGTTGTAGAAGAAAAATAAAACAAAACAACATTAGGGAAGACATTACCTCAAAATCGGGTAACTTTTTTTTTATTTGAGCCAAAGGCTTCCTTGAGAAGAGTTCTGCCCAAAGTAAGGCTTCTAGGAGTAAGGGGGGAAGTTGGGAGAGTATTTGGGCAGATGTTTGCCGAGACAAATGGCTTGAAGGTGTGAATAATGTGGGAGAGGTGGGGGCCTTTTATAAGTGGAGAGGAGGGGCACTCTTGGAAAGTAAAGATAAGTCACCTTATTATAAAAGGAGTTTCGGATTTTAGAGGTCCCACAGTTATATAATTCGTGTCTAAGGTGATAAGGGTTCGAAATATACCCATCCAATAGTCTTTGGACAAGTTTAATCCTTGGATTGTACATTATCTTTTCATTTTATTAAAATCGTTAAATAATGGGGTCATCGCTGCATCATCATGATGTCCTAAATAATTTAATATATCTAATGTCTAAAAATTATAAAAAAAATACTATGATGTAAGAAATCTTTTTATATTTCCAATGAATATTTATAGTCAAAATTTGGACTTGTGTAACCCCACTTAAAAACTATTTTAATTAAACTACTCATGTTTGTGTCAATTTAATTTTAACATTAAATAAATATATATTAATGTCATTTTCCAACTAAAGTGGCTCCATGGGGTCCCCAAGTTGACCCATGGGTTTTCGCGGTCGGCCATGACTCATCCAATAGGAGTAGGACAAATTTCATGCTCATCTCATATTATTAAAACATTATTTTTACCTTAAACTACACTAATTACCTCTAATCGCGATTAAGAACTTAAAAGTTACTATTTACCAAAAAATTATTTTAATCTCATTGAACCATATTTTACTTCTTAATGACAACCATGTATGTCAGAATTTTGAAAATCAAATCACAGAAGTGGTAATATTTCATTTTAACGAAAAATCAGTTTTTTTAACTACCACTTAGTGGTTTCACTATTCATCAAAAATTGAAGTTTTTCAAAACAATGCCAAAATTTCACCCTAAGATATAATTGATATTCCGAATTCAAAAATGATGTCTATTTTAAAAAATTCCAAACATATAAGTTGCATTAATTAATTTTATAATTAATTCCCACTGTTACAACAAATAGCGTGTTTTTTAGAAACAATTTATATCAAAAGATTGGCAATTGTTTATGTCCAATTTCAATGTTAAATTAATTCTAATGACCACCATTGGACAAAATGGTAAAAATATATTCTAATTATACTTTAAAACCACTAAATAGTATAATTTATCACTATAAATTATTTTGATTAAAAAAGTTGTTTTTAAGTATTTTTCACTATTCATAAAAAATAGAAGTTCTCAGAAAAATACCAAAAATTCAACATAGGCTAATTTCGATATTACGAATACAAAAATGAAGTCCATTTTAAAATATAAAATTTATATAATTTTAAAAAGTGGTTATTACTATTCATAACGGCTACTTTGATTAGTCGCGGTGTTTTAGAACTTGAAGTTGTGTACAATGCAAGCTATTGCATTATTGAATGAGAAGCGTATCGTGGAAGCTCGGGGTGTTACATACTCCCCTCCTTCAATAAATTGCGTCCTCGCAATTTGAAATTTTTTCTTTTAAAATAAATGGTTGAAAAAAGAAAATACCTTTGTGGAAAACCCACATCAGAAATAAGATTAATAAAATTTAGCCTTAATAAGAGGGAAATGGAAATAACAAAGTCACCACAAAATTATGATCTCGATAAGGAGAAAATTGGTGGCAATTAGAGACATATAATTGGAGGAAAAACGTAAATATTTGTAGGGAGTGATTGAGGTCATCAATCACAATCAACTGTCAAATTGAGGGCCTCAAAGCCTTCAATCTATGTTGATTTAAAATATCATCAGTTCAACAAGACATAAGGTATTAGGATAACACATTTTTTTGTTTTAATATCCCTTTACTAAAGTTTAAGAATGAATTTATTCATTGAATAAGAGATAGGTATATATATATTTATGCTTGACAATTATATTTTCAACCTTCAACTCATCTTTCACTCAAAAAGATAATAGAACTCAAAAATATTATACTTATCCTAATTGTATAAGGTTCCAAATTTTAACACATACCATTTAGACTAGTAAAATTATTTTGTAATAACCAGGGACTTCCTGTAGGCTAGTGGTAGAAAATAAAGGCTTGTCGCACTATGGTTGTGGGTTCGATTCCTGCAGCTTTGTCCGACGTGACGGGTTATGCCCCACCCTGCAGGTTGTCCTTTTCCTAAAACTATAGTATTATAGTATTCCAAAAATAATCTTCATAAATTTTTTAACCATAAACAATACTATCCAAAGATCAACTTAATCCACTCCAACCTTTATAGTTATCCAAAATACCTCTATCTAGACTTTCTCTAAAAGGTCTCTTAATTCCAAAATCAATTTATCAGATTCCCCAAACAAAGTAAAGTTTCTCTTATTGTCACATACTAAAAATATAATTACCTTCATCATATTGAAACCTTACTGAAATCAACAAGTACTGCAGTACAATCCTTATATATATATATCACATTATTCTAATAACCAAAATAAAATCCATGAGTCCAAAAGCAACAATACATTAGTTATTCTGCTTCAACTGTAGTAACAGCATAAGATTGTCCTTGATCCCTTGGCCTTTTCTGAGGTAAGTTTCCCTGACGCTTAGGACATTCATTCGCATAATGACCCATTTCTCTACAATTATAGCATTCAACTTTGATAGCCTCTTTCTTTCCCTTGCAATCACGAGCCTGGTGACCCTTTTCTCCACATTTATAACAAACTCCCATTCCTTTTAGACAAGTTCCAGGGTGATTCTTCCCACAATTATCACATAATGGAAAATCCTTCTTTCCCTTTTTCCCTTTATCTGTCTCTTCTTCCACCGTTCTCTCTTCTCTTGCTTTACTTTGTTTTCATAAGACTTAGAGAATTCCTTTTCTGTCTTGATAGCACACGAGACAATATCTTCGTATGATGAGAAGGATTGTGATACTAAAGATCGACAGAGAAATGGTTTTAACCCATCAAAGAAACGATCAATCTTACTCCTTGGGTTACGTATATAATCTGCAGCATACCTTTCTAACCTTGTAAAGTTAGCCTCATACTTTGCGACATTCTCATCCTCCTTCTGCCTCAGACTCAGAAATTGCCTTTCCATATCCGCTCGATGGTCTCGAGGAAAGTATTTTTCTAAGAACAGCTCTTTGAACTCCCACCATTCCATATTCGATACGTCATCATCTTCCTTTGTGTTTTGAATCAGCGACCACCACTGATCGGCATCTCCAGTGAGGCGGTAAACTGCCGTGACAACCTTCTCCCTTTCACTACTCCCCAAGGCATGGAATATTTTCTCTAAGGAATTTATCCATTGCTCAGCTACTATAGGATTTGTACTCCCATTGAAGGTTGGTGGTTGTTGCCTCATGAAGCGGTCTAACATTGATCCTCCACGTTGCGGATCAGGGTGCTCCATACGAGTAAGGTTATTATTCATAACCTGCGTGAGTTGTCCCAGTACGGTGAGAAGCTGATCAACACCAGTTGTATCAGTAGCTCCACCATAATTATCCTGAGCAGGAGGGCAATCCCTACACGGAGTGCGTGCATTGATACGGTTTCCATTCCTTCCACTAGGCGCCATTTCTAAACAATGGCATAAACTAGATTAGTTTGTGAAATAAAATACATAATTCCATATTTGTAAAACACTTTACATAAATTGAACCATTTATGGATATAATCCATAATCATAAAAAGAAATGTTTCCTTTGAGGAAGTATATACTCATACCCCTTCATAGTGGTTTGTAAATAAAATGAGAATTATCCTAAGCATATCCCCCGGGAGTGTCGTAACCAAGAGTGCAGCAAGGCCCGTTTTCGTGCACCAGTTCCCGTTCGAGTCTAGCTCAAAGCGGTGTTTTCGGGTTTTATCCCTAGGTACATCTATGCCAGAGCCGCCTCTACCTGCTCGTATCCAGACAGGGATGTATTGCTCGTAAATCTCACAAAATATCTATAATACCAAAATTCTAGGAAGTTTTTCTATACTAATCCTCAAAGTCTATCTTCGGGCTACGTGATCTAATCAGAGTTTATCTAAATATAGCTTCCAAGGTTAGTACTAAACTGCCTCTGATACCAACTGTAACGCCCCGACCCCAGCTACCCAGAGTCGGTGCATTACTTCGTAATATTGGCATGATCACAAAAGATCAAGTCTCGAAAGACCGATTAGTTTAGTAGCCTTGGAAACACTAGATACATTCGTAAATGTTACATTACATCATAAAGTGAAAAACTACAATAACAAAGTCTTCATAGTCCACACTCATATCCTCTTCTGACTATCCCTACAGGTCATTCATAAAATACTTCTTCACATCCAGGAAAATATTAAAACATTGAAAGGGGTGAGCTCAGATGCTCAGTAAGGATAATAATATTGCGGAATCTTTAATAAATAAACATAAACATTTTAGGCAATGTATTACTAAAACAAAAGCCTTTTAAACTTGAACATCAACATAATATGGCAAAAGTAAAATGAGATAATGCCATTCACTTCTTCACATGGATATTCTACGGGTCGAATAAACACATGAAATATCAATAACCACTTTCATAATGAGGGAATGTATAATGCCGGACATTCTAAAACATTTTGTCAAGGCCTCGGCCAAGACGTCTAAAATGATTAAGGCCTCGGCCAAAACCATAAATCAAATTGGGAAAGGGCCTCGGCCAATTCCACGTCTAGTTGTCTCATGAGACCTACCGATGCATCGAGGAGCTATAGCGGGCTTCACCCGTCACTTATTAAGTCCAATACATTCCTCATATGAATAGGTTTAAACATATCATAAACCATAACATAATCGTATCACATAAAACATGCATAAAGGAAACATAACATTTCCACATTTCAATAACAAGATATCAATACAACACTCTGATATAATAAAAACGATTTCAAAACCATTTTCAATACCAAAATAAAAGAAAGTTAAAACTTTGTATTTATTTTTCATTAAAAAAATGATGGCTTGTAGAGGAAGCCGAAACTCAAACAATGGTCACGGCGGCGGAGAAGTCATTGTCGCCACATAAGTACGGAAATAAAAACATTCCCTTTATTCCGTTTAGTAAAACGCTTTGTATAAAAAATATTCCTTTTGAATAAACATAAGAGTCAAAGCGGTTTATACACTATATAAACAAAATATGCCTCAATGAATGGAGATTGAGACGAAGTCCCTTAAAAAGATCATTTTTAAATAAAATATATCTATTATGTGTATTCACTATATGTACTCATAATGAAAGTATAAATACAATATACAACATAATAATATCATGACATAATTTGAAAGTAGGAGATTAACCCAAAGAATGAAAATTGGGTTAAGAAATTCCGTTACCTCATGTCCGACTTGACTCAACCGTTCTTTAACCTCCTGAATAATAAACTAGAGTTAATATCTACCTTATTAAGAACCATTTTCAATTTCATTATCCTTTTTATATCACTTATTACAATGTTATGAACATTATGTAATTATTTAAGTTAATAACGGTCGTTTTGTCGATCTTTGGTACTTGTGTCAACAATAACCTTCTTATAATTACAAGTTGTTCATGTGGTGAAATATCCATTATATCCAGAATTATATTCATGATGTAGATATCATATATATCATATATATCCAGTATATACATTCATTCATAATATTACGTAACATTTAGAGGTAAGAAATGAAATGCACCGTTCATGGAGACGGTAAGCCATACGTACGCATTAACGCTATTTTCATTTATATTTCGTATTTAATGTAATAAAATAATAATTATATAAAGTTATAATATATTTCCAGTATAATATCATATAAAATATCATTTACTTCATCCTTTATACATCCCACATATGGCATTAACGATTCACATCACTTTGAGGGGGCGGTAGTCCGCACTTCCTAAAATGAAATTATCTCATTTTACCCATAATGGAAATCATAAAGTATGCCATAAATGAGAAATACAGAAGATTAAGTAAAACATAAACATATTTTATATCATATATAAATATAGTGACATCTTAATGGCCACCTTTGAAGGTGTTATATGAGTGTCGAACAATCATCGTTTCGTGAGGCAGAAATTCGCCATCCACAGAAACCGTATGTTATTTAACCATTAGATGTTTGTGTGTGTATGTTTAGCTCGAATCCTTCTTATAACAACATCCTAGTATATTGAGTATACTGGTGTTGTTACAAAATAAATGAATAAAAATAGTTTAGGGGGTTGTAGAAGAAAAATAAAACAAAACAACATTAGAGAAGACATTACCTCAAAATCGGGTAACTTTTTTTTTATTTGAGCCAAAGGCTTCCTTGAGAAGAGTTCTGCCCAAAGTAAGGCTTCTAGGAGTAAGAGGGGGAAGTTGGGAGAGTATGTGGGCAGAGGTTGTCCGAGCCAAATGGCTTGATGGTGTGAATAAGGTGGGAGAGGTGGGGGCCTTTTATAAGTGGAGAGGAGGGGTAATCTTGGAAAGTAAAGAAAAGTCACTTTATTATAAAATGAGTTTCGGATTTTAGAGGTCCCACACTTATATAATTCGTGTATAAGGTGATAAGGGTTCGAAATCTACCCATCCAATAGTCTTTGGACAAGTGTAAGCCTTGGATTGTACATTATCGTTTCATTTTATTAAAATCGTTAAATAATGAGGTCATCCCTGCATCATCATGATGTCCTAAATAATTTAATTTATCTAATGTCTAAAAATTATAAAAAAATACTATGATGTAGGAAATATTTTTATATTTCCAATGAATATTTATAGTCAAAATTTGGACTTGTGTAACCCCACTTAAAAACTATTTTATTAAAACTACTCATGTTTGTGTCAATTTAATTTTAACATTAAATAAATATATATTAATGTCATTTTCCAACTAAAGTGGCTCCATGGGGTCCCCAAGTTGACCCATGGGTTGTCTTGGTCGGAAATGACTCATCCAATAGGAGTAGGACAAGTGTCATGCTCATCTCATATTATTAAAACATTATTTTTACCTTAAACTACACTAATTACCTCTAATCGCGATTAAGAACGTAAAAGTTACTATTCACCAATAAATTATTTTAATCTCATTGAACCACATTTTACTTCTTAATGACAACCATGTATGTCGGATTTTTGAAAATCAAATCACAGAAGTGGTAATATTTCATTTTAACGAAAAATCAGTTTTTTTAACTACCACTTAGTGGTTTCACTATTCATCAAAAATTGAAGTTTTTCAGAACAATGCCAAAATTTCACCCTAAGCTATAATTGATATTCTGAATTCAAAAATGATGTCTATTTTAAAAAATTCCAAACATATAAGTTGCATTAATTAATTTTATAATTAATTCCCGCTGTTACAACAAATAGCGTGTTTTTTAGAAACAATTTATATCAAAAGATTGGCAATTGTTTATGTCCAATTTCAATGTTAAATTAATTCTAATGACCACCATTGGAAAAAATGGTAAAAATATATTCTAATTATACATTAAAACCACTAAATAGTATAATTTATCACTATAAATTATTTTGATTAAAAAATCTGTTTTTAAGTATTTTTCACTATTCATAAAAAATAGAAGTTCTCAGAAAAATACCAAAAATTCAACATAGGCTAATTTCGATATTATGAATACAAAAATGAAGTCCATTTTGAAATATAAAATTTCAATAATTTTAAAAAGTGGTTATTACTATTCATAACGGCTACTTTGATTAGTCGCAGTGTTTTAGAACTCGAAGTTGCGTACAATGCAAGCTATTGCATTATTAAATGAGAAGCGTATCGTGGAAGCTCGGGGTGTTACATGTAATCCACCACCTACTCCACAACCTGCACCTCTTCCATGTATGATGCCCTTCAGACCTCCTCGCTCGAATCTCTGTCTCTGCATCGACAGTCCCTCAACCATATAATGGTCATTAGTGCGACTGGTCAGGCAGTCATGCGCCATGTGACCCTGCCCGCCGCACTTGAAGCACTGTTTTCTCATCTGCTGGTCTGTTCTTCCTCGTGAGCCTCACGCCTCCAAACCTAAATCCTGCGGTCTTCCACAAGATGGTTTGGTACTCTTGGGCCTCTATTTCAGATGACTCTGATACGTGTCACCTACTTGTGGGTCTCACTGCCGGTGTCTGTATTACAAGGAAGCTCTGCACTAATAGTGCTCTCTTTAGCACTCCATCATCCGTTGGGATGCTGAGAGACACCATCAAGGATCTGATATCCCATTAGAGTCCCTGGTCAATGGTCTAGGACCTAAAGAAATGGTGTCACACCATGTAGGTTGTGTAGCGCGAGAGTCCGGTGAACCTCGGTAAGTATTGGGCCACATTCAGGCCACCCAGATGTAAGTCTAGTAACTCCTTTATATGCATAGAGTGTAGATTTGAAGGAATACACTCTACACTAAAGTGTCCCATGAAGTCATCCCATGCAATGGTTTCCTCATCGTTTATAGGGAGCGTCATGCTCAACCATCCCCCTACTTCTCCTTGGAAAAGAATGCCATCTTGGATATCCATCTGATCGTTTGTGTGGCCACAACCTCCTGCTAGTCCTCAGCCGCCTGCGGATACATCTCACCTCAGCACCTCAGAGGCATCAGCCACAAAAACTCATAAAACTCACTTAGTCGGCCTACACTATCAACTGGTGGGGCTGGTGGAAACGACTTCTTAATGGGTAGTGGTGTTGTTGGTATACCACCTTGATGGTACTATCATCATAAGAGGTCCATGCACCGATGCCTTGTCACTCAATGGGTCTTCATCGCAAACTCTCACTGGAATATTGGCAAGTTATTTACGTGGAAGCATCCTAAACTAATAACTGGTGTTCCACGGTCAATAATTTATACATGGTGAGCTGAACCAAATATAAAAAAAAAGTCACATCCAAAGCACACACAATCAATGTTTTTGGGCACCGAGTCGGAAATCATAATTCAGAGTCATTATGTAAAAATACGTTGGTCGTGTCACAAACACTGGACTCCCTGAACTGGAAACGACACTCAAAACACTTTACACTATTTCCCCATTAAAAGATCAGAGTCTTTGTTATTCAGTAGAACCGAATCCTTTGATACCACTTTTTCACAACCCATCCCCTCAGGCTCGTGCTATGACTTCCCCAAGCCTACCTTCCCTAGGCCAGGGGTTGGCGACTAGCACTGAAAGAAATATACCTAAAAAACGGGAAGGCATTTCCATTAAAACTTGCAAACACATAGTACAAGTATACAATAAACACAACCCACGTAGTAAAACTGAAGTAGTAAAATGATGTGTACTGAAAGTAACAGGGGGGCAGAATACAATACTAAAATAAATGTAAACAAAACAATAGAAAAACATCTCTTGGTATCTCCAACCAAGGATTCTGCCTAAAGGGTAGGTACAGCTCATGGTCGGTCATCACTACCACACATCACATCTAAAGGTAGACATATGAGCACCATCCAGTACTGGATCCCAAACCTCGATCAATGCTTCCAGTCATCTGCATAAGATAGAACAAGTTTCAGGTGAATCCCATGAAGGGGTGAGTATAACAATACTCAGTAGTGACCCATAGACCCCTGAAGGTCTCCCAGAGTTCCCCATAGGAAATACCACAAAGAAATACCTCAATCACAAAGCATGAAGCAATAGTCATATCACACCGTGTATATATCTTAGAGTTCAGGGATAATGATGATTAGTCTTAATCTATATCATTTTAATCCATTAGAAAATTTCCACAACTGAACCACGAAAGAGTTGTTCCATTTTCGATCCACATCGGGTCATATATCACTGATCCACAAAAGGCCGTTCTAAGGTCGGTCCTTATAATTTCGTGCACTACTGATCCACATGGGGTCTCAAAAATGATGATCCACACAGGTTTTCTATGATGTTGATCCACACAGGGTCACTACATGTTGATCCACCCTGGGTCTCTATGATGCTAATCCACACAAGGTCTCTATGATGCTGATCCACATAGGGTAGCTAAATGTTGATCGAAACATGGTCCCTATGATTCTAATCCACATATGGTAGCTAAATGATGATCCACATAGTGTCTTTATGATACTAATCCAAAAAGGGTCACAAAATTTTCATCCGTACAGGGTTCCTATGATGCTGACTCACATAGGGTAACTACTTCAAGGATAGATGGTCACATGATTCTCGCTCTAGCATGATTGATTCTAGGAGAACCTCCGCTTGATTCATAGTTCATATTTCAACCAATAATAAGTCCCAAAAAATTCATACCCAAGGGACCTCCCTCTCATAGGGATTCCAATGTCATAGACGGAACGTTGAAAGGACGCCAGGTTTGTGAGATATGGGCACTTTTGTAAAAAGGTTTGTGTTGTATTTAATTCTGATCCAACCCAAGTTGCACATAAAACACTATCAAAAATCACTTAGAGAACCTCCAAAGCACATCATTGTCTCAGGGTTCCTTATTCCTAGACGTCGCATCGTTTGGATTCATGGTCTCATAATTACATCCATTACTGTTAAAATAGGGGTGATCACACCTTGGTCCAGCCCGGATTGATCAGGCCTGCGAAAATATGCCCAATGGACCGAATCCCCAAATGGATCCCAATGCCACTGACAGATTGTCGAACAGACACCCGGTTTGTGAGTTAAGAGAATTTCTTTATTCGGGGACAGGTTGGGTCTACGCCCATTCCGACTCGGCCAGACCGCCCCGACGGAAAGGGTCTCAGGCTCTACCAGACCCCACCCAAGTCCAACCTATTAAGAGGTTATCCCGGTATAAGGGGTTTATTCCTCTGGGTCAGCCAGATACACTAGGTCCGGCCCCTCAGGGTCGGTCTGGTTCGGTTCGCGGGCCTGAGCGACGGTTGTCATGGCCCGCCAGGTGGGGCTCGGCCCACCCGTGATGGGGGCCGGGCCGCTGGTCTGATCCACAAGCCCATGAGTCCGATCCACTGGGCAGGTCCAACCTGCTTGGTCGACCAGTGTCCTTCTCGCTTCTCCTGAAGACATACCGTTGTGTCCCGTTGACCCCACAGTTAGTGGGCCATTTCCCCAACTGGTGGGACGCTTCCCCACAACATGAACAGTTGGCCATTTGGCTGACCAGGTTTCACCAATGAGGTGTGGCGTGGGGTCGTGCCACTCCTTCCTACTACAACCCACTGGTCGCAGTTTCTCTACGCCACCCCTCTTCTACCGCGGCCATCTAGCCATGGATGCTTTGCACCGCTAGTGCTGCCCTTATCCCATGTGGCCGCTCGAGCTGACCCCCTTCATCCACCACTGTGTGCTTTCACATGCCGCCTTGCACCACCCACGGCCGGTTTCCGCGGGTGTCCTTCCACCACCGCCGACATGTCTCTCCAAAAGTTTCTTCCACGGGCCACCGAACATGCTCTAGTGGTCCGTTCATGGGGTCGTCTGTGCCGAAGACTCTCCCGCACTACCGTCATCATAGCGTGACTCGCTATTTCATATTTTTGTTAATTTGAGGAAATATTCCCTAAATAACGGAGCATAAGAGAAGTGACAGAGGGTACAGACCTTGTTTGTCTGGCCCGCACCCTCCACGTTAATGTGATAGAAATCATGAGTAAGGTAAAACATAAAAAACATACCTTACAAAAAGATCATAAATTCATTCTGGGCACATCGGGCCTCATAATCACGCCTTGTCAATTTTCACAGATTCTTAATAATTCAATATAATTAAAAATATATTAAATGAAAAATATGAGTCTTTACAAGATTTACTTTACAAGAGACAAAATATTTCTAAGATAATTTCTTAAATAAAATAGTTATTTAAAATACTGTATGTAAATCCATTGAAAACCAATTCTATCATTTTCAAAATTCATATTTCGAAATTAAATTAAAAATTTAATAGAAATAATTTCCCTAAAATATATATTTTAAATGAAACAATATATATTAATAAACATCCATTAAACACACCCCAATTCAATTGATATTTTGGTTTTCCAAATTCAATTACAAAAAATTCAAATATCCCAATTTATTGGAATTGGGATTATCGAATAAATTGAATATGTGTTTGATAAATTGAATTTAATTCTGAAATTGAAATAAACCAATACATACATTGTTAATCAGTTTGACTAATCAGGATAGAACCACCTACCTCTTCCTAAAACTCTATTCTCACAACCTCACCTGTCAATGAGAATGACAGTGGAGAAAACAGAGAACCAAACCGAAAAGAAAAATCCAACAACTTAGTTCACATATCCATTAATCCCAAGATGATCCATTGAAAACCCCAAATAGGAGAAAGAGAGAATCTTGATGAATTGTAGAAAATACATACCTGACAGTCTCATCCTACGAGAAATAATGATCGAATTCCAAAGGAATAGATTTGAAGGTGAGAATCCAAAAAATCACTGACATTAATGTTATAGGTATCCCCCAATTCCATACTCTACCCTACCTCATTTATGAAATGGGAAAACTAAGGCAAGGTTTATGGAATACCTATTATAATGGGAACAAGATATTACAACCTCCCCACTATAAAAACCCTCTTCCCCCAAAAACCCTATCAAGAATATTCCCTTTCAACATGTTGAAGCCACTACTCTCTCATCATTTGATCATGTTCCCATGCATTTTGTCTATCATAACTATTCTCTCATAATTGATGAACCAAAGGTATCATCCTCTCATAATGTGCATTGATCTCAAAATGTACTATCGTGACTGTCTAGATAGTCAAAGAGAAATCAGGTTTAGTATCAAGATTACTCACTCTCAAAACATGATATGGACTAGAGAGTTAAATTTCCACCTTTGATAAATGGAAAATTTTATTTTTTGGAATAATCTATGGTGGAAGAGCCAAACGGTAAGCATGTTTCCCCACCTTCTCAAAAAACGTGAATTGTCCTACAAAATGATGAGCAAGATTTATTTTCCTCACAATCCATCAATGACCAAACATGGGTGAAACATTCAAGAAAACCTTATCAACAAATGAAAACTCCAATGGTCAATGGTGTTGATCAGTGTAACACTTATATCAGATCTTTTCTTCCAAAATTCTCAAAAAAATCAACTGAATTTTAGTTTTCAACTCCAGTACCAAGTTTGGTCTATCCAAGGAAATTAACCAACCTCTAACCATCACAAAAATCATGTACAAAGGCGAACAAGAAAACCTTAAAAAGGAGGTTTCCTAATAATGGACTAGTAACAAAAGTTATAAGAGAACTCAACCACCCCCAACTGATTATCAGAAGCCCTAGGAATGTTGATAACACAACCATGAATCATAGCCTCAAGAATCTATATATATCTCTCTATCTGGACATCCAACTATGTATTCTAGGCCGTGCTCAAATGATCCTGAGATCCCAGTTCTTTATAAATGCCTCTCAAATAGAAATAATTAAAACGAGGACCCCTATTTGATACTATTGAATATGGAACTCAATGAAAATGAAAAATATAATTCAAATAGTGACTTCCCAAAACCTCATCATGGGTTGTATCATGAATGGGTATAAGGTGAGACGACTTGGTCAACATGTCAATCAATACAGTATTCAGATTCTTATATCTTTGGGTACATTGAATATTTACCAAAATATAAAAATATATCTCATCCCACTTCCTTATTGTAATTGGGTGTGGTTGAAGTAACCCAAAAGGTTTATGTTACTTAGCCTTAACCTGTTGGCATGTATTGAAATGAGAGAAAAAATAGCTATTTATCACCACAACCCTAGCCACCATAACTATCACCATATATCATAGAAAATTTTTGTTGTTCCTATGTGAAAATCCCATTGAGAATTATAACAAACCCCCATAAAATCCTTCCATTAAACTTAAGTCACAACTTAGTGATTTTGATAGCATAGAACACCCTCATTGGAGAATGACCAGTAGGAAACTGTCTCACCATCATAAAGAGAGTACTTAATGATAAAAAATTAATCATCAAGCAATTGATCTTGAAGAATAATCTCAATAAGTGCATATGATCACTGAATTATGGCTAGAAAAACATTATACCTTTTCTCATGAACTCTGATATGAAACTATAAAAAAGTGCCTTCAAATTAAACTCTTCCAAAGAGTCTTTGACTACCACAGTTGGAAGTCTCCTACTTAACACATGTGCAAAAATATTCCCTTTCCCAGGGGTATAGGTGATGTTAATGTTGAGTGAATATATATACTCCACCCAAATCATTTAGAAAAAATTAAAATATTTTTTATGCTGGATATAACTTGGGATTTTGTGTTCTGAAAACATAGTAAAACTTTCACCATAAATGTAATGTCACCAAATATTAAGTGTCTGCATTACATCTGAATGGCCTTGTTCATTCGAATGATAATTCCTCCCTTGTGGACTAAAATGATGGGATATGTAAGAAACAACATGGTCACCATGCATAAGAACACAATGCAAGCATGAACCCAATGAATCAGAAAAGACCGCATAGCCCTACCTAGCCACTAGAAGAGGAAACACTGGTGCAATAGTAAAATCAAGTTCTATCTCCAAAAAATAACTTTAACATTTATCATCACAAAAAAACGTCACCCCCTTCCAATTTAGAGCAGTCATCGAAAAAGAGAGCTTTGAGAATCCCTTCTTGAACATGTAGTAATATTTGGAAATATGAAGAAGATTCGTATCTTAATAATTGTTCATGGTCTATCCCAAGTCATATCATCAATTATATTCTTTGGATAATCTAATATACCCTCTTCATACAACATGTGTCCCAATAATTTAACTTCCCAAAACCTGAAGTCACATTTTGAGAGCTTGAAATAATGCCAGTGACTTATCAGTAGACTCAATATTGTTCTCACATGATGCACAATTTCTTACTCAGATTTAGAGTAAAAAACCATATTGTACATAAATACTACTAAAAAAGAATCCAGATACTCATGGTAGATCTTGTTCATAAAAAACAAGAAAATAGTTGTATCATTTTTCAAGACAAATGGTATAATAAGGTACTCATAATGGTCATAACATATCCAAAAGGTAGGTTTCCGAATGTTAGATTCTTTTATCCTCAATTGATGTTAACTGGGATGATGTTCGCTCTTTGAAAACCACTTCTCCCCTTTCAGCTGATCAAATAGATCATCAATCCATGGAAACATGTACTTTATATTTATTGTAACTCTATTGAGTTTATAATAATACAAACATAAATGATGATATAAATCGTCAGTCTTATAGAAGATAACTGGATCCTCACCAGGTGACACACATGGTTGTATGGAGAATTTCTAGAGAGTGTCGTCTATTTAGGACATCAACTCTTTTAGCACTGCTGGTGTCATGAACCAATATGGATTGTCATTTAATGTTGTTCCTTAACTAGTTTGTGGCATGGACCAAACATTTTTATCGATCCCCGTGGTTTGGTACAAGTGCCATAGTACCATATAAAAGAATAGAAAATAATTTACCATAATAAATTATATTAAAATGAAAAAAAACAAAAAATTCAAATCTAAAAAAAACATCCAAACATACCTTGAACAACTTTTATAAATAATTAATTTTAACATTAGATAAAACAAAAAATTTACTTTAAAGTAAATGAAAAAACTCTATACCAAAACACTATCCAAAGAGGGAAACCACATACACTGGCCTCCACTTCCAAGATCCAAACATAATGCCATAAAAACTCAAACAACAAAATAGTAACGTCATTATTTAACCTGAATCAAAGGAAAACATGGTTTGCATATTCCCAAAGGTTTATGATGTGTGTGAGCCAAAGACCAGTATGATTTCATTAGGATAAATGACTCCATACCAAAACATTTTAATAAAATCTTACATTATAATTTGAAACTATTTCCTTTTTAAAAGAAACAATTGTAGGAAATCATTTATGAGTAAGCATTTTAATGAAAATAAACCACTTACAAAGAAATCCAAAAAATCTGTTTTTCTTAAAAAAATGATATTTCTAATAGTTAACACACACACACATCGAAGCATAATAGTTCCATTATGTTACAATAGTTGGAACCCTGTTATATAAGGAATAGAATCAGGGGTAAATCCCTAGGGTCAAACTAGATCAAGTCGGATTCTAGGAACCTCGCATCTTAGTGAAACTGTGGTATAAAAGCCATTTAAATTAGCCTTCTCATTCATGAGTCACTAGGGGGGAATCAAATCCCAAGGCATAGTGCTCCCCAATCAAATCACATGTTTAGTTTGTTTTGTAGTGTCAATCCTGCACAACAAAACCAGGATGAATCACTTCTGAATTAAATTGTGTGATAGTCCTAGTACATCCACCTAGTTATCCAAGACTCCCTTTTTGTGCTCAATTATGTTTCACATTCACATATCACTAACAAAACATATTTATATGCACATTTCAATCCAAAATGGTACACATAGTGTTCCACTACATACACACCCAAACCCCATTTTAAAAACACATGCACACCATGTTTTTTTACAAATATTACTCGCACCTCATATGCAATTTATTAATGTATTGAAATTGTTTCCAAAAATAATTTCTGAACGAACCAGAAGGCATTACACCTAAATAAACACTAAATAATATTTTCAGCCCAAATTCACACCCAAACTATTTCACATTATAATTCGTATAACATTCGTGACATGATAAATTAGTTTAATAATTTATAGAACATTTCTAAATGGCATGTCAAGGGTTTGCATATGAAAAATGACCGATTTTCACATAAAAAATATACTTGACAATTTAAAACATGTTAACCATATAAAATGTAACATTCACACATCACATTTGATTAAAAAAGTCTAATTAAATGGTCGATAAAAAACTTCAAATTAGAAAATGAGAGTTTACACCAAAAAACACTAGATTTCATTTAAAACTTCCATTTTAAAACTGAATTCACAAAAAAATGTTTTCTATTACACATGAAATTTGAAAATAAAATTTAAATGTGAAAAATAGCCTTAACTTTTTATGGGAACCCAATTTTTATTTGAAATCTAATTTCCATCACATTCGAGTCTTTAGTGCTTTTGAAAACATGGTTTTTACCTAAACAATAATTCATAAAACACATTCCTAAAACATAATCCAAAATCACACAAACAAAGATTAATAATTGTTCGTTAAAAACCAATTTAGACCATGTAAACATGCCAAACAAAATGAAAATACCACTATAATAACATAATTATAACATAAAACATAATTAGAAATTCAAATAAACATATTAAATTCATCTAACAGTGTTTGGGCATGGAACCACCTTCCTAGAACCATGAGGCTTGTGGAAAATGGTTTGAAAACCAATCATCAGATCAAACGCACCACAAAAAATAATTATCAAGAATAAAACATCAAAATCTAACCATATGAAACATGACAACCAAAAAATTGACATCATACCTGCTGAAAAACAGAATCCCCAAATAAAATGAACCAAAACTCTAGGAAAGAGGTAAAATAGTCTACTGGAGGGAGAGGGTGTGTCAGTGCTATAGGGGATTTTCCAAGGGGTTCTGATAACTAGAAAGGGGAGGATGGTTGGTCATGGTTTTGGAGGAGGAAGGTTAGTGGGTTGCAGCACTGGAGGAGGGGGCCAGTGGGTCCCAACATAAGAGGAGGGATGGCCAGGAGGAAAGCCATCGCGAGGTTGGTTAGCCGGGATGGAGAGGGAACCATGAACGAGGAACTGCCGTGAAGGACACCGAAGGGAGATGGATGGTGCATTAATGATGGATCTAGGGGGTTCAATGCACTATGCAATGAATGAGGCCAGAGGGTGGAGGGATGCACACAATGGAGGTGGCCAAACGACGAAGGAGGCTATGCATATGGGAGAATGTGATAGGAGAAGGGCCTGATAGGGAAAGCCAAGGAAAGTGGGTGTGGTGCGATGAACGTATAAGGGGAGGGGAATGGAAACCCTAACCAAAAATAAAAAAACAAAGATAGAAAAATGTAATATTAATCTGGATATTGTTAATAGAAAAATAATATCCTATTAATATTATTATAATGTGACAATAATATAATAATAATAAAAAAATTAATAAACTTAATAATAATAAAAAAATCAATAATAAACTCATTATTGACAATATTATTATTTATAATAATAATATTATCTTATAATTATTTTTATACCATCTGTTTTTACTTTATTTTCCTTACGTTTTATTATTAATTATGTTCTATTTTTTATGTTATTCATTAGGCCAGCCGTCCAGTGAACTGGGAGAAGCTGCATTGTTTTCCAAACCATGCTTTAAATTTGCGCCCGACTCTTCCAAGTCTAAAAAATATTCATTTTAAAATAAATACTAAAAAATTATAACTTTAACTCAACCTAAATCCCCCTGAAAAAAAAAATATAAAAAATAAAATGATTTAATATAAAATAATTTGAAAAATTAAGGGTGTTATTATTATCCCCAACAAAATGGTTTCCACCCACGGAAATTATAAATGAGGTTTTTTAGAAAACAAGGATCGATATTCCTTCCCATCTCAAGGAGATTCCTGATGAACAATAAATGAGAGTGAGGAACGAATGAAACACTCAAAGGAAATGACCTACAAATTAAACTTGGAGACCAAAAACAAAATCCATACTAAGTGACATCCACTCCCCAAAAAGGGAAATAACATCTAGTTAATCAATAAATGAAAAGGTTCATCTCACCATTCAAAATCCAAAAATCTAAGATAAAAATTTTAGCCATTCTGGATAGATCATGAAGTTCACATGAAAGAAACAATGTGTCTTACTTGATTACACATGGAGGCCTGAATGAAGTCCCCAACATAAGAAAAAACACACACCATAGATAGAGCATGGACACTAGCATTGGAAGGCATGAACATAATCCAAACACATGAATTAGTCTATCACAGATTCACATTAGAGAAATTTTAGCAAGACTCATGATGGGTCTCCCCAACAAAAAAGTAGCCAGATTATTTAAACTCAAGAAATTTTCCACACGGACTAAGAACCCTCGAAACATGGGGAGGGGAGGGGAGGGGCTAAACCAATGGACCCAAAATACCACCACTAACACACCTCAACTAAAATTTCCCAAATATAAATAAAATCCAACTGCTCTTGATTATTAAGCACATTACATGAATGGGTCATTAAAACAATAAACACATTTGGTGGAATACAACCACTTAGATTCTAAGGAAACAAGATGATTATACCATATTATATCCAATAAAAAAAATCATAAAACAAAATTAGTAATAATGCGGAATTGAATTCCTCCCACTTCCTTCCACCACCTGAGAAAATTAAAACAAAAAAATTCCACCGAAGACTTAAACTCTCTCCATCTCTCACAAAGATAATATAACATAGATCAAAACCTTTCCCGCCATTGGGGTTCTCTAGACTATGCTCAATCTTTACTATGAGAACTATGCCTGTGGCTTTGATGATTGATGCGACTCATGTCTCTTAGTCAATATTTATAACCCCCTGAACAAAAAATCACTATTAGGAACCATAAGGGAGCATAATATGACTTAATCAACATCATCATATAGAGAACACTTTAGTATCCATTTTTTCCATTAAATACTTCTCTAAACTAAAGGAACATGACATTCCCTAGAATCAACCCACTTTACATCGAATAAGAAACTTCAACAGGAAGGACACAAGAAAGATGACTTCCTCAAAAATAGTTAAGTTCAGGATTTCATGAATGAAATAGGCTTTTATCATATCTAATGTTCCCAGAAGGGTTCACATGCATCACCTCTATTATCATGCAAGTATATGACATCGTAAAGTGACTTCAAGCATGACCGTAGAAACTAATAGAGAAATTTCAAATAGAGGTACTTTAACTGGAGTTCCTAATATCTTATGACTACTACATGTCACCACAACTTCCTCTTAAAACTATAATCACAAGATGGGTGGTGACGCACGCCTGTCGTAGGGCATGGAAAAAGCAATTTAATTTTCCCAGTGCAGCATAAAAGCTGACCAGGGTCGTCTCACTTGAGGAGCTTTCTCAATCATTTACTTAATCTAATTTAACTAAACTACTTATTTTTGGTGTTTTTATATTATCTAGTAATGGAAAAAAATTAAATTAAAATAAATGATAAAACAAACATGCAAGGAAAAAATGTGATTTATTGAGAAAGAACTTGGCCTTTAAGGGTTGGTTTGTGGATTTCATCATTCTCCTTGTTGGTATTTAAATTAAGTTTGATAATTCAATTATGGGATCTCATTCATGCATTACTATTATTTTATTTATTGGTGTGAAATCTTGAATGCATTTTTCTAACTTAACTTCACCTCCTCCTATAATCAAGGTTGATGGCACACCTCGATCGAGAGTGTGTCATCTTCCAAGACCTGGCTCCATCGTATGCCATTTCAACCACTGAATGGCTCAACTCCATCGTATGAAGATCTTGTATCCAGTATAAGGGAGGGAAAATATTTAATAAAAGAATAGAAATGGGGTTGAGGTCAGTGTCGTGGTGGACGATCGCCACACCCATGCACATCACTCTTTCTCATTACAAACATAATAAAAATAGGAATTTAAGCACAGAATATATGAAATTTCCACATACCTCCCCCAGGCCAAGTCTCAGGTTACCCCCTCATATTTGAGGGTAAGAGGTCACGGTGGATAATATGAGAAGAATAAAAGAGGAAAAGAAGGAGAAAAGATGAAGAAGAAAACAGGGTGGATGGGTGGACATAAAAATAATACATGAATTTTATTACAAATCTAAATTACAACTGAAAACTAAAACAAAAATAATGAAAATTAATGAAATGGGGAAGATTTGTGGCCAGCCTCCCTCGGTGGAGATCTCCTCCTTGGTTCCTTGAAGGAATGTATGGAGAATGGGATGATTTGGGAAGGAGGTGAGGGCCTCCTTTTATAGGAATAATTCGACCACCAAAATTTGAGCGGTTTATACCCCATTAATGAACTTTTCACGCGTTCCCCACTTCATGAATGTTGTTCATAATTATCTTGGCCGTATCTCCTCAAAATGTCAGCTAATTTTAAAACCGGATGAAGTAGTTATGAATTTTTCATTGTTGCTTTCTGTTTCTGGACGAAGCTTCCAGGATGGTTCCTCCAAATGTATGTCGTTTAATAGACTCTTTAATGACTTCAAAACTTCCCCAAAATTCTTTTAGACTCGTTAATATATGTCCCCGTCCTATCCCAGGTGGAAACACCTCATTTGGATGTGTGTAGTCTGCGTTTGGGTTCCGTTACATTGGTGGTGTCCACGCTGTCCTCCTGGAAAACTGTTCAACTTCAATGAATTTTTAGTCCCTCTATATGGCCGAATAACCTCCTGGTCCATAAGACAAAAATGAAGGAAATAATAAAAAGTATTCTAAAAAAATTCCAATCAGAAAATTGGGAATTATATTTTTCAGGAAATGATCAAAATACCCTTGATGTAAAAATCTGTCAAAAATCCAGAATTATTCATTTTTCACATTTAGGCTGAAAATAACACTAAAACTTAAAAACATGAAAATTACCCATTTAATAACACTATGGTGGGATTATAAAAAATGATTTATAGTATAAAATATAGGAAAATATGAGAATCATAACTCCCCCACACTTAATCATTGCACTCATGGGCAATCATCATACATCCAAATCAATTTCCACACAACAATCCAAAATGAGAAAATATCAATGATTTTATCCAAAATAGAATTCCATCATGTCTCAAATATGAATAATAATTCTCTATTATTTTCATTTAAATCACTAAATTTTTTTCAACCTCATTAATCAATCTATGGCCCAATCACAACCTACCTCACATTGAATTTTATGTCACTCTTCACTCAAGAAAAATTGAATCTACAGTTATACTCATACTTGAAAAGCACATGTATCACCATAGGTTTGTGAAATTCTCATTTCTCCACAGCGTGAAACATGAAAATAAATTTAATCATGAGGTATATAATTAAAGGTTCATATGATTCTGTGGCTTAGGGTTGGTGGGGAAATTATTGACAAAAAAGTTCTTGGCTAGAAAGAGGAGGTTTGACTTTTAAGTACAATGCATGGTTAATTCAAGTGAAAACACAGGAAATTCCTCACTCAATACCGCTTATAAATGTTAAAAACAAACCCACCCCTCTTTATGACATGGTACATGAGCCAATAAGTGATTATAATGAATAATATCATCTAAGTTATCTTCTTTTTTTTCAATGCTCCACAAAGGCACAACTTTATTTTCTTTTTTTCTTTTTTTATGGAGGATGAGCTGAAAATTGAATACAATGAATGAATGAAAATTCATGCCCTTTAATTTTTTGGGAGGGACATGAGTCATAAAATAATTTATAATGAGGAATTCAATCTCATCTCCATTTTTTGTTTTCTTTTTTTAGGAGAAATTGATGAAACAAATAAAGCACAATGAAATGACGACACATGGCCAATTCTATTATTATCCACATCCCAAAATATTTACACACACATCACACTACACATAAATGATACAAATCCCAAGGAACACACACGAATGGCCCTTCCCCCACACTTAAACTTGAAATAACCATGCAAAAATACTAAAAGTGTGGGGTAGGTAAGGAAAAATTGGCTTGTAATGTGGCTTAAACCTATAAGGAAATTCATGGAATCTATGGGCTTACAATGGATAAATGTAAAGGTGGGTCTTAAGATAAAATGTGGCTATCCAAAGAGACACCTCAATCATTTCAAATACATTCCATGAAATCCAATGTTTCAAAAGAGAATATTCACAAATTCTAGTTCTCGCACAAAATTCATGTTTCCTTCAAGAAAGAGTGGGTACTAGGAAGAATATGTAAAAGTGGTATAGAATACCTCACAGGATGGGAAAAATATTTCAAGTCAGTGTTTCATGGTCATGGATTTCAAAATTCAGTCAAACTCATAAAAATTATTGATAATT
The DNA here is from genome assembly GCA_963277665.1 of Viscum album. NCBI lineage: Eukaryota > Viridiplantae > Streptophyta > Magnoliopsida > Santalales > Viscaceae > Viscum > Viscum album. The sequence continues at coordinate 2,078,353,603 of OY728140.1, forward strand.
CAATTCAAGAAAAATGTTTTCACATCAATAATCATTTAAAATCCATTATATCAAAAATCATTTCAAATATTTCAAAATAAATTGATGTGTGAAAAGTGATAATAATGTTTATTAAAGCTCAATCCTAAAAATATAATAAAAAAATTAAAAGAACACAAGAAAAACTAAGCAGGTTGACACTCCCCCACACTTAAATTTAACTACCCTTATTTCAACTCAAAAAAATATAAATATAAAGGTAGAAAATCAAAGGGAAGGAAAGATACAACCTGACATTATTTTATAGGCCGATGCCTTGAGTTAAGCTCCTAGAAGCCGCCACATTAAAACTACAATAAAGTAATGAAAATGCATAAAAATATATAAAAAGAATGAGAAAGGGAAAAGAAAAGAGATAATTCTTGGTTTAGACACCCAAGTGGGTGCTATGTTTTTACTGCCCCTAGTCAGGAAGTTTCAGTAGATTATCCCCAATCAGAAGGTGGGTGTGGTTTCTTTGACATGAACCACCACATGTGAGTTCTCCCGATGTCCATGATTAAACACTGTAAGCAGAGAACCCCAAATAACATAAGAATGTTCCCAACCCCCGAGAAAGAATAAAGAAGAAATTTGAGGTTCGATGTGGGAGGGAATAAAAGATAAGGGTTCTCCCTGTTAAATTTGGTGGTGTCCTCTTCCATATGGTATAAAAATATTTGTTGAGGAGGTAGTTGCACTACCGCCACCTTCTCCAGATCTTCTTCCATGATCACCACTACTTCAATGGTATCTTTCATATCATCCATGGTCTCCTCCATTTGTGCTGTATCAGAAATTTCAAAGGAAGATATGTAAAAAAAAAATTTATCTTGAATAATATTAAAACATGAAGAATTAATAACTAAATCTTCCCTTTCAAGTAATTCGGCTTGGTAATTGATCTCTTCAGGCATGACCATTGGAAACTCAATCTCAGCAGGTGCGTCTTATTCCTTATCTTCCAAAGCAAGAGAGAGGTAGAAAGTGTCTGATGTTTCATTATTAAGTATGGGAAGATCATGTTTCAAGTTATCTTTAACAAAGTTATTCCAAGATTCTTCGAAAAAATGTTGACCTCCCATTAGTTCATCAGTTGGAATGTTTACTTCCGGGACCTCCTCGAGCAATGGATGAATGCGGGATGATGTGATTAATTCTTTTAGTAGCTCCTTCTCACCCTCCTCAGGTTCATTATCATAAAAAATGATGGGTGAAATCTCTTCCACCACTCGTTCTGGTTCAGGTTCTGGTTCAGGTTCGGGTTGTTCTTTGGATGCGCGTACATATTATGCAATCAATTCTATTTGGCCCTTCAAGTTTATCACTTTATCGCTAATCCTATGAAACTGCGCATCTAGTTCATTGTAAACATTTTCTTTCACTTGAGATTGATCAGTACATGCATAATAATCATAATTTGAATACATCATGAACAAAGAAGATTTTTTTTAGTTTTTGAAATTTATTATTTTATTGTTTTTTTTAATGAATGGAAAATTATTTACACAATGTGAATAAAAATATTGAATTAAAACCAATTTCAAATATTTTTAGTGTACACACTCCATCGTATGTGTGCACACATTATTCTACACCGGTTATGAATGAAAAGTCTACTTAGCGATCGCCAATCACACCTTCCATACACCTCCTCAATCGAGGGAAAATGGTTGTAGATTAAGAAGTTAATCTTTAGACAACCACAGTGAGGATTACACCCACTAAAAATTATCCTTAGAATTAACTCAATGAATATTAAAGACATGGTATTGGGTTCAAGATCCTGATTAATACCTTGGGATATTTCTCGGATTAGTTACTCATGATCATGAGTATTATAGTTCAAAATGGTAAGATGAGAGGAAGAGAAGAGGGTGAATCAGTGGACACAAAAATAATGCATGATTTTTATTATAAATCTAAATTACAACTGAAAACTAAAACAAAAATAAATAAAATAAATGAAATGGGGAAGATTTGTGGCCGGCCTCCCTCGGTGGAGATCGCCTCCATGGTGCCTTGAAGGAATAGATTGAGAATGGGATGATTTGGGAAGGAGGTGAGGGCCTCCTTTTATAGGCAGAATTCGACCCCCTAAAGGATGAGCATTTTAGACCCCATTAATGACCTCTTCACATGTTCCGACCTTCATGAATGTTGTTCATAATTATCTTGTTCATCTCTCCCCAAAATGTCATCTAATTTTAAAACCGTATGAAGGATTTATGAATTTTTCATTCTCGATTTCTGTTTCTGGACGAAGCTTCTAGGATGGTTCCTCCAAATGTATGTCATTTAATGGAGTCCTTAATGACATCAAAACTTCCCCAATATTCTTTTAGAGTCGTTAATATATGGCCCCGTCCTATCCCTGGTGAAAACACCTCATTTGGATGTGTTTATTCCACGTTTGGGTTCTGTTACATTGGTGGTGTCCACGATGTCCGCCCGGAAAAATGTTCAACTTCAATGAATTTTTAGTCCCTCAAGATGGCCGAATAACCTCCTAGTCCAGAAGACAAAAATTAAGGAAATACAATAAGGATTCTAAAAAAATTTGAATCAGAAAATTTGGAATTATATTTTTTAGGAAATGACCAAAATACCTTTGACGTAAAAATATCTCAAAAATCCAGAATTAGTCATTTTTCACATTTAGGCTCAAAATAACACTAAAACTTAAAAATGTGACAATTAGCCATTTAATAACACTATGGCGGGATTATAAAAAATGATTTATAGTATAAAATATAGTAAAATATGAGCTTCATTAGGTGGCTTAACACAGTCTCTTAATTAGATTAAACTAATGACAGACTGAAAGGCCGAATTTTCAAATAACAACATGCACTGAACACTCTAGACTACTTCCACTGTTCCACAGAGAATTTACATTCAACGATTCAAGATAAGACTTCCATATATAACGATTTTGAACTCCAAAGTCAAAAATCTAGGCATCCCAAGAGACTGAAGCATCTTCCAACTCCTCTCACATCTACTCTCCAACTGCAAGACGATCCACTAGTCTTCAAAAAGAGAGGAGGGTTCACACTTCAATATCTAGGAAGAATAGGGTCCTTACACTGATAAATTGGAAGATCATACCATGGAGAACCACCCTTGTCTTCACATTATTCATGCACTAAATCTTTATGGGGTCATACAATAGCTAAATAGGATACCCAATAACCCAATCAAAGACGTCCAATGGAGAACAATTCTATGAACTATATCTAGGACACAGAAAGAAAAAAACCACTAAGGCTCCCTAAAACACAACTTCAAAAATACCACTACCCAACATCTCAAATAAATGTACTGATGAAACACAAACTAGAATCATTACTCAAATAATAGGGGCATTCAAACTCACAACACCGAAAAAAATTCCCAAAAAAATACAACGAATACCACACAATCACCAGTTATCAAACAGACCATGATTTCATAAAATTAACATTTAGAAATAGAACAAGGATTATGGGTTCCTATTTACAAAATGAACCTCAAACATGCATGTTGTCATTCCATAATGGTCACCCATCTTCTTTCTTAACATAACCCATGCATGTGGTCAACTATGAGAACACTAAGGTTGAAAACAAAACCTTTCCATTTTCCAAAACCACAATAAGCCGATAAGTCTATGTTATGAAAAAACAATTTTGAGAAACTTTACCCCATTCCCACACATCCATTTCATGAATTTCACTTAATCTAATGATTTATTCCAATCAAACATGGAAATATATTTTTCATCCATTTAAAATCAACATTTTTATGGTTTAAAATACATTTCCAAAACTTTTCTAACAAGGATTATAAAAAAATGGATCCAATGGAATCACAATACAATTCAAGTTGAAACTAGTACTGATGGGGGACTCAGAAATATGGTGTTATACCATATGATGGTCACACCACTATCATAGAGAGTGTTTTAGGACTATGTCCCTAGCTCCAAATAGATTTCAAGGTCCTGTGAGCTCACAAATACCATTAACCCAACTCTCTTTTTCAATTTTGAAACATCAATGAACTATAAGGACCGAAACACTCACTTGAAACCGACATCCCTTGGAAACTAAAGTTCCACTACAAGGTGTTATGGACAACCAAATTACTCATTAAAATAACATCGAGTTATGAAAATCATAGCTCCGGTATACCATAAATCATTCCCATGAAACAAAACCTAAAAGAGGGGACATCCTACGATACCATTTTGTCATGAACACAGTAAGGTCTCCATACATCCAGGCACACGAACCAGTCTATGGAAAGACTCGATGGGAGTTCTTGATCCCCATGGGTTGGAACAAGTGACCGATTATCAAATAAATAAATAAAGAATGATTTACCAAAATTAATCATAATAAAATGACTAACATTAAACATAAAAGTCAGATCTAAAAAAATAATCAATAAAATATACCCATAACAACATTTATTGATAATGATTCACATCATTAGGCATAACCACAAAATCACTAAATTAGAAAAGAAAAAAATCTATTTCTAAACTCTATGCAATGAATGAAACCTCATTATCTTGCATTGACCACCATGATCTAAACTAAATTCTATAAGATTGTCAAAAAATAAAAAATGAATTCTTGATTTAACCTGAAATGAAGAAAAAAAAGTATGCAAACACCCAAAGGTGTATTCATGGAGTCACCGAAAGACCAGTATGATGCAACCTGGATAAATGATTCCATACCCAATCCTTTAAAGTAAATCTAACATACTCACTTAAAACTAATGTCTTTTTCAAAAGTATTACTAATAAGAAATCATTTGTGAGTAAAAATGTTTTTTAAATGAAACCACTTACAATGAAAACTAGTATAATGATTTACATAAATAAAAAAGATATTTCTAAAAGTTCAAACACACACATGTCCACACATAAGAGTTCAAATGTATAAAGATGGTTCAAACCCCTTCATATTATGAAGAGAATATTGGGAAATCCCTATGGTAAAACTAGCTAATGTGGGATTATAGGAGTCTCACATATTGTTTATTTTTTTTATAAAATACACCACTATATGTGTCATGCACGATCCACTAGGGGGAATCACATCCAAAGGCATAGTGGTCCTTAATCATATCACATGTTTAGTTAGTGTTATAGTGTCAATCCTACTCGACGAAACCAGGATGAACTACTTCTGAATCATTTAGCATGCTTGTCCTAGTACATCCAACTAGTTACCCATTATTCATTTTTTGTGTTCAATAATGTTTCACATTCCCAGATCACTAACACAACACATTTACACCCAAAATTCAAAACTAACAATGTACACATAGTGTGATACTACTTCTATACCAATTCCACATTTTAAAAACATTTGTACACAAAATAAGTTCACAAACATGCCTCGCACCTCCTATGCAATTTAATAGATCATTGAAAAAGTTTATAAACTAATTTGTGAAGGCACCACAAGGATTTACACCTATATATATACTCAAAATTCATTTTCTAGAGAAAAATCTCCCCAAAACCATTTCAAATCATAATTTTCATCACATGCATGACTTGATAAATTATTTAAATAATTTATAGAACATTTCTATATATCACATCAAGGGTTTGTAGATGAAAAACACCAAATTTTTAGATAAAAATTCCAACATAAAATTTAACAAATATTTAACCATATCAAACACAGGATTCACACATCATATATAATTAAATAAATATAATTAAATAGTTTATAAAAAACATTAAATTATCATATGAGTGTTTACCACAAAAACACACTTGACTTCATATAAAATTTTTATTTAGAACCGAATGCAAAACATAACCATAATAAAATATGTATTATGTTACTCTAGATATTTTAAAATAAAATTAAAAGATGAAAAACAACCTTAATATTAAAAGGGCTCATACTTGTTATTATAAATATCATTTCCCACACATTCACACCTTTATTTATTTTGAAATCATGGTTTTCCCCAACAACAAATTCATATAACACATTCAATAAACATCACCACAAATCACACACCCATAGCATTATCATTTTTCCTTGAAAACCCCATTCACCCCAACTAAACAATCCAAAAAACTTTTAAATACTATTCAAATGAGGCAATAAAATCCTAAATCATAATTATAAAAATTAAATAAATATATTAAATGTAACGCCCCGACCCCAGCTACCCAGAGTCGGTGCATTACTTCGTAACATTGGCATGATCACAAAAGATCAAGTCTCGAAAGACCGATTAGTTTAGTAGCCTTGGAAACACTAGATACATTCATAAGTCTTACATTACATCATAAAGTGAAAAACTAATAACAAAGTCTTCATAGTCCACACTCATATCCTCTTCTGACTATCCCTGCAGGTCATTCATAAAATACTTCTTCACATCCTGGAAAATATTAAAACATTGAAAGGGGTGAGCTCAGATGCTCAGTAAGGATAACAATATTGCGGAAGCTTTCATAAATAAACATAAAAATTTAAGGCAATGTATAACTAAAACAAAAGCCTTTTAAACTTGAACATCAACATAATATGGGAAAAGTAAAATGAGATAATTCCATTCACTTCTTCACATGGATATTCTACTGGTCGAATAATCACATGAAATATCAATAAACACTTTCATAATGATGGAATACATAATGCCAGACTATCATAACCACGTAGTCAAGGCCTCGTGCCAAGACCACAAATAAGATTTTGTCAAGGCCTCGTGCCAAGACACTAGTTTGTCTCATGAGACCTGCTGATGCATCGAGGAGCTATAGCGGGCTCCACGCGTCACTTATTAAGTCCAATGCATTCCTCATATGAATAGGTTTAAACATATCATAAACCATAACATAATCGTATCACATAAAACATGCATAAAGGAAACATAACAGTTCCACATTTCAATCAAAAGATATAAATACAACACATTGATATAATAAAAACACTTTCAAAACCATTTTCAATACCAAAATAAAATAATGTTAAAACTTTGTATTTATTTTTCATTAAAAAAAATGATGTCTTGTAGAGGAAGCCGAAACTCAAATAATGGTCACGGCGGTGGAGAAGTCGTTGTCGCCGCATAAGTACAAAAAGAAAAACATTCCCTTCTTGTCGTTTAGTAAAACGGTTCGTATAAAAAGATTCCTTTTGAATAAACGTAAAAGTCAAATGGGTTTATACCCCGTATAAAAGAAAGTTGTGTATAAAACCAAATATGCCTCAATGAGAGGGGATTGGGACGATGTCCTTAAAAGATAATTTTTAAATAAAATATATCAATTATGTGTATTCTCTATATGTACACATAAAGAAAGTATAAATACAAGATAGGACATAATAATATCATGACATAATTTGAAAGTATGAGATTAACCCAAAGAATGGAAATTGGGTTAAGAAGTTCCCTTACCTCGTGTCTGACTTGACTCAACCATTCTTTAACCTCCTGAATAATAAACTAGAGTTAATATATACCTTATTAAGAACCATTTTCAATTTGATTATCCTTTTTATATCACTTATTACAATGTTATGAACATTATGTAATTATTTAAGTTAATAACGGTCGTTTTGTCGATCTTTGGTACTTGAGTCAACAATAAAATTCTTATAATTACAAGTTGTTTATGTGGTAGAATATCCATTATCTCCAGAATTATATTCATGATTTAGATGTCATATATATCATATATATCCAGTATATACATATATAATATTACGTAACATTTAGAGGTAAGAAATGAAATGCACCGTTCATGGAGACGGTAAGCCGTACGTACGCATGAACGCTACATTCATTTCAATTTAATATTTAATGGAACGAAATCATAATGATATAAATGTATAATATAATTCCAGTATAGTGTATAATGCTATTTACTCCATCTTTTATACATCCCACATATGGCATTAACGATTCAGATCACTTTGAGGGGGCGGTAGTCCGCACTTTCTAAAATGAAATTATCGCGTTTTACCCATAATGGAAATCATAAAGTATGCCATAAATGAGAAATACATAAGCATAAGTAAAACATAAACATATTATATATCATATATAAAAATAGTGACATCTTAATGGCCACCTTTGAAGGTGTTATATGAGTGTTGAACAATCATCGTTTCGTGAGGAAGAAATTCGCCATCCACAGAAACCGTATGTTCTTTAACCATTAGATGTAGGTGTGTGTAAGTGTAGCTCGAATAATTATTATAACAACATCCTAGTATATTTAGGATACTGGTGTTGTTACAAAAGAAATGAATAAAAAGAGTTTAGGGGGTTGGAGAAGAAAAATAAAACAAAACAACATTAGAAAAGACATTACCTCAAAATCGGGTAACTCTTTTTGATTTGAGTCAAAGGCTTCCTTGGGAAGAGTTCTGCCCAAATTAAGGCTTCTAGGAGTAAGAGGGGGGAGTTGGGAGAGTATTTGGGCAGAGGTTGGCCTAGCCAAATGGCTTGAAAGTGTAAATGATGTGGGATAGTTGGGGGCCTTTTATAAGTGGAGAGGAGGGGCACTTTTGGAAAGATTGAAATGTTACATTATTTCACAATGCTTTTCGGATTCTAAAGGTCCCACACTTATATAATTCGAGGATAAGGTGATAAGGTTTCGAAATATCCTCATCCAATAGGCTTTTGACAAGTGTAAGCCTTGGATTTTTCATTATCTTCTCATTTTATTTAAATCGTTAAATAATGAGGTCATTGCTGCATCATAATGATGTCATAAATAATTTAATTTATTTAATGTCTAAAAATTATAAAAAAAAATCTATGATGTAGGAAATATTTTTATATTTATAATGAATATTTATAATCAAAATTTGGACTTGTGTAACCCCACTTAAAAATTGTTTTAGTAAAACATTTTATGTTTGTGTCATTTTTTACTTTAACATTAAATAAAAGGTGTTTATGTCATTTTCTAACTAAAGTGGCTCCATGGGGTCCCCAAGTTGACCCATGGGTTTTATTGGTCGGCCATGACTCATCCAATAGGAGTAGGACAAGTGTCAAGCTCATATCATATTATTAAAACATTGTTTTTACCTTAAACTACCCTAATTACCTCTAATCGCGATTAAGAACTTAAAAGTTACTATTCACCAAAAAAATATTTTAATCTCATTGAACCACATTTTACTTATTAATGACAACCATGTATGTCGGATTTTTGAAAATCAAATCACAAAAGTGGTAATATTTCATTTAAACGAAAAATCAATTATTTAACTACCACTTAGTGGTTCCACTATTCATCAAAAATTGAAGTTTTTTAGAATAAGGACAAAATTTCACCCTAAGCTATAATTGATATTCCGAATTCAAAAATGATGTCTATTTTACAAAATTCCAAACATATAAGTTGAATTAATTAATTTCATAATTAATTCCCGCTGTTACAACAAATAGCGTGTTTTTAAGAAACAATTTATATCAAAAGATTGGCAATTGTTTATGTACAATTTCAATGTTAAATTAATTATAATGACCACCATTGGATAAAATGGTAAAAATATATTCTAATTATACTTTAAAACCACTCAATAGTATAACTTATCACTATAAATTATTTTGATTAAAAAAGTTGTTTTGAGTATTTTTCACTATTCATAAAAATTGGAAGTTCTAAGAAAATTACAAAAAATTCAACTTTGGATAATTTCGATATTACGAATAAAAAAATGAAGTCCATTTTGAAATATAAAATTTCTATAAATTTAAAAATTGGTTATTACTATTCATAACGGCTACTTTGATTAGTTGCAGTGTGTTAGAACTCGATGTTGCGTACAATGCAAGCTATTACATTATTGAATGAGAAGCGTATAATGGAAGCTCGGGGTGTTACATTCTCCCCTCCTTCAATAAATTGCGTCCTCGCAATTTGAAATTTTTCATTGTAAATAAAATATTGAAAAGAGAAATTACCTTTGAGGAAAACCCACATCGGAAATAAGGTTAATAAATATATAACATTAAAAGAAAGCCAGATAAGTACAAAGGTCACCCGATATAGCCCATTCTAGGATTATATAAAAACATGGATATGGAAGAAAAACAAACCATCAAGGTCTGATGGAGAGTTATAGAAAACAAGATTAGGAGAAAGTTTAACCACAAGAAAATCACAAACTTGTGATTGGTTAAACAGTCATTGAATCCCCAGTTGGAAAAGTTAACATACAACATTTTTGTTTTATGTTACCTTTTATAATGTTGAGGAATTTATTTAGGAGATTTACTAAGAACTTAAGGGAATATACATACTTGTTATGTATACTTTCATTCGTTAATAAATTTTTACCACAAACCCAACTTTTACTCCAAATGGTAACGGAACTCAAAAATATTCTATTTATCCTAATTGTATAAGGTTCAAAATGTTAACAAATACCATTTAGATTAGTAAAACTATTTTGTAATAACCAGGGACTTCCTATAGGCTAGTGGTAGGAAATAAAGGCTTGTCGCACTATGGTTGTGGGTTCGATTCCTGCAGCTTTGTCCGACGCGACGGTTTATGCCCCACCCTGCAGGTTGTCCTTTTCCTGAAACTATATTATCATAATATGCCAAAAATAATATTCATAAATTTTTTTAACCTTAAACTAAACTATCCAAAGACCAACTTAATCCAATCCAACCTTTATAGTTATCCAAAATACCTCTGTCCAGACTTTCTCTAAAAGGTCTCTTAATTCCAAAGTCAATTGTAACATCAGATTCCCCAAACAAAGAAAAGATTCTCTTATTGTCACATACTAAAAATTTGATTACCTTAATCATATTACCTTAATCAAAAAGTACTGCAGTACAATCTTTATATATATCACATTATTCTTATAACCAGAATATAATCCTTGAGTCCAAAAGCACCAATACATTAATTATTCCGCTTCAACTGTAGTCACATCATAAGATTGGACTTGATCCCTTGGCCTTTTCTGGGGTAAGTTTCCTTGACGCTTAGGACATTCATTTGCATAAAGCCTCATTTCCCTACAATTGTAGCATTCAACTTTGATAGCCTCTTTCTTTCCCTTGCAATCACGAGCCTGGTGACCCTTTTCTCCACATTTATAACAAACTCCCATTCCTTTTAGGCAAGTACCAGGGTGATTCTTCCCACAATTATCACATAATGGAAAATCCTTCTTTCCCTTTTTCCCTTTATCTGTCTCTTGTTCCACCGTTCTCTTCTTCTCTTGCTTTACTTTGCTGTCATAAGACTTAGAGAATTCCTTTTCTGTCTTGATAGCACACGAGACAATATCATCATATGATGAGAAGGATTGTGATACTAAAGCTCGACGGAGAAATGGTTTTAACCCATCAAAGAAACGATCAATATTACTCCTTGGGTTACGTATATAATCAGCAGCATGCCTCGCTAACCTTGTAAAGTTAGCCTCATACTTTGCGACATTCTCATCCTCCTTCTGCCTCAAACTCAGAAATTTCCTTTCCATATCTGCTCGATGGTCACGAGGAAAATATTTTTCTAAAAACATATCTTTGAAATCCCTTCATTCCATATTCGATACGTCATCATCTTCCTTTGTGTTTTGAATCAGCGACCACCACTGATCGGCATCTCCAGTGAGGCGGTAAACTGCCATGACAACCTTCTCCCTTTCGCTACTCCCCAAGGAATGGAATATTTTCTCTAAGGAGTTTATCCATTTCTCAGCTACTAACGGATTTGTACCCCCATTGAAGGTTGGTGGTTGTTGCCTCATGAAACTGTCTAGCATTGATCCTCCACGTTGCGGATCAGGGTGCTCCATACGGGTAAGGTTATTATTCATAACCTGAGTAAGTTGTCCCAGTATGGTGATTAGCTGATCGGCACCGGTTGCATCACCAGCCCTACTATAATTATCTTGAGCAGGAGGGAAATCCCTACATGGAGTGCGTGCATTGATACGGTTTCCATTTCTTCCACTAGGCGCAATTTCTAAACAATGGCATAAACTAGATCAGTTTATGAATCAAAATAAATAATCCCATACTTATAAAACACTTAACATAAATTGAACTATTTATGGATATAATCCATAAAATGTTTTCTTTGAGGAAGTATATACTCATAACCCTTCATAGTGGTTTGTAAATAAAATGAGAATTATCCTAAGCATATCCCCTCGGAGTGTCGTAACCAAGAGTGCAGCAAGGCCCGTTGTCGTGCAGCAGTTCCCGTTTGAGTCTAGCTTAAAGCGGTGTTTTCAGGATTTACCCCTAGGTACATCTGTGCCAGAGCTACCTCTACCTACTCGTATCCAGACAGGGATGTATTGCTCAAAAAACTCAAAAAATCTCTACAATAACAAAATTCTAGGAAGTTCTTCTATACTAATCCTCAAAGTATATCCTTGGGCTATGTGCTCTAATCAGAGTTTATCTAAATCTAGCTTCCAAGGTTAGTACTAAACTGCCTCTGATACCAACTGTAACGCCCCGACCCCAGCTACCCAGAGTCGGTGCATTACTTCGTAACATTGGCATGATCACAAAAGATCAAGTCTCGAAATACCGATTAGTTTAGTAGCCTTGGAAACACTAGATACATTCATAAGTCTTACATTACATCATAAAGTGAAAAACTAATATCAAAGTCTTCATAGTCCACACTCATATCCTCTTCTAACTATCCATGCAGGTCATTCATAAAATACTTCTTCACATCCTGGAAAATATTAAAACATTGAAAGGGGTGAGCTCAGATGCTCAGTAAGGATAACAATATTGCGGAAGCTTTCATAAACAAACATAAAAATTTAAGGCAATGTATAACTAAAACAAAAGCCTTTTAAACTTGAACATCAACATAATATGGAAAAAGTAAAATGAGATAATTCCATTCACTTCTTCACATGGATATTCTACTGGTCGAATAATCACATGAAATATCAATAACCACTTTCATAATGATGGAATGCATAATACCAGACTATCATAGCCACGTAGTCAAGGCCTCGTGCCAATACCACAAATAATATTTTGTCAGGGCCTCGTGCCAAGACACTAGTTTGTCTCATGAGACCTGCCGATGCATCGAGGAGCTATAGCGGGCTCCACACGTCACTTATTAAGTCCAATGCATTCCTCATATGAATAGGTTTAAACATATCATAAACCATAACATAATCGTATCACATAAAACATGCATAAAGGAAACATAACAGTTCCACATTTCAATAAAAATATATAAATACAACACATTGATATAATAAAAACGCTTTCAAAACCATTTTCAATACCAAAATAAAAGAATGTTAAAACTTTGTATTTATTTTTCATTAAAAAAAATGATGGCTTGTAGAGGAAGCCGAAACTCAAATAATGGTCACGGCGGTGGATAAGTCGTTGTCACCGCATAAGTACAGAAAGAAAAACATTCCCTTTTTGTCGTTTAGTAAAACGGTTCGTATGAAAAAGATTACTTTTGAATAAATGTAAAAGTCAAAGGGGTTTATACCCCGTATAAAAGAAAGTTGTGTATAAAACCAAATATGCCTCAATGAGATGGGATTGGGACGAAGTCCTTAAAAGATAATTTTTAAATAAAATATATAAATTATGTGTATTCTCTATATGTACACATAAAGAAAGTATAAATACAAGATAGGACATAATAGTATCATGACATAATTTGAAAGTATGAGATTAACCCAAAGAATGGAAATTGGGTTAAGAAGTTCCCTTACCTCGTGTCTGACTTGACTCAACCATTCTTTAACCTCCTGAATAATAAACTAGAGTTAATATATACCTTATTAAGAACCATTTTCAATTTGATTATCCTTTTTGTATCACTTATTACAATGTTATGAACATTATGTAATTATTTAAGTTAATAACGGTCGTTTTGTCGATCTTTGGTACTTGAGTCAACAATAAACTTCTTATAATTACAAGTTGTTTATGTGGTAGAATATCCATTATCTCCAGAATTATATTCATGATTTAGATGTCATATATATCATATATATCCAGTATATACATTTATAATATTACGTAACATTTAGAGGTAAGAAATGAAATGCACCGTTCATGGAGACGGTAAGCCGTACGTACGCATGAACGCTACATTCATTTCAATTTCATATTTAATGGAACGAAATAATAATGATATAAATGTATAATATAATTCCATTATAGTGAATAATACTATTTACTCCATCCTTTATACATCCCACATATGGCATTAACGATTCAAATCACTTTGAGGGGGCGGTAGTCCGCACTTCCTAAAATGAAATTATCGCGTTTTACCCATAATGGAAATCATAAAGTATGCCATAAATGAGAAATACAGAAGCATAAGTAAAACATAAACATATTATATATCATATATAAAAATAGTGACATCTTAATGGCCACCTTTGAAGGTGTTGTATGAGTGTTGAACAATCATCGTTTCGTGAGGCAGAAATTCGCCATCCACAGAAACCGTATGTTCTTTAACCATTAGATGTAGGTGTGTGTAAGTGTAGCTCGAATACTTCTTATAACAACATCCTAGTATATTGGGGATACTGGTGTTGTTACAAAAGAAATGAATAAAAAGATTTTAGGGGGTTGGAGAAGAAAAATAAAACAAAACAACATTAGAAAAGACATTACCTCAAAATCGGGTAACTCTTTTTGATTTGAGCCAAAGGCTTCCTTGGGAAGAGTTCTGCCCAAATTAAGGCTTCTAGGAGTAATAGGGGGAAGTTGGGAGAGTATTTGGGCAGATTTTGGCCGAGACAAATTGCTTGAATGTGTAAATGAGGTGGGATAGGTGGGGGCCTTTTATAAGTGGAGAGGAGGGTCACTTTTGGAAAGATTGAAATGTTACATTAGTTCACAATGCTTTTCGGATTCTAAAGGTCCCACACTTATATAATTCGAGGATAAGGTGATAAGGTTTCGAAATATCCTCATCCAATAGGCTTTTGAAAAATGTAAGTCTTGTATTTTGCATTATCTTCTCATTTTATTTAAATCATTAAATAATGAGGTCATCGCTGCATCATAATGATGTCATAAATAATTTAATTTATTTAATGTCTAAAAATTATAAAAAAAATACTATGATGTAGGAAATCTTTTTATCTTTCTAATGAATATTTATAATCAAAATTTGGACTTGTGTAACCCCACTTAAAAATTGTTTTAGTAAAAAAATTTATGTTTGTGTCATTTTTTACTTTAACATTAAATAAAAGGTGTTTATGTCATTTTCTAACTAAAGTGGCTCCATGGGGTCCCCAAGTTGACCCATGGGTTGTCTTGGTCGGCCATGACTCATCCAATAGGAGTAGGACAAGTGTCATGCTCATATCATATTATTAAAACATTGTTTTTACCTTAAACTACCCTAATTACCTCTATTCGCGATTAAGAACTTAAAAGTTACTATTCACCAAAAAAATATTTTAATCTCATTGAACCACATTTTACTTATTAATGACAACCATGTATGTCGGATTTTTGAAAATCAAATCACAGAAGTAGTAATATTTCATTTAAACGAAAAATCAGTTATTTAACTACCACTTAGTGGTTCCACTATTCATCAAAAATTGAAGTTTTTCAGAATAAGGCCAAAATTTCACCCTAAGCTATAATTGATATTCCGAATTCAAAAATGATGTCTATTTTACAAAATTCCAAACATATAAGTTGAATTAATTAATTTTATAATTAATTCCCGCTGTTACAACAAATAGCGTGTTTTTAAGAAACAATTTATATCAATAGATTGGCAATTGTTTATGTCCAATTTCAATGTTAAATTAATTATAATGACCACCATTGGATAAAATGGTAAAAATATATTCTAATTATACTTTAAAACCACTCAATAGTATAACTTATCACTATAAATTATTTTGATTAAAAAAGTTGTTTTGAGTATTTTTCACTATTCATAAAAATTGGAAGTTCTCAGAAAATAACAAAAAATTCAACTTTGGATAATTTCGATATTACGAATACAAAAATGAAGTCCATTTTGAAATATAGAATTTCTATAAATTTAAAAAGTGGTTATTACTATTCATAACGGCTACTTTGATTAGTTGCAGTGTGTTAGAACTCGATGTTGCATACAATGCAAGCTATTACATTATTGAATGAGAAGCGTATCATGGAAGCTCGGGGTGTTACATTAAATTCATTTAATAATGTTTGGACATAGAACCACCTACAATAAGAAAAGTGGTTTCTAGAAAGTGGTGTGGAACCCTATCTGCACCTTTCTTGCACTACAAGAAAAATTAAAAATGGTATTCATGATGGGGAGGGTGTGAAATGATATAGAAGATCAGCCAAAGGGGTTCCAATCATCGGAGAAGTGACACAGAATAGTTTCGGTTCTATAGGAGGGAGGTCGGTAGGTTTTAGCTCTGGGGGAGGAAGGCCAACATTTCATGACTCAAGAGGAGGGAGAGATAGGAGGTGAGGTATTGAGAGGGTGGTTAGACAAGAGGGAGAGGGTGGTGTGAAACAAGTGCCATTTGAAGGCTAGTAAATGTATATGGAGGGGATTGGAATGAGGGAGCCAGTGGGTTCAATGAACTGTGCAATGAAAAAGTCTGGTGGGAGGAGGGATGTATAGAGGGGAGGCAACCGGCTGATTGAGGAGGGTACACACATGGGAGGTTGAAAGGCGACTAGGGAGTGATAGGGCTGGCCAAGAAAAGGGTGTGCAATGAGATAAATGTAGAAGGGGAGAGGGAATGGAAAACCTAACAAAAAATTAATAATAATAAATCAAAAAATTAATAAATTGAATAATCTTAATTGGATAATAATATAATAATATTGTGAATATATTGTGATTATAATATTGGGATGATAATATATTTAACATATATAGTATACAGAATAATAATAAATATTTTAATAAAAAACTCAATAATGATAATATTTCTATTCATAATAATAATATCATTATTGTTATTTGTAAACCATGTATTGTTTTCTTTTTTATTATATTTAGTAATCATTTCATTCTATATATTTATGTTTAACATTGGGCAGGCTGCATGGTGACCAGGGCAAAGCCACATGGTTTTCCACACCATTCTCTACCCATGCGCCCAATGCTGGCAAGCCCAAAAAATGTACTTTTCAATAAAAACTCAAAAACTTTAATTGGTGATCACCCCAAAGCCTGAAGAAAAATGACAAGGAAAAAAATATATTAAAATAAATTTATTTTAAAACTTTAGGGTAGGATAGTGGGTTCCATGTAGTAAGAGGGAATTTGAATTGGTTGATTCCCATACATTATGTAAATAGAAAACATCACATGCCTCATCGGTGGAAAAATATAGATATTAGAAGGAAACACATTCAAAAACTAGAAAACGACTGGTGGGAGATCCCCATGCATTATATCACACTCCAAATCAAAAGAAAAATTTGATATCACATTCACCAAATCGATATTAGAGGGTATATCTCTGCCCATCCATGGGTCCCATTATCCCTGAATGATTGGTGATACACCACATAGTGTACAAAATTACATGCATATAACATAAAATTCAATCTGAGATTTATTGGATATAAGTCAATCCCTACCAAAAATGACATCAACATATTTCGGTTTGAGAACCTGATAATTCCAAAAAAGCATGAAATCTGATATAGAGGATGAATAAGAAATACTATAGAGACATTTCTCTCTCTAAATTTCTACCAAAGGGTGTAGTAATATACATTTAACAAGATAAAAGCTCAAAAGGAATATTAGTAATATTAATGATGTAGGTTGAAATAAATTAATGATATACACTAGTATGGAAAAGAAATGTCACTAATGATGATGCTATAATAATGGTACCCATCACAGTCGTTGGACTCGTCTATACTTCCTCGGGATACTCTTCCACTATGTGATGTTTCTTCGTTACAAATTCATGTGGATGGAACCCGTTTATACATGAATCATCTGATTTCCCTGTAGCATTAATTGAGGCTGAAGATCTCGTTCCACTACACGGAGTAGGTAAATCATCAATGAATATATTTATGTTCCCTAAACATCCGCATGAGATAGATTACTTGTCTACCTCAGTGAAAACCCTCTTAGATTTACCTTGCATTCCACACTATTATAAAACCATAGAACTCTATCCTGTTGTTTTAGGAGGTCTTGATTGACCCTGTCATTGATATCATCCATGAAAATCATCATGCATTTGTTTTCCATTGAAGGAACCAATGATTCCACTTGATGGAAAAGAAATTCCCAATAAACCTATCTTCACATCTAGTTCTATCTCAACCATCATTTAACTATCCAACACATTATCATAAGTTGCAAACTTCAACAAGAAAACCTGATAAGGATATCAGGTCGAATTCCCAACTCGAATCAATGACCCCTCATTCTAAAATTAGATACAATTTCTGGAGAAATATTTAGCAACTCATCAAAACGATGTGAATACTCTGTCATGGTTCTTTTTTCATGCTCATGCTTAAAAAATCAACATCCTTAGCCAACCCCATTCATTCTAGGCCGAACTGGGTGGTGAATATAACCAAGATGTTTTTCCATGAGAAGACCTCATATTTCCATTATGTCACCATCGTGTTCCACCATCTCCTGCTCAGTCCTTCCAGCATGATGGTGGAAGGCCTCACCCTTATCACATCTGGTTTCTCCAAGAACACAAACAGACATTCAGTATTACCCACCAATTCCTCAACATGTTGAGGATTGATGGATCCTTTTCAAAACTGGTGAATTTTGGTGAATGAAACCTAGTGAACGATTTCAATGAACATTTCCCTAAGGATTCATAGCTGGATCCTGAATGAGAACTAGAGGTGGTTCTTATCCCAAGTCACAGTCATTACACAAGATAACCTTAGCCACACTCAGACCCATAATAGTATTTTATTGTTGTGGTTCAACGCCATCCTCTTCCTGGATAAGATTCGTAGGTCTACTAAGAGGAATGATTCTATAAAAAATCAATAGAAAAAAAGGAAGACACTAAATCAACACTCTAATTGAATTATATGTGAGGTTACCCAAAAAAGGGAAAAAATATTTGGATATCAATCTATCCAAATCAAAATAGGGAAAAGACTAGAACTAATCCACAAAAAATCTTTCCCAATCCACCATTGGAGACATAAGGATCATTTCCACTATAGTTTGATATGAACTCCATCAAAACTACCTCTTAAGTATCAAAAGGATTTTACAAATGCATAATTACATAAAGAAAAAATCTCAACCTCCCTTTGATATTAATTTCTCATGTACCAGCCTGAGTACCCTTGTTACCTGATAACCGAGATGTCCCTAACATGGCTTGAATGGTGTTCCTGATCCCAACAAGTTTCCAACTTCCACCTAGAATCATAAAACATGCAAGTGGTAAAAAAATTTCCACAGAACATAGTGGAAGAAAGATGATAAAGTCAATATAAAAATAAAAAAAACTGCTCTGAGAGTAAAAATTGAAAATGCAATACGAAAATAATCCAAAAAAGTACAACTGAAGTAGTAAATTGGGAAAAACATCTCAAGTCCATAAGGGAACAATTCACAACGATAATGTTTCAATAACTGGATCCACCTCCAAGAGATCCTTTCCAATTACTTGAACCTGGAAGAAGAAAGTCTACAAACACATGATGGAAATATTAGTGTGTGAACCCATCCCAAATAGTATACCAGCAATGATTGAATAATATATACCAAATATATATTATCCAAATAAAATCATTCAAATTTAAAAATAAATAGGTCAGGAAATTTAAAATAATATTTAAACCAAACATTTTATATTGTTTTAAAATGATTGAAAATACTTTTAATGTAGATGATTTACTTTATAATACATGGAATATTTTTAGTAAATTGGATTAAATAAAACATTCACACAAAATAGTTCATTTAAATCAATTCAAAACCAATTCTGTCTTTTTAACAACTCATTTCCAGAATTTAATTCAGCAATTCCGTTGAAACAATTTCCATCAAATCCGCAATTTAATTTCAACAATTTAAATTAACCAACTTCCAAAATATGCACCCCACTTCAATGGATTTGTGGTAGGGGTTCCAAATTCTTATGCCAATACAATTTCAAGACTCCCAATTCCGTGGAATTGGGTTTTATAAATTCAATTGAAAACTTGTTTGAAAATTTTAATTTAAATCATTAATTTAAATAAATAAAATAATGCAAGGTTAATCAATTTGGATAATAATAATGGAACCACCTACCTCTTCCTAAAACTCAATTCTTAAAATGGCACCCATCAATAAAAATGAAGGAGTATAAGACTTCAAAACCCATCATAGATGTAATATCCTACACCAATGATAATAGATCCATAAATCCCTAGATGATCCATTGAAAACATAGGAGAGGATAAAGAGATATTATTGAAGAACGAGCGAAAAAACTTACCTAGGAATAAAACCACAAGATAACAAATGATAAAACTCCAATGTAATAGATCTCTAAGTGTTGAATAGATTCGATATCTCCTAAGAAAGTATTTCGTCAATGAAGAAGGAACTCGATAGAAGCTAAAAATAATTTACCAACACAATGCCAATTTTTACAATTTCGTTGGGGTATTACATGACATGTAATACCAACACACCATGTGTAATACTTAATTTTTGTTATTAACAAATTTTTTTCAATTATTCATTAAAACTATATGCTTCGTGTAAAATATCGATCATTAATTCCATCATGACGTGTAGTGACATCTCAGGATGTATACCTATCACAATGATGAGCCGATATTGACCAGTTAGAAAGATAATTACATTATGGGTAAGTTTATTACATTATCTATAACCCTATGGAAGTCTACATGAAAATCCAATTTGAAGATGAGGATACAATAAATCTCTGACTTCTCCATTAGATGTATCCTCCCAATCCAAACATTACCCTAACTTATCAAATAAAATGGAAAACTAAGAATTTGTTTAATTCATACCTGTTATAATGATAACTACATATTACACAGGGGATATTGATGTAATAAAAATAAAAAACCTCTGACATCAAAGTCAAAGGGAACTCTTATGCAATCAGAACAGTATAAGTGAATCATGATATTATGGACACACATTTATTCCACTCTAGAGTTAATAATTTCATATTAGAGTTTTTAGGAATGAACCCTATGAAATTTTATTTTCAAACTATTAGTGAATTCTTATTTGATTCTGAGAAATTATTATCTCCCGGTACCTAGATTATGGAACAATTAAAACACATTTTTTATGAGTTCAATGATTAACCCAAGCATAAAAAATATTTTCTCTAAAAGGTAGCTTGTTTATGGAACATATGTTGAATTATAATTTGGATGAATATATGTATCAATTTATGATTAACATGAGAGTTATTGATACCATCATTGTTTTATGATTTTAATGGTGACCTTAAGATAGATGTCTTATGTGCCCAAATTTTAGGTTCTTAGTGATCAGATTTTAATGCGAATAATGAAATTTCGAGAGATATTTTATTGGAAAAATTTATATGTAACATTTTGGTCAAACACAAAGTATTACATGATAATTAATGATGGTATCATAATATATAAGGTATTATTAACCTTAGGGATTATATACTATTAGATTTTGAATTACTTATCTATTTATATTCTTTTTAATTATATGGGAATCATATTAAAATGTATTTTTTAAAACTATTACCTTAATATTGGGAGAAAACAAATAATATTTGGAAAGGTTTCAATGCATGATCTCAAAGAAGATTGAATATGTTATAGGGCCTAGAACTATCATTTGAGGATATTTATTTTAGATGTAAAATCATAAAGAGATATATAGTTGAGTATGTATCATAGTTCTTTTAAAACTTGATATGTTTAGTCTAAGAGAAAATATTTAAAGGGGGGATATAACATCCCATGTAAGTAATGAATAATAGATATTTTTTTCTATGTCTACTAATGAATTATATAGTGTTTTAGAGGATTAAAATGAGAATAATTCCAATCTTAAGCATGGAATACACTAATCGTTTTAAAAGATTGTTTTACTACCTTTTGATGGAAAAACATTTTTAAATCAAAATTTTGACAATTATATAAGCTCTATTTTTCAAAATAAACTTATTATTTATGATTGGGACATTGAAATTTACATAGGATAATTTTTTGGTATTTTTCTGACAATGTTCATTTTTTAATGAATAGTGAAAAATACTGCATTTTACATCAAAACTGCTTTTTCATCTAATTTAATTATATGGTTAGATTATATTTTGAATTGGATTTAAAGTTCAATTAGAAAATATTTTTACCATTTAATCCAATATTGTCCGTTGGAATTAATTTTACAATGAAATTGGACTTAAACTAATGTCAATCTTTTGATACTTATTGTTTCATAAAAACACGTTATTTTCTCAGACAGCGGGAATTAATTATTAAATTAATTAATGTAACTTATATGTTTTGAATTTTTTAAAATATATTTCATTTCTGAATTCAGAATATCAAATATAGATTAGGGTGATGGTTTGGTATTTTTCTGAAAAACTTCAATTTTGGATGAATACTGAAACCACTAAGTGGTACTTAAAACACTTATTTTTCGTTTAAATGAAACTTTACCACCTCTGTGTTTTGAATTAAAAAAATCCAACATTCATGGTTGTCATTAAGAAGTAAAATTTGGTTCAATGGTATTAAAATAATTTTTTGGTGAATAATAACTTTTACGTTTTTAATCGCGATTAGAAGTAATTAGTGTAATTTAATGTAAGAATAAGGTTTTAATAATATGAAATGACCTAGACACATGTCCTACCATTATTTTATGTTCCATGGCCGACCAAGAAAATCAATGGGTCAACTTTGTGACCCCATGGAGCCACTTTGGATGGAAAATTACATTCATATCTTTTTATTTAATGTTAAAGTAAAAATGTCACAAACATGAGTTGTTTTACTAAAACAATTTTTAAATTGGGTTATACAAGTCATATTTTTGACTATAAATATTAATTAGAAAGATAAAACGATTTCCTACATCATGATATATTTTTTATAGTTTTTTGACATTAAATAAATTAAATTATTTATGACACCATGATGATGCAGCGATGACCTCATTATTTAACGATTTAAATAAAACGAAAAGATAATGTAAAATCTAAGACCTACACATGTCAAAAACCTATTGGATGGGTGGATTTCGAAATATTATCACCTTATCCTCGAAATATATAATTTCTGTACCTTTTAAATCTGAAAATCAGTTTATAATAAAGTATCCTTTTATACCTTTGCAAGAGTGCCCCTCCTCTCCTATTATAAAAGGCCCCCACCTCTACCACCTTACCCACAATTCCAAAGCCTTTGGCTCGGCCTAACCCTACCCATTTTTCCTATCCACGTACCTATATAACTCGTAGAAGCCTCAATTTGGGAATAAGTCTTCCCAAGGAAGCCTCTGTGCTCAAATCAAAAAGAGTTACCCGTTTTAAAGGTAGTGTTTTCTCTTGTGTTCTTATGTTTTATTTGGCTTCTCCAAGCCTCTAAACACTTTTTATTCCTTTATTTTGTAAAAAAACCAGTATATTAAATATACTATTATGTTGTTATAAGAAGTATTCTAGATACACTTACACACACCTTCATCTAATGGTTAAAAAACATACTGTTTCCATAGATGGTGAATTTCTGCCTCACGAAATGATGATTGTTCAATATTCATTTAACACCTTGAAAGGTGGAAATTAATATGTCAATATATTTATATATGGTATATAATATTTTTATGTTTTACTTAAGCTTCTGTATTTTTCATTTGTGGCATACCTTTATGCTTTCCATTATGGTTAAATGCGATATCTTCATTTTAGGAAGTGCGGACTACCGCACCCTCAAAGTGATTTGATTCGTTAATACCATATTTTGGATGTATAAAAGATGGAATTAATTAAATTATATATGATATTATACATTAATTATAATATTCCTTTATGTCATTATGATTCCATTCCATAAAATATGAAATTGAAATGAAAGTAGCGTTCATGCGTACGTTTGGCTTACCGTCTCCATGAACGGTGCATTTCATTTCTTACCTCTAAAAGTTATATAATATTATAAATGCATGTATATACAGGATATATATGATATAAATATCTACATCATGAGTATAACTCTGCATATAATGGATACATGAACAACTTCTAATTATAAAGAGCTTATTTTTGACTCAAGTACCAATGATCGTTAAAACGACCGTTATTAACTTAAATAATTACATAGTGTTCATAACATGGTAATAAGTGATATAAAAGGAATAATGAATTTGAAAAAGGTTCTTAAGCAAGTAGTAATTAACTCAAGTTTATTATTCAGGACTTTAAAGATGGATAAAGTCAAGTTGGACCCGAGGTATGGGACTTCGTCTCAATCTCCATTCATTGAGCCATATTTTGTTTTATACACAAACATATTTTATATGGTGTATAAATCCCTTTGACATTTAAGATTATTCAAAAGGAATCTTTTTTATTCCAAGCGATTACTAAATGACAAAAGGGAATGTTTTTTTTGTCGTACGTAAGCGGCGACAACCAATTCTCTGTCGCCGTGACCATTATTTGAGTTTCAGCTTCCTCTACAATCCATACCTTTTTTATAGAAAAATAAATACCACGTTTTACTTTTCATTTATTTTGGTATTGAAAATGGTTTTCATAATGTTTTCATTATATCAATGTGTTGTATTGATATCTTGTGATTGAAATGTGGAAATGTTATGTTTCCTTTATGTATGTTTTATGTGATACAATTCTGTTATGGTTCTTGGGAATTATTTTGAAGATGGGTGGTTCCGTGATAAACTAAGGGTGGGTGAGCCCGATATAGCTCTCCAATGTATTGGGTAGCACGAAGGAGTTAAACGTTAAGGTTTCTCCGAAGATATTTAGGGAATATACTGTGCTGGGTATTCCAAACATAACCAAGAGGGTTACTCCTTATGTAAGAATGTTATGAATGCCTCAAGATACCTTTTTGTCTTATGATTTCTTTGATTTATTCATTATTTTTTGAGGTATGTTAAAGTGCTTATGTTTTATGAGTATAGAATGATTTCATTGATTCTTATGTATACATGTACTCATGTTTCCTTTCCATATTTTTAAATCCCTTTCTGATCTTTTTATGCTCATCCCATGTTTTTGAAATGTTTTTCACTGGTTAAGGGAAGGGTACATGATATGATGATAGTGTCAAGGATGTTTCAAGAAAGAATCCATGTTTTATTTTAAATATGTTTCTGTTGATTGGAAAAAATGAATACTATCATTTATTATAACCACTTTGTTTAAATGTGGGATGTAATGCATGTTTTATGATCTAATTCTCAAAAACTATAAACCTGAAAAGATCCTCAAGGTGTATTCTTGAAATATCTCAAGATTAAGTAATGTTTAAGGCTAGGGCCTTATAGTTGGTATTAGAGGTCGGTTTGGATTACTATAGGAGTTAGAATTTTATTAAATGATTATCCAAAAATATTTTTTTTATGGTCAAATTGAAATGATATAGCATTTGAAGATTACCATGTTGCTTCATTTAAGACATGTTTGTTCAGAATGGTTTTTCGCAGAGGAAACAGAGAAGCAGTTCTATGAAGGCATACAGAAGGAAATAACCATCCGAATTAGAATCCTGAGATGGTCGGAATTGGAACTGAACTGTTTGATGCAGTAATGGATTAGTTGACTCGAGCGATAAATGGTGGCGGTATCCATGCATGAGATCAGCCAGATCAACCGTAGAGGAACATGTCAGTGGTGGAACATTTCATGAGGCAGCATCCCCCATTATTCAGAGGATCATCTGACCCTGTTCTAGTTGAAGGGTGGATTAAAGCACTGGAAAAGATTTTCAAATTCATGGGGTGTTCAGACAATCAAAAGGTTAGTCTTGCTATTTACCATTTGGAGGGTGAAGCAAATCAATGGTGGTCGATGGTTAAAAATATCAGGGATGCTAATGAGATTGATGCTCTCAACTGGGATAAATTCTAAGGTATGTTTCTTGAGAAGTATTTTCCTAAGGCTTTTTGACTTAGGATGGAAAAACAATTCCTGGAATTGAGGCAAGAGGAGGACTCAGTGGCTGCCTATGAAGAAAGGTTCACTCGATTGGAAAGGTATGCTCTAAATTTTATCCGAGACCTTGACAGTAAAATCAATCGTTTTTACTCAGGATTAAAGCCAAAATATCAAAGGTAATTAGCTTCTTGTGAGTTCAAAAGTTATGAAAGCTTGTTCTATGTGCTGAGAAGGTGGAAATGGAGTTTTTCTATGATCAAGTGTTCTATAAAAACCAGTAGAAGAAGAGACTGATGTGGCAGGAGAAAGGGAAGATTTCTTCAAATAGGTCTCATAGTAAGAAAACTAAGTTTCCAATTTGTGATAAATGTTGTAAAATGCATGCTGGGGAATGTCTTTTGAATTCAGGAAAGTGCTACTGATGTGGTAAGAAGGGACAGAAGGCTCATGATTGCACTTAAAAAGATCAAGGTGATGGTAAGACCAAATTTGATTTACATTTAGTGAAATGTTTTAAGTGAAATGAGATAGATCACTATGACAATGAGTGTCCGACAAAGAGCTCGTGTGATGGGAAGCTGTTAGAATACAAGCAGAAAGGGGTGGTGAAATCCTTTTCAACTACTTCCACAGATATCGGGCCATCAAATGAAGTTATACCAGGTACTTTTTTTGTTTTTTCAGATTATTCCAGTGTGTTGTTTGATTCGGGGTCTACACATTCTTTCATCTCTGAAAACATTTCTAATAAAATGGGAATACCATCTCAAGAAATGACTCCTGAACATGTGGTAAAAACACCTGGGGGAAATGTTGAGGCAAAAAGAATTTATACGAATCTTCTTATCCTTATTCGTGGAAAGAACCTACTTGTGAACCTTATTGTTTTACCTCTAGTAGAGTTTGATGTTATCCTGGGTATGGATTGGCTCTCTATTTACCCTGCCAAGATTGACTGTAGAGATAAAGAAGTTTATTTTCATAAAGTATTTCAGTTTGTGTAAAATAATGAACGCTTACTATTGATAACATATCAAGAGGCTGAGAAACTTGTAAAATAATGAAATGAATGTTACCTTGCACACATCGTTGAAAATAAATGAAATGTTCAGATTAATGATGTGCCAGTGGTAAATGAGTATCCTAATGTTTTTCCGGATGGGTTGCCTGGAATAATACCAGACTGGGAAGTTGAATTTACTATTGACTTAGTTCCTGATGCTAAGCCAATTTCAAAACCCCCTTATTGAATGGCTCAAATTGAACTTTTAGAGTTGAAGGAGAAATTTTAAGATTTATTAGAGAAATGTTTCATTCGACCTAGAACATCACAATGGGGTGCTCCTGTTTTATTTGTTAAAAAGAAAGATGGTTCAATGGGACATTGCATTCATTATAGAGCCTTGAATAACATCACTGTTAAGAACAAATATCCATTGCATCATATCGATGATTTGTTTGATCAGCTCCAGGGAGCTCTGTATTTTTCAATGATTGACCTGAGATTTGGGTACCATCAGTTTAAAGTAAAAGAAGCAGACATTCTGAAGACTGCATTCCGTAATAAATATGGCTATTATGAATTTTTAGTAATGCCTTTTGGGCTAACCAATGCACTTTCTTTATTCATGGACTTAATGAATAGAATTTTCAATGAGTTCTTGGATTAGTTTGTGGTGGTTTTCTTTGATGATTTTTTGGTGTTTTCTAAAGGTAAAGAGGATCATGAAAGACATTTAAGGGTTATCCGGCAAACCTTAAAAGAAAAAAAATGTATGGAATGTTCAGAAAGTGTGAGTTTTGGTTACAACATATTTCTTTCCTGGGACACATTGTTTCAAAAGATGGAATAACTGTTGATCCGGATAAAACAAAAGTTGTTGAAGAATGACCAAGACCCACAAATGTAACCGAGATCCGTAGTTTTCTTGGTTTGGAAGGTTACATCCGAAGGTTTATTGAAATTTTTTCATGATTATCATGTTCAATGACTAATCTAACTCGGAGGGTGTTATGTTTATCTGGAAAAAATAATGTGATGATTGTTTTCAGGAGTTGAGAAGAAGATTGGTGAATGCTCTAGTTTTGGCACTACCATCCAGGAATGGTGAGTTTTTTATCTACAGTGATGCTTCATTGAATGGACTTGGTTGCGTCCTAATGCAGAATGATCAGGTAATTGCTTATGCCACACGTCAGTTGAAAACTCATGAGGTAAATTACCCTACACATGATTTGGAATTACCTGCTGTTGTTTTCGCTTTAAAATTTTGGAGGCATCATTTGTATGGAGTATAGTGTGAAATATATAACGATCACAAAAGTTTAAAGTATATATTCACTCAGAAAGAATTGAACATTATACAGAGGAGATGTCTAGAATTAATCAAGGATTATGATTGTACAATTCATTACCATCCAGGAAAACAAAATAAAGTGGAAGATGCTTTGAGTCGAAAAAGTAATGATTCATAAACAATGTTGTGTTTCTAACATGATCCTTTGGTTAAGGACTTGATGAAATTTGTCATAGAAGTTGTTGGTGCAGGATGTACTTCTGTTTTGTTTCAGGTATCGGTGAAATATTCTCTATCATACAGAATCAAGCAAACACAGAAGCACGACAGTGAGTTGCAGAAAAAGGTAGAGCTAGTTCAGAATGGTAAGTATCCTGAATTCAACATTAATAATGATTGTGTTTTGAGATTTGGGAAGATATTGTGTGTGCCTTCTGATTCACATTTGAAGAGAGAGTTATTATGTGAATCTCATAGTTCTCTGTTTTCAGTTCATCCTGGAAGTACTAAGATGTACAGAGATCTGCGGGTGTATTACTAGTGGGATGGAATAAAAAGAGATATTGCTGATTTTACTGTGAAGTGTTTGACATGTAAACAGGTTAAAGCAGAGTGGCAGTTACCGAAAGGGATGCTTCAGCCTTTACTAGTGCCAGAGTTGAAATGGGAGAATATATCCATGGACTTTGTTGTGGGATTACCGAAGACATCTCGAGGTAATAATGCAATCTGGGTTATTGTTGATTGCTTGACTTAATCTACTCATTTCCTTTCTATACGAGATACTTTTTCCCTAGATCCAGATTCTCGTTTGTATCTTAATGAGATAGTCAGGTTACATGGAGTTCTTGTCTCCATTGTATCTGACCGTGATCCCAGGTTTTCTTCTATCTTTTTGAAGGGCCTTAAGAAGTCATTGTGTACTGAATTATATTTTAGTAAAGCTTTTCATCCTCAATCAGATGGGCAGTCGGAACGATCAATTAAGACTTTGGAATATATGCTATGTGCTTGTTCGATGGATTATCGAGGAAGCTGGGACCAACATATTTCTTTGGTTGAATTTTCATATAATAACAATTTTCATTCCCGTATACATATGGAACCATTTGAGGCATTATATGGGAAGCGGTGTCGAACTCCAGCTTTCTGGGATGAAGTGGGTGAAAGGAAGCTGATGTGTCTAGAATTGGTAGAAGAGTTGGCTGAAAAATTTCAACTGATACAGAAACACATGCGAACAGCTCAGAGCAGGCAGAAGAGTTATACGGACAACATGAGGAAGGATCTCTCTTTTGAAGTAGGTGATCATGTTTTTCTCAAAGTCTCACCATGGAAATGTGTGATGCGATTTGGTAAGAAAGGAAAGCTGAGTCCAAGGTTAATTATACCATATGAAATTCTGGAGAGAGTTGGATCAGTTGCTTACCGAGTGGATTTACCTCCGAGTTTATCTCAGGTACACAATGTTTTTCATGTTTCGATGTTGAGAAAGTATATGCCAGATCCATCTTTTATTTTGAGTCCAGAGGTAGTTCAGCTGGAAGATAACCTATCTTATGAGGAACAACCGGTCCAGATTCTTAACCACATGGAGAAAATGTTACGGAATAAGGTGATTCATCAGGTAAAGGTTTTGTGGAAAACCACATGATTGGAGAGACAACAAGGGAATATGAAAATGTAATGAGGGATAAATACCCCCACTTATTTGATAAGTAAATAAATTGCGGGGATGCAATTTTCTAAAGGGGGAAGTATGTAACATCCCAATTAAGTAATTAATAATATATATTTTTATCTATGTCTACTAATGAATTAGATAGTGTTTTAGAGGCTTAAAATGAGAATAAATTCAATCTTAAGCATGAAATACACTAATATTTTTAAATGATTGTTTTACTGCCTTTTGATGGAAAACCATTTTTAAATCAAACCATTGAAAATTTTATAAGCTTTATTTGTCAAAATAAACTTATTATTTATGATTGGGACATTGAAATTTACATCGGATAATTTTTTGGTATTTTTCTGACAGTGTTCATTTTTTAATGAATAGTGAAAAATACTGCATTTTACATCAAAACACCTTTTTCATCTAACTCAATTATATGGATACATTATTTTTTGAATTTGGTTTTATGTTCAATTATAATATATTTTAACCATTTAATCTAATAGTGGTCATTGGAATTAATTTCCCTTAGAAATTGGACTTAAACTAGTGTCAATCTTTTGATACTTATTGTTTCATAAAAACACGCTATTTACTTAGACAACGGGAATTAATTATTAAATTAATTGATGTAACTTATATGTTTTGAATTTTATAAAATAGACATCATTTTTGAATTTGTAATATCAAATATATCTTAGGGTGACGATTTGGTATTTTTCTGAAAAACTTCAATTTTTGATGAATAGTGAAACCACTAAGTGGTACTTAAAAAACTAATTTTCGTTTAAATGAAATTTTACCACCTCCGTGTTTTGAATTTCAAAAATCTGACATACATGGTTTTCAGTAAGAAGTAAAATTTGGTTCAATGGGATTAAAATAGTTTTTTGGTGAATAGTAACTTTTAAGTTTTTAATCGCGATTAGAAGTAATTAGTGTAATTTAATGTAAGAATAATGTTTTAATAATATGAAATGACCTATACACATGTCCAACCCTTATTGGATGTGTCATGGCCGACCATGAAAATCCATGGGTAAACTTGGGGACCCCATGGAGCCACTTTGGAAGGAAAATGACATTAATATCTTTTTATATAATGTTAAAGTAAAAATGCCACCAACATGAGTTGTTTTACTAAAACAATTTTTAAATGGGGCTATACAAGTCATATGTTTGACTATAAAGATTAATTAGAAAGATAAAAATATTTCCTGCATCATTATATATTTTTCTTAATTTTTAGACATTAAATTAATTTAATTATTTATGACACCATGATGATGCAGCGATATCGTCATTATTTAACGATTTAAATAAAATGAAAAGATAATGTACAATCTAAGTCCTACACATGTCAAAAACCTATTGAATGGGGAGATTAAGAACTATTATCACCTTATCCTAGAAATATATAATTTTGGGACCTTTTAAATCTGAAAATCATTTTATATTAAAGTATCCTTTTATACCTTTCCAAGAGTGCCCCGCCTCTCCTCTTATAAAAGGCCCCCACCTCTACCACCTTACCGACAATTCCAAAGCATTTGGCTCAGCCAACCCCTGCCCATTTGGTCTCTCCACATCACTATATAACTCTTAGAAGCCTTACATTGGTCAGAAGTCTTCCCAAGGAAGCCTTTGAGCTCAAATCAAAAAGAGTTACCCATTTTAAAGGTAGTGTTTTCTCTTGTGTTCTAATGTTTTATTTTACATCCTCAACCCTCTAAACTATTTTTATTCCTTTATTTTTTTAACAACACCAGTATTTTCAATATACTAGGATTTTTTTATAATAAGGATACGAGCTACACTTACACACACCTACATCTAATGGTTAAAAAACATTCTGTTTCCGTGGATGTTGAATTTCTTCCTCACGAAACGATGATTGTTTAATATTCATTTAACACCTTCAAAGGTGGCCATTAAGATGTCACTATGTTTATATATGATATATAATAAGTTTATGTTTTACTTAAGGATCTTTATTTTTAATTTATGGCATACCTTTATGGTTTCCATTATGGGTAAGGGCGATATCTTCATTTTAGGAAGTGCGGACTACCGTCCCTCAAAGTGATTTGATTCGTTAATACCATATATGGGACATATAAAGGATAGAATTAATGATATTATATATGATATTATACTGGAATTTTAATATACCTTTATATCATTATGATTCCATTCCATAAAATATGAAATTTAAATGAAAGAAGCGTTCATGCGTACGTACGGCTTACCATCTCCATGAACAGTGCACTTCATTTCTTACCTCTAAATGTTATGTAATATTATAAATGCATGTATATACTAGATATATATGATATATATATCTACATCATGAGTATAACTCTGGATATAATGGATACATGAACAACTTGTAATTATAAAGAGCTTATTTTTTACTCAAATACCAATGATCGTTAAAACGACCGTTATTAACTTAAATAATTACATAGTGTTAATAACATGGTAATAAGTGATATAAAATTAATAATGAACTTGAAAAAGGTTCTTAAGGAAGTTTAATTAACTCAAGTTTATTATTCAGGACGTTAAATGTAACACCCCGAGATTTTAAGAAAAATATTATTTTAATTTCATTAATGTCTTGTGTTGTATTCTACACCAAAATTACATTGCGCTATACGCAACACCGTATTAGCTTGCAGTATACGCAACACTATTCTTGGACCGTGTTACACACAATTTTGATAATAGTTATTCTACGCAACATTGAGTATATATATATATATATATATATATATATATATTCAATGTATAAATGAAATATGGTTGGATTCTGTTATACAAAACAACGAAGGATTCTTTCACAACACGCAACTCTGACTTGGCTTGCATTACACGCAATCACGACCTTCCTCAATAGCGTGTGTTGTACGCAATACCAGGTTTTAATAAACAATGATATATTATTATAATATTGTCATGAACTAGCCGTTATGAATAGTATTAACTAAATTTTGAATTTTATAACATTATTATTCATCCTACACATTTTCTAGAACATGGTATAAGAACAAAATAAATGTTTCGGGTAAAATAAGTATTTTTCAAAAAATGCAGTTTTGCCGCCTTTTGATGGCATAGCCACTTTAAATCTAGTTTTTGACATGTTTATATGTTCAATTTGACGAAATAAAATTCTTCTTTCGAATCAGGATATAAAAATTAACATTAGATAAAGTTTTGATATTTTTCCGATAACTTTCATATTTTAATGAATAGTAAAAACACGCTATATTTTAATTAAAAACAACTTTTTTCATCATAATATCTTATGTGGTTAAATTATAATATTGAATGGTTTTAAAGTATAAATAGAATATATTTTTACCATTTAATATAATGTATTTTATTAGCATTGATTTTACATTGAATTCGTAGGTTAAATCAATTCAATCTTTTGCAATGTTTTAAACAAAAACCCGTTTTTATTCGACAACAGGATTAATTTTAATTTAATTTCTGCAACTTCTGTGTATTTAATTTTAAAAAATCAATTCCATATTTGGAATCAGTGGGTCCAAATGATGTTAATAGGCTACTTTTTATTTTTGGGAATTATGAATAGTAACTACGGTAAATTTTATTTTCCATAGTTAAAGGAAAATCGGGTAATTAAGGGTAAATATAATATTATAAAATTACCCTAACACATGTCAAAATTCTATTTGATGGATAAAAGTAAACCCATATCAACTAAGGGTCGGATTAGATTCATTTTATGGGCTTTTGACCATGAAAATAATTTAATTATTATTAAATCCAAAGAAAGTGACAACATGTCACTCTCTTAAATCTTATAAGTATAATAATTTTAACTTAGTGATAAACATCATAAAACGTAGAACATGAATAGTATCCAGAAAGATAACAGAATTATCTACATCATGAGAATTTATTTAGAATTTTTTGGGATTACATAATTATCATTAATTGTGACACAATAGTGATGCAGAAATTATTTATCAAGTGAAAAATCAAGAATATAGTTTATATTTAAACTAATAGTGACCATAAGAGGCGCAAAACCCTGACCAAATCTTATTGGTCATGTACATTTAAACTATAATAATCCAATGGTCGAATATTTTACCATTTAGAGTCTTAGACAGGCAATTATGACACTTATATTATTTTATTTTAAATGATGCCAAAGTTGTCACCTTCATAATTTAATAAATATAACAATTTAACTATTGTTATTTTAAGTTGATAAATTCAATTAAAAGTATTATTGTGAAAGGTAATATATTTATCTTCATCATAGGAATTTATTTTAAATTTTTATTCAACAAATAAGTATATTAAATAATTATACAAAAATGATGTAGTAATTATTTTATTAAGAGATAAACCAAATAAATGGTTATAAAAATAATAAAATAACTATTATATGAACTATTTAATGTGATTCACAAATTTTTTAGATACATATGACATTTTATTAATATTTTAAAGCTTTTAGTTCGAACATATCTTATGTATATATTTTATTTAAATTCAAATAAATGAATAGTGTCAAAATTGACACTATTGTTATTTTATAAAAAATAACATATTATAAAATTGTTTAAAAATAACAAAAATATTTAAAAATCATAAATTTAAATTTATATGGTATATAATGATATTAATTAAACAATTATGGAAAATTCACAACAAATAAGTATGTATTTGATTACCACAAATAAACATAAATAGATTAAATAAGGATAAATCAAAATGATAATGTTTAAAATAAGATCCAAACATGTCTAAATTTGATTGGTTGATGAGATTACAACCCTATCTCATCTAATCTTCGAATATGTGTCATTTTAGGATGTTTTTAAGTGGGGTTATATTTATTATAAATTAATATTTTTAAGAATTCCAAAGGTGCCCCTCTCATCCCTTATAAAAGGGCACCTCCTCCCTCTCCTCCTGACAACAATTTGAGCCTTCATGCTCGGCCAACCCATGAAAAATTATCTTATCCACTTCCCTAGAAACATACTACAGGTTCTGGTCTTCCTCAAAGACCAATTTTAGTTCCCTAAAAGAAAATCTCAAAGAGGCCCTTCAAAGAATAGGTAATTTTCATTACCGATTCTTTTTTACTTTATTTCTTCTTCCACTTCTTCTTATTATGTTGTTTCATTATGAAGTAATAACATCAGTATCACTCATATACTGATATGTTATTATAATTATGAAACAACCCTATTTCACCATCTATCCATCCTACGGAAAACAAAATCACCGCACGTGCGTACGTACGGAATACCGTCTCCACGCCGTGGTGTAATCTGTTTTTCCACCAACACTTTACATGGATGGGTATTATGGTGTAAAGAATAACTATAAATAGTTTTTATAACATCATAATGATTCTGATATATTGTATCATCCACTCTAATTCAATTGAATAATTATGGAAATGATATCATCGCTCGTGCGTACGTACGGACTACCGTCTCCACGACGTGATGGGACTCATTCTCCATGTTAACCATTTAAGAATGATTATAAAGTATATATTAGCAATAATAAGGAAATATATGACATTATAAAGCTACTGGATTTATGTGTATATATATTTATGTCATATACTTAATTCCACTCAATTCAATAAGGAAACGAAAACAGTGTTCATGTGTACGTACGGCCTACCGTCTCCATGAACGATGTATTTCTTTCCATTTACTGATTAATTATATATATATATATTCTGAATATATATTATATATAAATCATGTTTTATATTCTGGAATTAAGTAATCATGATCTATGTAATCATATGAATAATTACAAGTCAAAACACGGACGACAAATGAAACGATTTTACCCAAAACGCTCTTTAACATGGAATTTACAAAAGAACGGGTAAAATAAAGTCATAATTGAACCATATATGATATCATAACAATTATTATGATTCTGGAATAATTAAATGACATTATTTAAATCATTATACAGGAGGTTCATACACTTATGAAGAAAATCGGACCTAAGGTAAGGGATAAATTTTCAATCTCATTTTTATCTGAGATTGCTTATACGTAAGTATTTACTAGGGTTACGTTTATCATCCATGACCATGTTTTCTAAAAATGTTTTTATAAAATGTTTACCATTCTTCCATGAATGTTTAAAGTCATTTTTACCCTTTATAGACTTTTTACCACATTGTATGAATGGAATCTTTCCTTTGGTTACCATATAAGGTACTTTTTGACTTTTCCGAAAAAGTACGAGGAGAATGATATTTTTAACTTATACGGCGTGAACAGATTTTTACGGTTTCATAACACCTTTTTTTCAAGAATCTTCCTCTACAATATTTCATTATTATTTTCAACAAAACCCTTATCTTTTAAAATTGCATGGAATTTTGTGAAAATGAAATGATTTTAAAGAAGAAAGGATATTTTCCTCAAGAACTCATTTCAAGTGTTTTTCTCAAAACTATTTTTCATCTAAGATGACATTATTTGATATGTGTGTTTCATGTAAAATGTCTCTATGATTTAAATGGTTTAAATTTTCTTATGATGAAATGATATCAATTGATTATGTATTATGATGGCATGATGTTTTAGAATCCCATTTTATTACATGGGTTATGCAATGATGTATGATTTATGATTTTTGTGGCACACATAAGAATGGTTTCATTATGAGATGGGTGGGACCTATATCTCCCTCCAATGCATTGGGTAATGATTTTATATCTCATGAGATAGACATGGCTGTAACGGTAGGTTATACCGGTTCAGTGAAACAGGACTGAAACGAGGGTGACTCGGTTCAGAAATGGACTTTGTCCACTAAGATAGTCTTGGCAATGAGTCTTGACTAACAAGAAATGATTCTCTATGATTATGTGTGAATTCCACAATGTTTCATATTTTATGTTATGATTATTTTGATTACATTTCACTACCATGAGTTATCCCAGGTTATGAAATTATGATCTCTTTTACAGGTTAAGATTTCCAAAAGTTATGTGATTATGTATATGATGTGATTGATATTTCTTTTGTTTACCCTTACTGATCATTTAAGCTCACCCTTTTATGTTTTCTTTTCCCCAGGATATAGAGAAAGGTTTTAGGTATAAAAAAAGGAAGATCTTTATGGGAGATGTTGAAGATCTTTCACCAGGATTAGAAGATTATATTCCGAGTTTCCAAAGACACTAAACTATTACGATCCTTGTGTGTGTGTTTTTTGTTATGTACTAAGTATTCCGCAAAAGTAATGTAATGTCAATGTACGTCAGGCTTCGGGTCTCTACAGTTGGTATCAGAGGAAAAGTTTAGTCAGACTTTGGAAACTAGGATGCGAAAACGTTAGTGAGATCCCTAGATATATTTCTAAGGTATGTCTACAGATGTCCCTAAGGATAAGTATACGTATATGATATAGTCCTAGAACTATTGTAACGATATTAGATTAAACCAAAGATGTTAGATATTGAAGTTACTCCCCCTTTATTATGATTTTTGCCTCTCACACTATTCTTTTTGTGTTTTAGAAAATGGCTGGAAACAAGATGATTCACGATAATGGGGGATATGATGGACAATGGAATGATATTCTTCATGAGAAATAAAATGAAATGGGATTTGGAAGTCCAAACATCATTATTATGCTGAATCAGCAATCTCATAATATTATCAATAAAGTAAAATTTGGTATGTTTCCTGACTCGGCTAATAAGAGAAAGATGGAGTTTCATGATGATCATAGAGGAAAGAAAGTTCAATTTCCCCTATGTAAATCATGTGGGAAGAGGCATCAAGGAGAATGTTTCAAAGGAACTAGAAGATTCTTTGGGTGTGGAAAGGAAGGACACAAAGCCAGTAAGTGAAAAGGAAAAGGTTCAGTTAACACCAAGGATGAGAATAATGGTATTGCTATGACATCAACAATAGTTAAATGTTTTAAATGTGGAATGTACGGGCATTATGAAAACCAATGCCCTAAGGGAAAGTCTCATGAAGATAATCAGTATGGTCGTATGGGTAGTATTTATGTGGATGATGATGAAGAGACTACAAATGATATGTGAGATGAAAGAATTGTTGAAGCTCGGCCAATGGTTTAAGAATGTAGTGGAATGATTACATGTTTATCATGTGTAATGTTGTATAAGTAATCTCATGCTACTATGGAATAATGAGACATCTATGCATTGTTACACTTTTGTCTTCCCTTGAGTTTTGAAAGTGTATGATTAATGTTACCAGTATCCATGAAAGGTTATTCTGATATTTTTGGAATGTAGATGATATGCGCATAATGAAGGGATAAGGAGAAAATTAAATGTTTGATAGTATTCATGATCTCCTGACTGATATAAGGAGGAGGATATATCATGGTTTGAGTATATAGAATTTTTGGATTTTGGTATGTGGAAAGAGTTAACTTTTGACAGAATTCATGTTTTCACTAAGGTTCAATGGGTATTCATTCTTCAAGAGAATACATGATTAAGGTATTCACATGTTTGTAATTTGACCAACAAGATATATCTTATGATATATGGGGGATAAATGATGGAATTCACGTGATTGTTCTGTGACATTTCAAGTAATCATTTTCTTTATCCTATGAGCTTGGACCGATGTATTTTAGATAAGCCTAAAGATTAGAATGGATTATGTTGGAAATAAGTTAGGATAAAATGTTTTTTGATATTATTGATGGGATGTTATAGTAATATAGCTTTAGAAAAATGACAACCTACAGGACGGGTGACATCCCATCACGTCGGACAAGGCAGTGGGAATCGAACCCATAACCGATGTGAGACTGGCCTTTATCGCCTACCACTAGCCTACAGGAAGTCCCTGTTTAGTAGAAATTAGTTTTATTATATTAAGCAGTATGATATATGAAGTATAAGTCCATTTTAGGAACCATATATGATTAATCTCACTATAGAATGACTTATGTATATTTAATAACTTTTTATAACCTTTTGTTTGAGACAGATGGAATGACCCGTCATTTTATCACATGATCTGCTAACACTTCACGAATAACAAATTCAACTTCATTTACTTAAGAGATGAAGTAGAAATTGTTCAAGTCATGAACAATAGTGAGATTGTACCAAAATAATGTAAGTATTTATTCTAATTCAAATTCTTTAACTTTAGGGAAACGATCTTGAAAACCAAAAATGTTTTCCTAGTGCTCTTATATCTGATTAATCAGATGGTACATTAGACCGTCACAAATTTATGGATTTGTGATTGTTGGCTTTTTCATAGCCATGTTCTCTACCACTCTCCATCAGAACATGATGGTTAGATTTTTCTTCCATATACATATTTTCACCTATGTGGAAACCCAGTGATTAGTTTATTTGGGTAACCATTACGTTTCATACTTTTGTTTTTAAAGATTGGTTTTGGTATTCCTTTTTACGATGTGGGTTTCTATTAAAGAAACTTTTATGTAGTAAACCATTTATAACCCCGACGAATTTCGAGGGAGAAATTCATTTTAAGGGGGGTAGAATGTAACACTCCAAGATTTTATGAAAAATATTATTTTAATTTCATTAATGTCTTGAGTTGTATTCTACACCAAGATTACCTTCCGCTATACGCAACACCGTATTAGCTTGCAGTATACGCAACACTATTCTTGGACCGTGTTACACACAATTTTGATAATAGTTATTCTACACAACATTGAGTATATATATATATATTCAATGTATAAATAAAATATGGTTGGATTCTGTTATACGAAACAACGAAGGATTCTTTCACAACACACAACCCTGACCTGGCATGCATTACACTTAATCACAACCTTCCTCGATAGCGTGTGTTGTACGCAATACAGGGTTTTAATAAACAATGATATATTATTATAATATTGTCATTAACTAGCCGTTATGAATAGTATTAACAAAATTTTAAGTTTTATAACATTATTATTCATCTTACACATTTTCTAGAACATGGTATAAGAACAAAATAAATATTTCGGGTAAAATAAGTATTTTTAAAAAAATGCAGTTTTGCCGCCTTTTGATGGTGCACCCACATTAAATATAGTTTTTGACACGTTTATATGTTAAATTTGAAAAAAAAATTCTTCTTTTGAATCAGGATATAAAAATTTACATTAGATAAAGTTTTGATATTTTTCCGATAACTTTCATATTTTAATGAATA
Source organism: Viscum album (assembly GCA_963277665.1). NCBI lineage: Eukaryota > Viridiplantae > Streptophyta > Magnoliopsida > Santalales > Viscaceae > Viscum > Viscum album. Next base: position 2,078,393,936 of record OY728140.1, read on the forward strand.
GTAAAAACACGCTATATTTTAATTAAAAACAAATTTTTCGTCATAATATCTTATGTGGTTAAATTATAATATTGAATGGTTTTAAAGTATAAATAGAATATATTTTTACCATTTAATATAATGTATGTCATTATCATTGATTTTACATTGAATTCGTAGGTTAAATCAATTCAATCTTTTGCAATGTTTTAAACAAAAACCCATTTTTATTCGACAACAGGATTAATTTTAATTTAATTTCTGCAACTTCTGTGTATTTAATTTTAAAAAATGGATTCCATATTTGGAATCAGTGGGTCAAAATTATGTTAATAGGCTACTTTTTATTTTTGGGAATTATGAATAGTAACTACGATAAATTTTATTTACCGTAGTTAAAGGTAAATCAGGCAATTAAGGGTAAATATAATATTATAAAATTACCCTAACACATCTAAAAATTCTATTTTTTGGCTAAGAGTAAACCCATATCAACTAAGGGTCGGATTAGATTCATTTTATGGACTTTTGACCATGAAAATAATTTAATTATTATTAAAACCAAAGAAAGTGACAACATGTCACTCTCTTAAATCTTATAAGTATAATAATTTTAACTTAGTGATAAACATCATAAAACTTCGAACATGAATACTCTCCAGAAAGATAACAAAATTATCTACATCATGAGAATTTATTTAGAATTTTTTGGGATTAAATAATTATCATTAATTGTGACACAATAGTGACAGAGAAATTATTTATCTAGTGAAAAATCAAGAATATAGTTTTTATTTAAACTAATAGTGACCATAAAAGGCACAAAACCCTGACCAAAACTTATTGGTCATGTAAAGGTAAACTATAATCATATAATGGCGAATATTTGACCATTTGGAGTCTTATACAAGCAATTATGACACTTATATTATTTTATTTTAAATGATGCCAATGTTGTCATCTTCATAATATAATAAATATAACAATTTAAATATTGTGATTTTAAGATGATAAATTCGAGTAAAAGTATTATTGTGAAAGGTAATATATTTATCTTCATCATAGGATTTTATTTTAAATTTTTAGGCAACAAATAAGTATATTAAATAATTATACAAAAATGATGTAGTATTTATTTTATTAAGAGATAAACCAAATAAATGGTTCTAAAAATAATAAAATACATATTATATGAACTATATAATGTGATCCACAAATTTTATAGATACATATGACCTTTTATTAATATATTAAATCTTTTAGTTCGAACATATCTTCTGTATATATTTTATTTAAATTCAAATAATTGAATAGTGTCAAAATTGACACTATTGTTATTTTATAAAAAATAACATATTATAAAATTGATTAAAAATCACAAAAAAAATTTAAAATTTTTAAATTTAAAGTTATATGGTCTATAAGCATATAAATTAAACAATTATGGAAACTTCACAACAAATAAGTAATTATTTGTTTACCACAAATAAACATAATTTGATTAAATAAGGATAAATCAAAATGATAAGGTTTAAAATAAGATCCAAACATGTCTAAATTTGATTGGATGATGAGATTACAACCCTATCTCATATAATCTTCGAATATGAGTCATTTTTGGATGTTTTTAAGTGGGTTTAGATTTATTATAAATTAATATTTTTATGAATTCTAAAGGTGCCCCTCTCCTCCCTTATAAAAGGGCACCTCCTCCCTCTCCTCCTCACAACAATTTGAGCCTTAAAGCTCGGCCAAACCATGCCAAATTCTCTTCTACATTTCCCTAGAAACATCCTAGAGGTTCTGGTCTTCCTAAAAGACCAATTTTAGTGCCCTAAAAGGAGATCTCAAAGAGGCGCTTCAAACAAGAGGTAATTTCTGTTACCGATTCTTTCAACATTATTTCTTCTTCCACTTCTTCTTCTTAGGTTGTTTCATAATGAAGTAATAACATCAGTATCTCTCATATACTGATATGTTAATATAAGTATGAAACAACCCTATTTCACCATCTATCCATCCTACAGAAAACAAAATCACCGCACGTGCGTACGTACGGAATACCGTCTCCACGCCGTGGTGTAATCTGTTTTTCCGCCAACACCTTACATGGATGGGTATTATAGTGTAAATAATAACTATACATAGTTATTATAACATCATAATTATTCTGATATATTTTATCATCCACTCCAATTCAATTCAATAATTATGGAAATGATATCATCGCTCGTGTGTACGTACGGACTACCGTCTCCACGACGCAATGAGATTCAATCTCCATGTTAATCATTTAAGAATGATTATAAAGTATATATAAGCAATAATAATGAAATATATGAAATTATAAAGCTAATGGATTTATGTTTATATATATGTATGTCATCTACTTAATTCCACTCAATTCAATAAGGAAACGAAAACAGCGTTCATGCGTACGTACGGCCTACCGTCTCCATGAACGGTGTATTTCTTTCCATTTACTGATTTATTATATATATGTATATTCTGAATATATATTATATATAAATCATGTTTTATATTCTGTAATTAAGTAATCATGATATAAGTAATCATATGAATAATTACAAGTCAAAACACAGATGACAAATGAAACGATTTTACCCAAAATGCTCTTTAACATGGAATTTACAAAAGAACGGGTAAAATAAAGTCATAAGTGAACCATATATGATATCATAACAATTAGTATGATTCTGGAATAAGTCAATGACATTATTCAAATAATTATACAGGAGGGTCGGACACTTATGAAGCAAATCGGACCTAAGGTAAGGGATAAATTTTCAATCTCATTTTTATCTGAGATTTCTTATACGTAAGTATTTACTGGGGTTACATTTATCATCCATGACCATGTTTTCTAAAAATGTTTTTATAAAATGTTTACCATTCTTCCATGAATATTTAAAGTAATTTTTACCCTTTATTGACTTTTTACTACATTGTATGAATGGAGTATTTCCTTTGGTTACCATATAATGTACTTTTTGACTTTTCTAACAAAAGTACGAGGAGAATGATATTTTTAACTTATACGGCGTGAATGGATTTTTATGGTTTCATAACACCTAATTTTCAAGAAGCTTCCTCTTCAATATTTCATTTTTATTTTCAACAAAAACCTTATCTTTTAAAATTTCATGGAATTTTGTGAAAAGAAAATGATTTTAAAGAAGAAAGGATATTTTCCTCAAGAACTCAATTCAAGTGTTTTTCTCAAAACTATTTTTCATCTAAGATGACATTATTTGATATGTATGTTTCAAGTAAAATGTTTCTATGATTTAAATGGTTTCAATTTTCTTATGATGAAATGATATCAATTGTTTATGGATTATGATGGCATGATGTTTAAGAATCCTATTTTATTACATGGGTTATGCAATGATGTATGATTTATGATTTTTGTGGAACACATAAGAATGGTTTCATTATGAGATGGGTGGGACCTATATCTCCCTCCAATGCATTGTGTAAAAATTTTATATCTCATCAGATAGACATGGCTGTAACGGTAGGTTATACCGGTTCAGTGAAACAGGACTGAAACGAGGGTGACTCGGTTCAGAAATGGACCGTGTCCACTAAGATAGTATTAGAAATGAGTATTTACTAATAAGAAATTATTCTTTATCATTATGTGTGAATTCCACAAAGTTTCATGTTTTAAGTTATGATTTCTGTGATTACATTTCACTACCATGAGTTATCCCAGGTTATGAAATTATGATCTCTTTTACAGGTTAAGATTTCCAAATGTTATGTGCTTATGTATATGATGTGATTGATATTTCTTTTGTTTACCCTTACTGAGCATTTGAGCTCACCCTTTTATGTTTTCTATTCCCCAAGATATAAAGAATGGTTTTAAGTATAAAAAAAGGATGATCTTTATGGGAGATGTTGAAGATCTTTCACCAGGATTAAGAAATTATATTCCGAGTTTCCAAATACACTAAACTATTACGATCCTTGTGTGTGTGTTTTTGTTATGTACTAAGTATTCCGCAAAAGTAATGTAATTTCAATGTACGTTAGGCTTCGGGTCTCTACATTAAAGAGAGATCGAGTCAAGTTGGACCTGAGGTATGGGACTTTGTCTAAATCCTTATTCATTGAGGCATATTTTGTTTTATACACAACATTCTTTTATACGGTGTATAAAACCCTTTGACATTTATGTTTATTCAAAAGGAATATTTTTTATACGATGTGTTTACTAAACAAAAAATGGGAATGTTTTTTTTGTCGTACATTTGCGGCGACAATGACTTCTCCATCGTCGTGACAGTTATTTGAGTTTCGGCTTCCTCTACAAGCCATACCTTTTTTTTAAAAGAAAAACAAATACCATGTTTTACTTTTCTTATATTTTGGTATTGAAAATGGTCTTCATAATGTTTTTATTATATCAATGTGTTGTATTGATATCTTGTGATTGAAATGTGGAAATGTTATGTTTCCTTTATGAATGTTTTATGTGATGCGATTATGTTATGGTTCCTGGGAATTATTATGAAGACGGGTGGTTCCATGATAAAATAAGGGCGAGTGAGCCCGATATAGCTCTCCAATGCATTGGGTAATGCGAAGGAGTTAAACGTTAAGGTTTCTCCGAAGAGATTTAGGGAATATACTATGATGGGTATTCCAAACGTAACCAATAGGGTTACTCCCTACATAAGAATGTTATGAATGCCTCAATTTACCTTTATGTCTTTTGATTTCTATGATTTATTCATGATTTGTTGAGGTATGTTAAAGTTCTTATGTTTTATGAGTAGAGTATGATTTCATTGATTCTTATGTATACAAGTACTCATGTTTCCTTTACATATTTTTATATCCCTTACTGATCTTTTTATGCTCATCCCAAGTTTTTGAAATCTTTTTCACAGGTCGAGGGAAGGGTACATGATATTATGATAGTGTCAAGGAAGTGTCAAGAAAGAATCCATGTTTTATTTTAAATAAGTTTCCATTGATGGGAAAAAAATGAATACTATCATTTATTGTAACCACTTAGTTTAAATATGGGATGTAATGCATGTTTTATGGTCTAATTATCTAAATCTCTAAACCTGAAAAGATCCTCACGGTGTATTCTTGAAATATCTCAAGATTAAGTAATGTTTAAGGTTGGGGCCTTATAGGGGAAGTGCCAATATTTTATCCTAACAAAAAGGAAATGAAAAATAATCAACATGATATTTCTTATCAGACCCCAAAAAACATCTAAAGTGTATAATCATATTTGTGTTTTAGTAGATCTTCTTAAAAAAATAAGAAGAAATCATTTTCTTATTAAAATATTTCTCTTTGTATCACCTTTATAGGTTATACACTATGAAGATGGTAAGGTTATATGTAGAACCATGTTATATTGTGTCGATGGGAATGTGAGGTTTACCTAGATGTTCTAGTGATGTCTTAGTAAGCCTTGAATATAAAGATGGGTTTCAACACTATATGTTATCCTTAGTTAATTGTTCATCCCAAGAAAAGAAATTAATATCATAGATAATGTATTCATATCTTGTTATCTGGATTGTAAATAATTTCAATATTAACACCTTTTCTATAGTTATGTTTTGATACAACAATGAATTTCATTACAACATTTGGATGGTTCATTAAGAAGATATATATGGAAATATGTGTTTAAATATAACAAGTTGGGATAACAAGGTAGAAACAAAGATAGTGGGACATGAACTATCAAATAAAGTTTCATAAAAAGATATATCTAGTCTCAAATATACAGGGGGTGTAAAAAGTAAGAAGAAATGATTTGCTGACTTTCGCTAGTGTGATCTATACTTTGTTGTTTGGGAAATGTTGTTACTATGAATATTACCATGGATAAAGGTAGTATGTTTTAGAAATAAAGAAAAATAATTCCATCTGTATTTCTATCCCATTGGAATTCATGATTGTATTAGAATGGTAGCATATATATTAGATCTTCCAACGAACCTATCTCATGTATTTGATTTGTTCCATGTATCTATAACAGGGAAATAAATACTTGATACTTCTTTTGTAATGAACTCATAGATTATTCAAATAGAACATAATATTTCTAATGAGTAATACCAGTGGAGATTATTGATTATACATATAATGTTCATCTAAACATTCAAACCCACATAATCAATGTCTTTTGGAAAACCAACAATTTGAGGATGCTTTGAGGGAACTCATGGCTGTAAAGAGGAAACATTATCATAAAACAAATTTTTATTTCTTTTTTAAACAAATAATACGAGTTATTATTAATGATTTAGGAAAATATACATCACCTAATGACATTCAGTTTTGAGATCTACATGTCAATTTTATCTTTTTGTGAATTTTTTTTACATTTTGAAAAGGTTAATTTTGATGAAAATTATAAAATAATAACTATTATTAAAAACTACCGTTTCATTTCAAGGATTCACAGTCCCTATTTTTTTTTAAATTTTTTTAAATGTAAAATATGTTATTCTATCTATTTGTTAATATTATTTATGTAATTAGAATAAATTATAACACTGTAACTATATATTAAAACATTCTATATTTATGCGAAAAAATTGTTATAAAACCACTTTCTCATTATGTTTATTATTTTTATTTTAAATTAATGTTTTCTCATATTTTAAATGTAATTTGGAAAATTAAATTCCATGTTTAAAATCATCGTTATCATTATTATATAATATTATTTACATATTTGTTAGTCAAAATTAATTGTAAAATATTTTAAAATAATTATCATTGTTAGGGTTATACAAGGTTTAATTGGGGTTCAAATGCCATTATAAGGGTTTAAATGATCTATAAACATAAAAAAATATTATGGATTAAGATAAATATTATCCCATCTAATGTCTAATAAGGAGATATTTCTGATCCTTTCGGAACGTTTCAAAAAGAGGTACATCATTTCTTCATATAATTCACATTTTTCTTCTCCCCCACAAAAAATTCCACCCTTATCCTCTCATATTCACAATTACAAAGATAATTGGATCAGACATTCCATTCTAAAATACATGAAATAATTCACTACCCACATCATAGAGGCCTTATTTTGATAATTAAACAGTTTAATGAAGGATTTCGCTGTAAACCTAACGGGGTTCTCCATAGAGAATATACAGTCCAAAACCCTATGTTTTCATTTTATATCTTCTTATAAATAATTAAAATATTAATAAAATAATATGATACACTAAATAAGTATCTGAAAAATATTAAAAGATTATTATTTAAACATCATGACCTAAATCCATCAACAATTTTGTCATGTGGGAAATGAAACTTCCAATCATGTGTGCAACATACTATAACCTCATGATGTAATATAATTCATCTTCCATAACCAGTGATCACTAAAGGATAAAATTATCAAAAGTAACATATTTTTATTATATTTATTACATAATTATACTTTTATAACAATATTATGTCATATACCTTAATAATATCCATTTGGTGGGAATATGATATCATTAGTCGTGTGCACAACGGACTAACAACTCATATAGTGATGTGATTCATTCATCACATATGAATTACATGGAATGCAGTTTGGAATTTATTAATTTATTAATGTTATATATAAATGACATAAAATTATTTCTGGAAAGTTAATAAATTATTTACCGCTCTTTTATTTCATCGGTCGATGAATTGGAATCATCGATCATGTGTACATATGGCTTATTAACTCCTAGAATTATTACATTCATCTTATTCCTCTAAATTTAAAGATTAAACTAAATAAATATATAATTAATATATTTTTTATTAATATAATTTTAATAATTATGGATATTATTAAACCATGGTCAATTTAAATGACCAAATTTTTTGAAAATTAAACATACAAGAAAAAATAAGCAATTATTAACTCAAACGTGATTTTAAACAAGGAATTATTAATAATTGTGAAATAAATGGCCATAAGTAAAACATATTTTCATTGATACCTTTGAGTATGATTTTATAATATATATATATTATTAATTAATTTAAATTTATTATACCTACGTATAAAATATGTTTGATGGAACATGATACTTAATCTATAGAATTTTCGTCCCACTTTTATTTTTATGTGAGACCCACCTTATACACCAATTTTTTATTTTATATGGTTTATTGTAATCACATGAATTTATTTTATGACTCTTCTTTGGGACTTATGGTTTATAAACATCTCTATAATTTTTCTTCTTCTCATGTGGATTATGATTCCAATGTTACCAAATATGTAAAGGATTTATGATACAATCTCATTATTCTTCATGAATTTTATGGTTATGATTGTCACAATAATGCATTATTATCTATATCTCAAGGTAAAAATAATATTTAATTTTATATTATTATTCCATGATATTACATGTTTTACTTTAATTTTCTTCACTTTATGTGCTCAATATTCAAAAATAAGTTTTATGTTAAACCAACATCATTAATCTCTTCTATAAAAAACATTATTTCTTCAATGTTCATGTATTCAAAAAAAATTAAAGAAATTTTCCAATATTCCATAATGATAACTTAAATAAATTTTTATACATTTTTTAAAATGGTTATAAGGCTTATTCATGACATCATCTACAAAAATAACCCTATTCTATTTCCCGAAAAAGTAAAAAAAACATTGTTTTTGTTATGTAAAACAGAAATAGAACATCAAAACCTCTAGACCACCAAACGTTATAAATATTACTCAATAAGTATAGAAGGAAAATTTCAATTAAAGATATTATTATGAGGGTTCATGATATTTTATTTCTTTTCAGGTAATTATGACATTGAAATGTTTGTTTTACTCATGAACTTTTTAATAATATTTTTATATTATTTTTATTAATAAATGAAAATATCATTCGGTGTTAATTAAATTTCTCTAGGTATATGGTTTGATTATTCCATCGTTATTTTTTCAATGTAATTTTTAAAATAATGATTATATTTTTATGAACCCCCATCAATTTTCATTGATTATACTATGATGAATTGATGAGATGATTATGAATCCCATTTCACATATATTGGTTATTCTCTTATGAAATATTTATGAAGCACATTTTCTATCTATGTGTTATGTTATGGTAAATGGTTTATGATATTATGTCATAGAAATGTACATCTTATAATATGGCTAATATTTACATATCCTTTCATTGAATTGGGATTGTTTAACATCTCATAAGATAATGACTGTAAGCAACTTGATGTTCCTGATCCATTGTGGAAAATATACCGATGTACTTGATCCATTATAGGAAATATGTGATGAATCTAGATCAGTTGTGAAAAGGAAAAATGTTTTTGATTCATGATATTTTATGATATCATGGTCTATTATGTTAAAAATGACATATGAATTGTTTTTATACTTAATATGGCGACACACTTATATGAAATCAATTCTTGTTCATGGTTGATTTATGTTGACATCTCATTCGTCTCGGTCGAGGATTTAAATGAAAATGTTGGGCCATGGGACGTGTTTGTGGACCATGATAGTTTTAATATGAATGTTTAATGTCATATTTATTATATATTATAGTTATTGTTAACTAAATCCTCGATATGATAACCAATTTATATATTCTATTTTTTCCCTTTCTGAGTATTTGAGGTCAGCCATTCTTACTTTCCTCTTTTACAAGGTTGTAAATAATGTTATTAGTAGGTTATTTATAAGAAGAATAAAAAATGGGAATACCTTTATTGGATATTTTGAATGTATTTCATGAAAAATGAAACCACATATCAATGATCCAAATATAATAAAGTATTATGGTCCTCTAACACAAATTTATGAAATTAATAGAATATTCATCAAAGAAATACAATATTAATGTATAATAGATAGGTTAATTATATTAATAGTTAAATATATATCAATTATTGGTTTTATTTAGAAAAATATATTATCCAGATCTAGTATAACTCATTTTAAATGGAATTTTCCAATAAATTAACATAACTATATTTTAAAACCTGGAAAAATTACAAGTTTGACACTCAAATAAATTATAAAATAAAATCTTTTCCCTATTATAATTACACAAATTTGAAAAAAAAATAAAAAAATAAAACAAGAAATTAAAATTTTGACATATATATCAGTGAAATATAGGTATTGGTTTTTTTAAAAGACGATTTTAAGGGCCCAGGAAAAGGGTTCTACTGAAGAAGTGGTGAACATGTTTACTGACAATGTGAAGTTTATTTCTTATTAAAAACAATAAAAAACAATTTTAACCATCCTTAAATAATAATTGTATGATACTAATTATATTTTTTTATGTATATATTAAATCTTTTTTTTCTCCTATTTTCCATCATATGGAATGAAAAAATATTTCTCATGTGTTTGTATGGCTTACCATCTCCACATAATGATGTGGTACATTTTCCATCACCATTTAACATGGATGGTTATAAATATATAAGTAGTGAAAATATATACATTTTATGACATAATAATGGTTTTTAAATATAATATATCATTATCCTCTTACATTTCAATTTATTGGAAATTGATAATGGTGCTCTTCTATAAGTGTTGAGTATCACCTCTATAAAGACATGCGATTTATTTTTCATTTTAGTTTTACATTGATTGCAAAAATGTAATTTTTGGTGAATATATTGGTTATATATTAAATTATAAATATTATATTATTGTTAATTTTTATTTTACTTTCATTCATTTCATTTTTATAAATGATAAAATAACATTCATGCGTTCATAGGGGATACCATTTCCATTGATTGTGCAATTCAGGTTTCAATGTATGTCTTTTAAGGATGAATCTATATATATAGTGAATTTATAGGAACATTATATCATGATTTACAATATATATATATATATATACACAATTAAATCATAATCATATTACAAGGCCCATAAGTAATGACGAAAAATTACCGTGAAAAAAAGTAGATAACACCCAAAACAATGATAATAAACAAATTGATAAAATCTGTAGATAAGATTTTATAAATGCATCATATATGTTATTATTATTTTTATGGTTCTTATATATATTTATAATAATTCCAAATTTTTTATACTTGTGGAAAAAATAAATTATGAGGTATGTTGATCATGGGGAAGGGGATTTCATCTCAATTTATAGTCTATAGAGACATATTTTGTATAATTAACCAATTTATTTTTAGGGGTTGAATATAATTATTTTTTCCTATATTTGACATTAATATCTATTTATTTAAGATGATTAATGTTACAATTATTGTATTATCTTTCGTGGGGTCATATTTTAAATAATACAAAATTTCTATGAATTATTTTTACAATATTAATTTTTTATATTTCTCATATTTTCAATGAAAGATAATTATAATCTATAGTTTATAAAATATATCTATATTATTGTGCTTAATATATTTATGGGGTATCCAATTTTTCCTGTATTATTTGCATGAATCATTAAAATTTATTTTTAGAAGAAAATTTAATATTATTTCCTTTTTGGGGGGATATATATTTCTACTGAAATAAAATATTCATTATTTTGGAGAATAATAAGAAACTGTTTTGGAAATAAATCATCGAAATGAAAGATAATTGATATAAATGATTCTTTTGGCCAACTTCATCGTGATGGGGATCACTTATTATTTATTTGATGAATAATGATAGGTCATTGTGTATTTAAATTGATTATCATGAACACAAAAACAATTAAATTAAAAATCAAGTATCATTTAGAAAATATTGATAATCATCTTGATAAATTATGTAGAGACTAATACATTCTGAATAATTATCTTTAATATGTATATCATTTGAAAATTTTCAACAAGTATGATATATATATGAAATATTTCCCTACGAGTTATGGTCATTATGAATTTATATGGGTGGTATTTTTATTTAATAATGTTCATGTTATATGAATTAATTTCTTGATGAGTTCTCTTAGAGATTACCATGATCTATTTATGGTATTCTATATACATGATATTATTATATATTTTCATATAAAATTGTTTTAAAGAACCATTAATTATTGTGATGATGGTCCAGATGTAGGGGAATCTATATTCTAGATATTACAAGAATGATATTTTTATATAAACATTATCGTTATTTTTTCATATATAATTTTGTGAGAAGGTAAATGGTGGAACCATCAAGTATCAATGTTATTAAATAGAAGATTAGATCAAGAATTATAACTGATATGAATTATTTTATATTGTTAGATGCATAGTACTGACACATTTTGAGAGATTTCTTGTGACTATCTAATAAACTCACCATGTTGACTCTGAAGGGGGTGATGTTATTGTGGATAGATAGATGATAATGTATTTTTAACATCCCGATTCCGGAAGCCAACCTAAGGCGCCCCATGCCCGGTAGGTCACATTTCCCCAAGCACATTTCCTCAAATGCCAGATGCTGCCGACTAGCAGTGAGGGCCTTGGGTGTGATAGAGGGGAAACTATACACAAATTGGCAGAGTAACACAGTGGAAGATAAACAATCATACAATAGCAGAAGCAGTCAATATCCAACAACAGTAAACAACAGAAGACTAATAAATAAACAACTGGAAAAATATATAAATGGTTTATGATGCATATGTGTCTTTCAATGTAGCCAAATATGTCATAATGGTGAATACAGTACAAAACCCAAGTATAAAAGGAAACAGATAAACAACTCATCAGCATCAGATGGCTGAACTTGGTCCCACGCTCTCTAGCTCCAATGCAATAAAGAACCTGAAGTAGAAGGGATCTTTCCCTTATCTATACATGCAATAATATAATCTGTTTGGGCCTAAAATCATGTCTCAAATTGGGAGTGAGAAAAAATCCTAGTGTGAAACCTCCCGAAGATATGTGCCTAAAATTTAGTGAATATATGGTACGTAAAAGTAAAGAAAGCAGTAAACAGGATGTACTTAGTAGCAAACAATCCACAGTTCTACCATATAATTTACAACCAGGGAGCATCCACTCAAGAATATAGAACAACAAGGTAACCCTCTAGGTATTTCTCATAGCCTAACCCCTATTGTTCACCATACAAGTACTAGAAACCCTTTGGGAGGCACACACAGTCTCACCCCTTTAGTTCAGCTAAATAATAGACTCTCTAGGAAATCACTCACCGTCAATTCCCCATACAGACTCTTATCATACTAAAGGAACTCTGGGGAAGCACTAAACACATCATTCCCCCTATGGCCCATGTTGGGTAACTTCATACACTCGGAGGAAGCACTCACCATCAATTCCCCCTGTGGTTTCACATTGTATTATAAAGTCACTCTGGAGAAGCCCTTACATCTATTCTCTCTATGGTCTACTACACTAGGTTCCCACAGCCATGTGTAATGTCAGCAAGTATTGCATCGCGTAATGTCCAAAGTGTACCACAAGGACTACTTGGATTGCAGTCTACATCATGACATCATGGAAGAACAGTCAAACCATCCAACCAACTAGGCATGGAACTAGAAAAATCATAATAGGCCAAACTAGACCGAATAGTCATAAAAAGGAAAAACATGCAAGGGAAAAAAATCTAATGCACAGTAAAATTACCCTATTCACAAACAATATCCTATACTCATGCATATATTTAATGGAGGAAAATAACAAGGGAAATACAGGAAACACACAATACCCCATTCAAGGGTATTGGTTGAATTTGCACAAAATACTCAAAGACCTTCTAGAGAAAGGCACAATCCACCTACCTTGATGTTAGGAGATAGATATACTTGAACAACGGGGATTAAATATCCTTATAATTTCATAGATCTACGAAAATATAAAAAATGTTCAACCCATGATAATTTGAGAAGGAGTAGGAATTGGAAAATAAATCTCCATGAGAAGGAAGAGCTTACCGCTACAATTCCAACACAATTGAAAGCGGTCGATTCAGAGAATAGATGGAGGCATGGGGGCTTGGAGAATATTTTCGGTCAGACTATAATTCCCAGTTGAAGAACACCTAGAAGAAGATAGTTTTAGGGTTAAGACGTGACCCCGTGTGTTTAATGAAAAAAAATAATGTACACGACGTGTACTTTTGATGTACACAGTGTGTACTCTCCTTTTTGTACACTGCTTTAGTTGGCTTCCACATCACCCATACATGTCCATGAGCATGGACATGAGATGGCTAGCACATGGCCTCGAGTGGAATCAAATTACATGGCATGTATTTATAAATTAAACAGCGTGTACTTAGTAAATTTCGAGATTTTCCTATTTTTCCCAAAAATGACCCGAAAAGAAAAACATTGTTCAAAGTAAGGTTTGGGATCTTACAAGATTCCCCCTTAAATAAATTCATCCCTGAATTTTCCTAATGCATTGTAGAAGAAGAAACCATCATATCGCTCTCACCATTGAGCTCGTACATCAGCCTCTCTCTCCCAAGTCTCGTCTTGTACTCCCCCATGCTGCATAAGACCTGTAAGAGAGGAACAGACCGTCTACAGAGAACCTTTGTACTGTGATCAACAATCTGGATAGGATGCTTCTCAAAAGACACATCCACTTCAAGCTCAACCTCCTCTAGTTGAAAGACATGAGACTGGTCTGAAAAGTAACTTCAGAGCTAAGAAACATGGACAACATCATGCATAGCCTGATAACTCTGAGGTAACTGCAACCGAATGAAACCGGCCCAACTCTATCCAATAACTCAAATGGCTTGAAGTACCTCAGTGAAAGCATACACTATCTCCTAATCCTCATGTGCCCCAAACTTGGTGTGACACATAGGAAGACCTGATCCCCGACCTCGAACACCAGAGGTAATCTCTGTTGATCAGCATAAGACTTCTGATGTGAATGTGCATTAGCCATCCTCTTCCCAATCAACTCTATCTACTCTGTGGTCTCCTGAACATGACGAGGTCCCAATAAAGATGCCTCTCCTTCCTCCAGCCAACATAAGGGTGATCGGCATGCCCTACCGTACAAAGCCTCATAAGGTTCCATATGAATAGCCTCTTGAAAACTATTATTGTTGGAAAACTCCACAAGAGGTATATTCTTCTCCCAAGAACCTCTAAAATAACAAATGCAAGCTCAGAGCATATCCTCAAGCACCTAAATCGTATGCTCGAACTGGCCATCTATCTGTGGATAGTAGGCTATACCCAGAAGCACCTGCATACCCAAAGCTTTCTGTAGACCCTACCAGACTCAATAAATAATCGTGCATCCCTATATGAAACAATGGAGTGTGGAACTATATGTAGACGTACAAATATCATAGATGTACATTCGCTCCATCTCGTCAACACTGAAATTATCCTTGATCGACAAGAAGTGAAAAACCTTCGTAATCCTGTCGATGACAACCCAGACAACATAATTCTCTCGAGGAGATATCGGAAAACAGGTCACAAAGTCCATCACAACATCATTCTACTTAAACTCTGGAATGGGTAACTGCTGCAAAAGACCTGCTCATCACTGGTGCTCCACTTTCTCCTGCTAACAAGTGGAAGACCTCATGAAAAAACTAGAAACATATCTCCTCATACCTGGCCACCAATACTGGTGGTGTAGATCCCGATACATCTTGGTGATGCCAGTATGAACTGCCAAAACTGATGAATTAAAATCATGCATCTTCTCCTCACGTATGTCTGCTAGCACCCATACGCATCCCTAGAAACAAAAGATATCATCCTTACATATTTTCCATCCAGTAAGAGGGTAATCACCTTACACAATATTTTGTAGGACTATGCCTTCTAAGTCTGATAGCTGCCTCATCTGTACCTGATCGAAAAGAGTAGAGGTAACAACTACAGAAGATAGGAAAGTCTGTCCTTGTCTATCCTTCACCTCCAGATGCATCTCAATGAATTGAGACATAAGATTCCACTCACTGTTGGCCTCCTGAACTGGTTGTATCTGAGTCCTCCTGCCTAACGCATAATCCACTGCATTGCCTTTCCCCAGTGTATAGGAAAGCTAAAAATCTAATAACTGCAGGTACTCAGCCCACCTCTACTTTTTCAAATTCAAATCATGCAGAGTGAAGATGTAATAGAGACTTTTTGTGGTCAGTGAAAACAACAAAATGCTCTCCCAGAAGATAATGTTTCAAATAGCGTAAGGCATGATAAACTATCGCCAGCATGTGATTTTGTATCAGGTAGTTCCTCTCATGTGGCCTCAACTGCAGAGACCCGTAGGCGACGACTCCATCTCCCTACATCAGCACAGCTCCCAGACCGATACCTGAAGCATCACAGTAAACATTATTGCTCTTTCCCGGCTCTCGAAAGACTAGTATTGGTGCTGATGTTATCCTCTCTTTCAGATTCTGTAAGGATGACTGACATGAATCTGATCATAAGAACATCACACCTATATTGGTCAGACCTGTCAGAGGTGCTTTTAAGCGTGAAAAGTCTTATATGAGGCATCTGTAGTATCCATCCATCCCTAGAAAACTCCACACCTCAAATATGTTCTTTGGATGCTCCCATGAAATTATTTCTCT
This sequence comes from Viscum album, assembly GCA_963277665.1. Taxonomy (NCBI): domain Eukaryota; kingdom Viridiplantae; phylum Streptophyta; class Magnoliopsida; order Santalales; family Viscaceae; genus Viscum; species Viscum album. The sequence goes on from OY728140.1 coordinate 2,078,410,479, forward strand.
CACTTCCTATGGGTTTACTAAAACTACTGTCTTTGAGATAATGTGGCCCAAGAAGTGAATGTGATCCATCCAAAAGTGGCACTTCGAGAGCTTAACATATAATTGATGTTCCCTCTGTGTACTCAAAATGATCTCAAGATGGATATCATGTTCGTGTCGAGTGTGAGAAACACCAACATATCATCCACGAAATCCACCACGAAAGAATCCATGTATGGATGGAACATTCGATTCATCAGTTCTATGAAAACTGGAGGCACGTTCCTAAGGCCGAACGACATAACCATATACTCCTATAGACCATAGCTTCTCCAGAAGGCTATGAAAGGTATATCAGATGGTCTAACGTGCAACTGATGATAACCGGACCACAAATTGATCTTGAGAACACCTGGGATCCTCGAAGCTGATCAAAGTGGTTATCAATCCTAGGAAAGGGATATCATTTCTTGATTGTCATTTGGTTCAGCTTACGATAATACACATAAAGTCTAAGGGTGATATTTTCCTTCTTCGCAAATAAGACAGGCGAACCCCAAGAAGAAGTACAGAGTCGGATGATGCCCTTAGCTTGCAACTCCTCCAACTGCCTCTTTATATACTGGAACTCAGGTGTATCCATCCTCTAAGGAGGAATGGACACTGGTTCTCCTCCTGGCATGAGCTCAATAGAAAATTATACCTCATGATTTGGAGGAAAACCAGAAAATTCATCTGGAAAGACATCCCCGAAACGATCCACCACTAGTGGAAAGTCTAACTGTGAAGTCCCCTGGTCTTCCAGATACAAAACTGGAAATATGAGATTTAACTCCACCTAGCCCATGATGCTCATGTCCTTTTCTACTCGCATGGACATCCCACTTGCCTCGATTAAGAAAAGATCCACTTTTTAGTGATATGAAACTCACCCTATGGCGATAACAGTCGATGACTACGTAGAAAAGAACTAAGAAATCCATTCTGAGAATGAAATCACAGCCTGTCATCTCTAGGAAATAGAGATACCATAGAAAGTGATACCCATCAACCTCTAGAGGGAACTCCAGGAACTGACGTACACTTGCCATCCTAGTCCCCAATGGTGTGTCTAGTGTGAAAATGTCTGTAGAAGAAAAGATATAGTTCCCAAGGATCCCCACAATATCTACAGAGATAAATCTAAGCGTATCACAAATATCGAAAAGTGAAGAAGATAAAACTGAGGCTACTAAGATCGTACCTCGAACTATAGAGGGTCTGGGATCATGCTCCTACTGGATCTACTCCACTAGAAAATCTTGACCCACACCACGACCCAGTGACCATGCCTAACTGCTCTAAGCTAATCCACCCTACTATCTCTGAAAGACCGGTGATTGACCACCACAACCTTGACCTCCACCTCGGACCAATTTTCCAGAAGAACACTCGTTCCCAGACTGGCGAGAAACTAGTGGCGCAGCTCCAGAATGAGGAGTCATGGAAGAACCCCTGTCACCGGCTGTTGGTGAGAAAACCTGACAGAAGTGCTGAAGGTGACCCATTTTGCCGCATGATCAGCACTCCACTCGGTATCTCTGGAACTATGGTCTCGTATACCCAGCTCTTCCACACTAGTAGCATACCGCCTGGCTACCTGAAGATGTGTCTCGCTGCCTCGGATCACCACGCGTAGACTGCATATGGTGATTCCTATTTTCACCTAGTGAAGCACTAACTCTGGAAGTGGAACCTCCCAGGATCACAGCTCCAGAATCTCTCAGATTGTGCTCTGCAATTAGTGCCTAGTTGACGATGGAAGCAATAAAAGTTAGCCTGAATTTATTCACCTTTGAGCAGATCTCCAGTCAGAAACCATTCTTATACTTCCTTGCCATGAACAATCCATCTCCACCTATGAGGGTTCTGAAACATTGAATATCAGTGAAACGAGATGAATACTCCATGACAAAAAGTGTACTCTACTCCAGACTCATGAAATCTTGGGCTCAGTCATCCCTCAGGGTCTTCGGATATAAGAAGTCATAAAAGACGCACTGCAACTCCTCCCACGCTAAAACCTGCGGATGACCCGCTTGTGAGATCACGTCCCACCACCTCTTGGTAGAGTCTCATAGAATGTAGGTAGTGAGCTTGACCCGTCTCTTTGGAGGTGTCTTCAGATGCTCGAAGATCGTCATCATGGATTCTAGACATGAATCAATAGCCTGCAGTCCTCCTTCCCTTGAGAAGGTGGGAGGATGGTGCTGTAGGAAAACCCACGTCAAGTATTCCATAGTAGAGGCAGGGGGAAGAGCTCCCTGGAAGATCTGTATCATCCACATGAAACCTTTCCTAAATTGTGCATCGGCTACTGCAACAGATATCACTACTTGTGCCAAGGCTGTCACAATAGGAGGATCTGTGGGGAGCCCTTGATCTACCATATCCAGTGTCTGATCACCTCCCGACAACTAGAGTACAACCGGAGGATGTCTCGTTGCCATGACATTGCAAGGTCAAACATACACCTTAGATTAACAGTAGAAAGGACAGAAAAATTGAACACACAAGAAGGAATTGGGAAAAAGAAGGCATTCAACTTATGAAAAACATGACTACATGACGTGTTCTTTCCCTACAAGACATGTTCCCTTAATTCTTTCACATGGGAATGTACTTTTACCTAAACTGGTCTTGTAACACACAAATACAAGGTGTGTTGTCCCAAAACACGATGTGTAATTGAATCCTCTTCCCTTGTCAAGCCTTTATACATGGTCAAGAAAGACGTCTCTCCCAAGACAAAACTACACGGCGTGTTCAAGGTAGACACGGCGTGTACTCAACAAGTTTCACCTGGCCTGTGTTGTTAGTGACAGGGCCTGACACACGGTTGACACTACATGACATGTTCCAGGCATGCACGGCGTGTACGAGAAAGGATAACACTGTACCATGTTGTAAGTTACATGGCCGACTCCACGGTTAAATATATATGGAGTGTTCCATAGGAACACAATGTGCACTTGATTGAATTAAATCAAATCATATTTCACAAAAACATGAAAAATCTACAAAAATTATATCACAACAACATGAAATTGCTAATTCCTCCATGATGGCATGACAAAAATGCATGTCATATGATTTCTAACTAATTTTTATATGATGCATGAGATTTCATTCCCTCATATCATCAGGTTGTGACAGAAATAGAACAGTAATAACAAAAACGTTAAGATAACAATGTATGTGAAACACCCAATGGTTAAATCAAATCAACTATAAAATTGCAAACCAGTAAAATTTCAATAAACCAGATGGTATGGGTTTTCCTTATACATGGATAAGCTACTATTGGGCACAACATATTATAAATTACCTATTCAGTCCTATCCTGATCTATAGGATACAAAATATAAGTCAAGAGAAAGTAATGAAATCCTCTGATACCACATTGCAACATCATGGTTCAGGAAGCCACCTAGAGGTGCCCCGTACCTAGTAGGTCACATGGCCTCATGCACATTTAGCCGAACGCCAGAGACTGCAAACTAGTAGTGAGGGCCATTGGTGTAATAGTGGCCAAACTATGACATCATTGACAGAGTAACACATCTGAAGATAAACAATCATACAATAGTGGAAGTAGTAAATTCCCAAAAACAGTAAACATTTGAAGCCTGATAAATAAACAACTGGAAAAATATATAAATGATGTATGTTTCATATGTGTCTAGGAAAAAAGCCAAAATAATCACAATGATGAATACATTATTAAACCCAAGTACAAAAGAAAAACAGAGAAACAAATCCTCAGCATCGAAAGCCTCAGATTGGTCCCATGCTCTCCATATCCAATGCAACCAAGAACCTGAAGTAGAAGGGCGCTTTCCCATATCTATACATGCAATAATATAATGTGTTTGGGCCCAAAATCATGACCCAAATAGGGTGTGAGACAAAATTCCAGTGGGAAACCACCCGAAGATCTATGCCTAATAGTCAGTGAATATATGGAAGGTAAAAGTACAGAAAGCGGTAAACAGTAAGTACTTAGTAGTAAACAATCCATACTTCTAACATATAATTTACAATAAGTAAGAATCCACTCAAGAAAGTAGAACTACATGGTAACCCTCAGGGTAGTTATCACATCCAAACCCCTATGGTTCAACCTACAATTACTAGCAACCCTCTGGGAGGCACACACAGTCTCACCCTCTGGTTCGCCTAAAGAATAGACTGTCTGGGGGAGCACTCACCATAAATTCCCCCCTATAGTCTAGTATCGTACTAAAGGTCCTCTAGGGAATCACTCAACATCTCATTCCCCCTATGGATCATGTTGAGTAACTACAGACACTCTTAGGAATTTCTTAATGTCAATTCCCCATGTTGTCTCACGTCGTATTATAAAGACACTCTGGAGAAGCCCTTACGTCCATTCTCTCTATGGTCTAATACACTAGGTTCCCACAGCCCTATGTAAAGTCACCAAGTATCGCATCATGTAACAGACAAATTGATCCTCAAGGAATACTTGGATAGAGGTCTACAACATAACAGAATGGAAGAACTGTCACACCATCCTACAAACTAGGCATGGAACTGGAAAATGCCTAACATGAAAAACTAGACTGAGCGGTCATAAACAGGAAAAACATGCATGGGAAAAACATCCAAAGCCCAGTAAAATTACCCTATTCATAAAAAATAACCTCTATTCCGCCATATAAGAAAAGTACGAAAACTACAAGGGAAAAACAAGAAACACAAAATACCCCATTCAAGGGTATTGGTGGAATTTAAACAAAATACTCAAATACATTCTATAGAAATGCACAAACCACGTACCTAGACATTAAGAGATCGATATACTTGAACCATGAGGCCTAAAACTCCTTAGAAGATCATATATCTATGAAAAAGTATAAAACGTTCAACCCAAAATAACTTGAGAAAGAGGAGGAATTGGAAATCGAAGCTCTAGGAGAAGGAAGAGCTTACAACTGCAATTCCAACACAATTAACGACAGCCGATTCAGTGAATAGACGGAGGCTCAAGGGCTCAACAAAGATTCACTATTGTACGGTCTCTCCCATTCAAAGAACACCTAGAAGAAGATAGTTATGGGGTTAATACGTGACCCCAATACATTTAATGAAAAAACAAAGTACAAGGCGTGTACTCGCCTTTTTTGTACTCTACTTTAGGCAGCCTCCACAGTACCCCTACATGGCCATGTGTATATTCAAAAAACGTCCAGCACACGACCTCGAGCGACATGAATGTACATGGAATGTACTTAGAAAAGTTCTAGAGTTTCCACTTTTTCCCAAAAACGATTAGAAAAGAAAAATATGCATGAAAAGAAGGTATGGGTTATTATGGTATTTTCAAAGAGCTGAGGTGAAGTTGGTTGGATTTGATCAAATATTATGATATTATGAATATATTACCACCCCATGAATAAAAATAAGGTGGTTATTTTTGGAGTTGGTTTCCAATAAACAACTATATATACATTGATTACAGAAATATTATATTAATGGAAAATTAGAAAAACTTCTAGTTACACATTTCTCATTTTTATTCTGGACTCTACAGTAATAATGTCCTTGAGTATATGTTGCGTTGATCATATCAAATCAGTTCCTTCATGTAAATATAACCTTGGATTTCTATGATTATAATCTTAAATAATGTTTTATGGTTGGATAATGTACTATGATTAGACACATAGTACATCACATTCCAGGTGTGAGTACTCATAGGTGGATGATTTTTATTTGGATGATGTTTGAAAATGACATTATCCAAGATGGTATTTTATGAATACAATCCCACTGGTAGGAATTCCACATGTTTTTTTGTCATTAGATATTCATATTTGTAATATTTTGTAATGGCCTATAGTCTTTTTGATTATAATTAATGCATTTCATGAATTATAAAATTTAGATATTATAATGAAAATAATGATGAAAAAAATTCATGTCAATGTTGGGTATGTTGGGTGTGTCATGACTGACATGTTATTATTTTATATATCAAGAGAATATTATTCGCTTAAAATTATATGGAAGTAGATATTGGTCATTTTATTTTAAAAAAACAATCAGATAAAAATATATGAACCTTGTGTAACAATTTGTTTTTATTAGATTTTCTATGAAATAACATATCAAGAAAATAGGTTTTTGACACTATTGTGAATCATTATTGATGAGATATTGCAAAAAAGGGATTATATTACATAATGATCATTAATATGTGGTTGTTTTAATTATTACATTATGTTATTTAGTAGGTTTTCTATGACCTATTTCATTATATAAATGATGGACATTAGGAAATAATTTTTAATTCTAATGAGAATAAATCCTAGAGGGACAGACACTAAGAATTTCCAATGATCTCGATTAAATTATTATAATATTTAATTATTTGGATAAATGTTATTCTAAATATTAATGGTAAATATTATTCATTTTTGATTGATGAAAAATATTTATTGAGTAATGAAAATTAAAAAATAATATTTATTCATGTTTTTAAAAAATTCTAGAAAAGTATGAATGGAGTAGGACCATGTCTGTTGATAAATGTTATATAATAATATTGTTAAATAATATACATTATTCCTCTTTTTAATTCAAAAAAAAGTAATTACAATATTATTGTTATTTTGAATGTGTTATATTAATTGATATTATTTTTTCTATGGTATATCATGAAAATAAAGTATAATTTAAACCAAAACCCGAGATTTATATACGTATGGTCATTTCTATTGTGTAGTGTGTGAAAAAATTGATCAGTACAGTCAAAATAGAGAATTTTGATCATTGAATGATACTATCTCAAATCATACTTATATCTCCTTATAAAGAATGATAAAATTATTTGATATTCTATCACGAATAAAAGGAAAAGAGATAAACACAAATAACATAGGACAATATATTCTCCATTATATAACATGGAAATTGATTGATATTTCATGGAGATCAATGGAGAACTTGTAGATCTTCCCTGGATGTATGATATACATAGTTCCTCGTAGTCCAATAAAGTGAATATAAATATTTCTTTTAAAAAAATCATCATTTACAATAATAAAAATAAACCAATTAATTTATTTCAAATTATATTAGATAAAAAAATAGAAATTTAATGTCGAAGTACATCAGTCGACATTTTATGAAAAATATGTTATTAAATGAAATTTTATTACATCATACATAGCAACACAATTCCATTGCACTCAGAATGAAAAAATGGTATCAATGTGGGTGAAGATTATATTTAAAACTATTTATTATATAATAGATACATATGAAATCATGGTCGAATTTTCATTTCAAATTATTAATTATTTGTAGAAATTTTATGTCACTTGTTTAAGAAATATGTATATGTTTGTTTAGTGTTTATTTTTAATTTATCTATATGAAAAAATTAAGAACACCTGAATATTTCATCAGGTACATCCATTTTTTGGTCAGTAAAATATTGTAAAACGGTGTGTTTTCTAATGTACATGTTGTGTATCCTATTACACTACCCTATTCCTTGCCACTTGATATACGACATGAAAGAAATTTTTTATACGTTGTGTATGATATGTGTTGATCATCCAACCTCAGACATGGGTTTTAGATTATAGGTAATGTATTGGTATCCATTATATTTATTTTACACTATTTTGGGGAATCAATCAAGAATCCATATTTTCATAATACATGATCAAACTACATGATTCTGATAACCTACAGAATTTATGAAAATAAAAAATTGTATGAGGTATAATCGTAATGTCTTTAATCAATTATCACTTCCATGATATATAAAATGTTATCTTTATTAAGAAAATTATATATAAATCATGTATTGTTGGAATAAACAAATTTTGTATTCTTTAACTTGAAAAAAACTGATTCATTCTTTAGGTTGTGCATGAATTTAAAATTAGAGTCACAAGACATGTAGTATATTTTTACGTTGCTTGTAATCAGTTGATATACATGCGAAATACCCAAGGGAGTATCTCGGTCACAAGATAAGAGGCTACATGTCATGTTTTTGGAATGTACACAACCTATATTCAGACTCATTCAACACGCTGATGTCCTAAGAATGTTACCTAGGTATTTGACAATAGAGGTACATGACATATTCTAGGGTAGTATAGTCCATGTAGTCTCTTAATTATGGATGAAATAAAATAAATAAGATGGAAAATTGACTAATTAATTCTTTATTTCATTATATTTTAGTTTCTACAGTGAAAAAAATACCATGGGGTTTATATAATTTTAAATTCTCAATTAATTTATTTTAATAAATCTTCAAAATATGTTTCTAGATATTATTTTCGTTATGAAATTAATGATGGTTATTTCAAAATGAATTTATATTTTCATAAAATAATAGTGTATTAATTAATCGAAGTGTTCTTTTCTTAATAATAAATAATTATTAATCAAATGTTAGGATTTTTGGTTTATTTATGCATTTCATTTATATAAATTCAAGAATATTACTAAGACCATTGTATATGTTGTCATTTATTTTATTTTATTTATTACATAAGAATGCAATTTTTTATCATTACATTGAATTTATTTGTATATGATTCATCCCTCCCTCCATTAATACACATGAATTGTCTGTCAGAGGATATTTATACTTTTTCTATTTAAAAAATCCTTTCATTCCCCTCACCTTTATGGGGGTAATAAATAGTTTTAATTAATTGAAATTACCATGGTTATTTTATATAGTTTATTATTGAACCATAATTATTCCTTCCCATGTGTTAAATTGGTGGATAGGATGAATATTTTAACTCATGTGAAGACCAAAAACTTGAGTTATTTTACCATGTTTTAAGGATGATTTAATGAACGCTCAAAAAATAAACCATTAAACAAAGTTCATGCATGTTTCATTTAAATATTTACTTATTTATGTCAATGTAATTATATATTTTATGGTTTTAAGGTGATGATCACATTAATTAATTAATTTATGAAAAGACATAAGAATTAAGTAAATGAAATTTATATATGATTTTTATCCATTATGGTTAATTAATAATTGTACATCCAATTCATATTAAAGAATACATGTGAAGTATAAAAAAAGATAAAAAATATAAAGAAAAAATTAAAATACATAGATTATATAATATGTTAGGCTTGAACATCCATTACGTGATTAGGAATCAACACCGTAGAACTATGTGTTTATCTAACCCTCACTAGGAATCTTACTTATAATGTTTCATACTTATGAATGTTCTATGTTGAATAAAACATATTTCAAAAATATATCTACCCCTATATAGAATTGATGTAACATGAAGACAACTTTTGTGGAAATCCATTTTAGGATTTTAGTATAGGGGATCCCACTCAATGGATAAAAGAGCTACAACCCCATAGTGGGAAAATACCTTCCTACCTAAATACATTTATGTACCTTAACCAACACTCATTGGTGGAATACGATGGTGGATATTTATTATTTCACCTTGAATATTAATTCAACAAGATAATAAATATTCAATAATGGTGGATATTTTGAATAGATAAATTAGTGGTATGTTGAACAAAATTAATTAACTTATTCCTTCTCACATTAATTATAAACAAGAAAAAGTTAAAATATTATAAAATATTATTTTTAAAATAAAATTTGGATATCAACATCAAAACTATCGATATAATCAATATTGGAGAAAGGATAACACCTAACTGGCAGTAACATCCATAACAGTTTTAGAGCCCTTTGGGTTATTCTAACCCATCAAAGTAAATGTTACTTAGTAGAATCCTTAACTCATAATTATCCTTCTAATATTGAGAGTACATAATATTTCTTTACAATTTATTATAATTTTATGGGCATGGTCTACGTTCAATGTTTGACGATTCATCCATGTCTTTAGAACTCAAGATGTATCTACAAATCATGGGTGTGTATAACATGATTGACAAAAATCGTCATCTATATCAGAAGAGTTATAGATATGAATATGTTTAGAACTAAAAGGTTCCCTTTTAGTGTATTATTAAAGAGTATTTCCTAGATAAGGATCATGTTGTCAATCTCAATGTCTATATGGACAACATAGAGTTTCATGGGTTTAAACACCCTGATAAACTAAGAACTGATATGAATCTGGCATCACTCTGTCAGATATTTTCTATAATTTTTGTGAATTATAATATTGAAGAAATTGGGAATTTTTTCTATATATTATCAAAATTATTAACAAATAAGATAAGTAATTGAAGAATGAAAATCCTATTATCCTTATGGTGAATAAATATAAAACATTACTATCGATATTTAATCCCAAAAAATCATCATGCACATCCATGATGAGTATGATCAAGGGGAAACCAAAGAAATAATATTCTTTATAATTCACATGAGGCAATAATGGACACTATGACAGAAACTGAACACAACCAAATAAGAAATGGGAATCATTAGTTTCTCTTATTATCGAGTGAATTTTATATTTTATTATAAATAGGGATTCAAATATAGCTTTCGATTATCAAAAATATTATCAAATATAATAGAAAATATGATTTTGAAAAGTTTACAAATGGTTGGTAGTTATTTTAAAAAGAAAATATATCTAATCTAATTTTTATTGTTATCAAGGACTACAATCTAACATTTATGACTAGAATAATCATGGTATTTAAAGGGTATTTTCATGTGACATATATTAAAAAAGTTCATTATACAGACATGATATAGACAGATTTATTTTAAAATTTTGAAATTAATGTTTCTTATTTTATAAAAATGAACATTTGATGGTAAGGAACATTTAAATAAAATATTTTATGTCTTATATTACACTAACCATGTAATGGAAATTGATAAAAAAATTTCTTCACATAAAACATATGAAACTGAAATATGAAATCATTGAGTAGGACATTTAAATAATAAATTCATGAAAACATTATTCCAAAATGGATATTTAGGATCTATTGAAGAAAACAACTTGGATTCTATAATGCATTCTTACAAGGTAAAATTATCAAAGACCCATTAAGTGGAATGGGTGAATTGTCCAAGGAGAATCTTGTATTAGTACATAGAAATTACTGTAGACAATATTCTATTGAGGAAAGAAGTGGGTACTAATACATCATAATATTTAAATATGGCATTAGTATATATGGATATGTCTACATAACATGGTATAATTTGAATATTTTTTAAAAATTCAATGAATAAAAAAATGAAGTTGACATCTAGCGTGGTAAGCCTATTTAGAAAATCCTATAAGAATTTGTAGGAGAATATAGTAATCAGGATATCATTGAATACATGAAATAACTTAGGATCTTATATTAACTATATCCTACTTATACACCTTATTATAATGATTTATGTTAAAGTATGAAACACATTGACATACATAGTGAGATCACTGATACTTTTTTCATATAATCAATTTTTTAAGGGATATGTATTACTAAATATATCAAATATACTAAATTAAGTTTCAAAAAAATGTTTTATGACATACCATACAATTTTTGTAATGGAATAAATATTTTTTCATACATACATTAGTGGGGATGGAAGTTTTTGTTAATGCCTATTTTGGTAAAAAAATCAATAAAATTGAGGCATAAAGATACAATTATTGAATACTAGACACCTTCCCGGGGATATTATTTATATTAATCCTCATACTAAAAGGTAATAGTATAAATACAGACTGTAGTCCTTTATATAGAGAACATCACTAAAATAGAGAGTGGGAGAGACATAAACATTGATGATGTTGAGGCTCTAGGTACACAAGTGGATCATAGAATAGATATCACAAAGATTTATGGAAGAGGAAACTAATATTCAGACACATGTACTATTTAGGAGTATAATATTTTTTATAGAATCATAACATTACAGTTTTATAGTCATTAAGTATGGTGACTAAATATTGGGTGATAATAATGATTCCATAACCTACAATAGTGTAGTATATGGAACATACATTTCCATGTGGCTTAAATCCAGGAATTCTGATACGTATTCGATGTACCAAAACCATTTCGGGATTTTTCTATATCCTAATGTGTATATAAGAGATATTGGATGAAAATAGGTATTCAAGAATAATGTTGTACTTAACGGATATATTTGTACCTATATGGCATGTAATATTGAAAAATGGATTAAACAGAGTCTAAAAACTAACTATATAAATTCCTTTTCATATGTTGCAGTGTTGAAATAAATTATAATTTTTATTTCCATTTTGTTCAGCAATTACTATAATAGTTGAAAAAGGGATTTCAAAATAGTGTTTCTTAGTGGGAAATTTCAAGAAGATTTATATATGACACAATATCATGGGACTCCAAAGATTCCAATAAGTGTTGAAAAATTTTAACAATCCATTAATAGATTATTGAAAAAATCTAGTTCATGGGGAATTATTTTTTATGAAACCATAGCATAATTTGGTTTCATAAATAACCTGTGTGAGCCTTGTATCTACAAATGGTTTAATGTGAATTCAATCATTTTCAAAACAGTATAAATTGATGAAATATTACCAATTTAAAAGGAAATACCAAAATTCCAATATATTAATATATTGTTAAACATATATTTCTCTATAAAGTATATGATAGAGGTTGAATATATAATTAGGATCGGGATCTGTTGTTATAGATTCAATTGGATGATCAGTATTTATCAACAATAATTTTTAAAATAAACTAATGATATTTGGTATGGGTCAATCAAATAGGGGATTTTTTCCAGCATCAGATGGCATTCATCATCCAAGGAAAATGTGTCCTTAGAGACATTATGAATGAAATTGAATTTTTTGAATTACATATGAATCAGTGATTTAGTGTTTAATTTATGTTATGGTAGGTATGAGGATATATGGTTTTTGGGAATACAATGTATTTGTAATATATCGGGATGGTCTAGGTGATCATCATTGGATGGTAGTAAATACAATCATCAAGTATATGATCATATTAAGGATATGTTTATAATTTATTAAGGATATAAAGATATAGACATCACATAATATGAATATTCTAGTTTATAAACTGATAATTATGAAATGAAGTCACTAATGGGATAAATCATCCCTTTAAATAGAGGTTGTGTGAGCCAGAAGTGTTCAAACTTTTCTTTAGTCAGAAATTTTAAAGTAGAGTCGGAGTATATTTCTATATATGAGGAAATTTAATAAGTAGTATACATGAAAATATTCATCCAATATATTTAAATGGTATTTATATGTAATGATGTTATCATAATATATTGTTATAATTTTTTAACAATGTCTCTTTTAGAAGATACATGTTAACAAGAGTTGATGAATCATATAATTTAGAGGTATCGTCTCTTGAGTTATTTTTCATAGAGAACTCAGGAAACTATCTGAAATATTTACATAGAATATAATAAGGAATTCCCATTGATAAAATCGTTATTTTAGTAGAAACAGGGTTATAAATGTTTTTCCAGTGGATTAGAAGGCGCAGGTCATTGGCTCTGCTCCATGTAAGAGTTTTTTGGATTTTGGGACCTAGAACCAACTATTTTTTCTTGGAATATATATATATATATTTATATATATATATTCGATGTATATAATATTAATAATATTTATTATTATCTATTATACATTTATATTATTAAGTCTAATATAATAATTTCATAGTGTATATATCACTTTGGTATGGTCATAGGAGATCCCCACTCTATTTTGAACCTTGAAGTTCTAGGATGAAATTATGAAATAATGTTTTGTGGTCAGATAACATACTATTATGGGACATAGAGTACATACATTTTTAAGTGTGAGTACTAATAAGTTTACGATTCTTATTCTCATAATGTTTTCACATGGTAATCTCTATGATAGGATATTATGATAATAGACCTACAGTGAGAAATTTATCTTTTTTGTGTACTCGTTTAATCATAAATTTGAGAATGTGTAAGGGTCAATATAATTTATGAATATAATTAATAAGTTTTATGAATCATGAACCAATACTTATTATAAAATAATGTGTTGAAATATTTTTCTGTTGTGTCATGGTATGTTGGGTGAATCCTTATTGAGATGTAATTAATGGATAACAAGAGGAAGGTTATTCCCCTTCAAATTTTGTGGAATCTGATATCTCAACACTTCGATTAAAATATAATCACAAAATTAAATCCATGTACATGGTTTAGCGATGTGCTAATTTCATATAGTAAATGAAATATGTACTAAGGAAATATTTTGGTTACAAATATGTTCGACATACTTGATGAGATATTGAAATAAAGGGATTATATTACATAGTGAGAGTTCATATGTGTTTTTAAATGTTGTGACTATATGTTATTTATCTTTATTTCATTGACCAACTTATCGATTTTAAAAATATAAAATATAAATACCCTTTAAATACCATTTAGAATGAATCCTAGAGGTTCAAACACTATGATTTTCCAATGATCTTCATTAAATTCATTTTGAATTTAATTAATTGACGATATATTGTTGTTAAGACTGATGGATAATTTATTCATTTTTTATTGATCCCAAATATTTATTGATGATAGAAATTATAAAAATAAATATTTATTATGGTGTTTAAGAAATTTTATATTAGTTTTTATTGACCATGACTATTTCTAGAGAATGACATTAAATAACAGGACTGTTAAATAATATTTGTTATTAGGAAACTTGGTGTACATCAGAAAAAAATATTATTACCAATATTACTCTATTTAATTGTGTTAATTAAATTATGTGATATTATTTAAACCTGGGAATGAAATTAAATAATAACTTTAATATAAACCCTATCTTAATAAATATATAGTTTTTTCTATTGTCGATAGTGTGAATAAATTGATCTATGCAATCAAAATAGAGAATTATTGCACACAATGAATTCTATATCAACTCATCCATATCTCCCCTTCACAAGAATGTGAAATTAAAAAGATATTAATTCATGGATAAAGGATGATCGATCAAAAATAAATTGAAAGAAAGTAAATTCACCATTCTAGAACTGAAATACATATTGGAATTTCATAGAGATCAACGGATAACATGGTTTTCCCCACTAGAGGTATTCAATCCTTGTATCCTCAAATTGGAGTAATGAAAATATGAAAAGGTCAATTAGAACAATATAAACTAGCATATATGAATTACCCTAATGCCTGGTATTCTTTTGTTCTGATATAAATTAATCTAATTATAAATATGTTGTTAAATATCACCACTCATTACTTTGGATGAAAAAAAAATAAAAGAAATTTTAATATCTCTCCCACCACTACACACTCCTTTTATTTCCAGAACAAATAACTAATGCTATGATTTCGAATGAAGATGAATGATTTTCTATGACAATGATTTAATGAGAGATAATATTTATGGGCTTTCATAAATTAGATCATTAATTTATGAATAATTTTTATATATATTGTAATTCTTAAATGATTTTTCAAAAATCCACCCATTTTAGGATTATGAAGTCATAGAATGAATATTTGGAATTACTGAATATTGTGAGGAATGTTAAAAAATTCAAATGTGACCATTCATGAATGATAAAACATAAAATATAGTATGTATTCTATCAATAAAAAACATGAAGATGGAGCTACTCGATGAAGCTCATAATTCCACATTCCCTATTCATCACAGAAATATAAGGATTCATTGAGATATCAATGAGTATTTTTGGTGTGATAATATTAAAATGGATACAATAGAGTATTTATATTTATGGATAATTTTTTGGGATGTCATGTTTGACATATTTAAGTCTAAGGGTATGTAAAAAAATTACCAATACCCAAATAGAAATGGTAAAACATTACAATTGATTTATTCATTGGACCCCCCAAAATATAAAACCTGAATATTAATATATTAGTTATATTTGATCACAATATAAAATCAGTGTGTTTTGTAATTATTAGATAAGATTTGTCTCTTGATCATCTTACATGGTTATAACTCATATAAGTGTTCAAATTTCATTGTTTATCTCTCTCAATCATATCAATTTAGTATCCGAGGATACCTTGATGTTCTAGAGAAACCATTAGCACGAAATCGATATAAAGATTAATTTTAATATTAATTATCATATTTATATAGATGGTTAGACTGAGAAAACTATTTAAACTCCTTAATATTTTTAATAGATTTCACTAATGATTTCAAAGGTGGGAGGGACCAACACCATCATTGTTTGAATTTTAATAGAATAACATATTACATATAATCATTTAGATGGATCCCAATGAAGCCCTCTATGCTAAGAAGTTCATAACTCCAATGTGTTGGCATAAAAATAGATAATTAAATCTATTGGGGACAAATCATGCAAATGAAATTATTGATAATTCTAGATCCACTAAACAATAAATAATGAAATCTCATAGTAAATAAAAACAATTCCAGATAAATATCGATGATATTTAGATTTTTGAGTTTTCGAAGAGGTATTTATATGAGTATCTCCTTAGATAAATGAAATTATATTTTGAAAATGATCAAGATGGTATTTAGATATAGTGTTCCCTTTTACATTCATGATCTATTAGTAAAGTAGTGCATCACTTGGTGATTCCACCATATGTCTATAATTCTCATGATGTGTTCCCTCTACCACATAGGAAAGTGTATATACCAAATCCACCACTATTATCAAACTATATGTTTGTATTTCTTAATAATGATTTGTATTATGAGGAATATACACTGGTGATTATTCATCATGGATAGAGTAATCTATGAAACATGATCTCTCACATGGTCAACATTTTATGGTGAAATCATAAAATTTAGCAACCTATATGGGAACATGAGGATTTGAAGAGGAAGAAGTATCATTATTTTTGTTATCATTGTTACAAAATTTCTTGTATAAAATAATATAATAAAGTTATAATGTAACAAAATGGTAATTTATTATTCATTTATATTTAAATAAATTTAATTTATTTTATAGCTTTCCTCACATGCGACATGGAGTTTAACAAACCATGATAAAGATTTAAAATATTATCACCTAGCCAATGGAATGGTTGGTATGAATAAGATTAAAAAATGAAAAATTTTATCAATGTTTTCTTATTTAAATTTATTGAGAAACTCTTGGGAAGTATGTACTAAATTTTGAGTAAATCCATTTTACTCTTCAATAATGTGTTTTCATCAAAAAAAAATTGTATCATTTTTTGCCTATATTATATATAATTTCATCCACCTTTAGTTATAGAATATTTTGAAAAGGAATTTTTTTTAAATGATTATTTTTATATTATATTATTTTTGAATTTATTGCATTTTTCTAAAATGATATATCTTTTGGTGAATAGTTGAAAATACTATTTTTTTAATAAAACTATATTTTATTTCCAAAAAATAGTTAGATTTATATATCCTGTTATAGTTATGATTTTAAATATAAGTGATATAAGTTCCAATTTATTGAAAATAATAACATTATTTCACTTAGGATCATCACAATATGTGATTTTGATAAAAGTAAATTTTTATGCTACAATACTCAGTTCTCTGGATGACAATTTATAGTAAAATTTTTAGATTAATTTTTATATTAATCTCTAAATATTATAAGAATCTAATTTGATAATGTGTATTCAAAAAATTGTAAATAGGGGGTAAAAATGGGTACATTTTATCATTTTATTTTTCATAATTATGAATATTATCCATCATGATATCTATCACTATAGTAAAGGGTAACTCATGTATTTCAGGTTATAAATAATGTGATAATCCATTAAAAATATACTCAAGAAATTCACTTATCTCACTATATTAGTTTAATTCTTAAATAGTCATCGTAATTGTTAATGTGAAGATTTTTATTAAAATAAGAGGTTCATTAATTTCACAACATGTTAGGGTGGCCTAAAATAATGAAGACCCAGTGCATCAGTCATAGAAAAAACTACACACTCATCGGGTAAGCAACCCAAATTGGTGTAAAAAATATGAGGGTTGTTCTGGATCCCCATTTAGGTAAGTTTGACATCAAACAAGTTCTATTAATTCCATTTATGTTTCACTATTTCACCACTAATAATATCCTTACATATGTGAATAATATAAATGAAAGTCATAAGATAATTTCACCATTCTTCGAGTGAGTCAAATGGAACTGAGAAGTCAGTTTCAATTTAAATGGGATTATTATTATTAAGAAGACATATACAGAACACATTAATTAAATCCTTTTCTCCCTCTATGATAGGATCACACAGGCCATAAAATCAATAAAAACAAGAACCACTGAGCCACTGGAGTCAAGGACCACCCCACCTCCTCTCAAGATTATTACGTTTTATGGGCCAATAATGTTATTCATGAAACCACTGCATCAAGCCTTCCACTAAACAAATTTACTAGGAAAATGTAACTATGGAGGAACTAGTTCACACCGTTTAACATGCAATATTCAGTGCAATGGTTGTGAGTTTTCCTCACCTTTCAATAGTTTCCCCAAGTTCACATCATGGAATCTGGTTGGGGTTTGCAACGCTCGAAAAGAGCTGGTGAACCCATTTTCCCGTGCTTTATTCCAAAGATACCATAAGATCCTGAAACCAGTGGATATTAGAGCATCATACCCTTCGTCTCCATGCCATTCACGTCTATACCATGAAACCAAGACAAGTATAAGGATTCCCCATATTCAATCTAAACAATAATTCCAATCTGTTGTGTGAGACGGAACAAAACTAATCTCACCCATTCCCCATCAAAGAACAGATGATGTAAGTTTTCCTCTTTTGGGGAATGAAAAAGAATCATTTGGATTCCATTATAATACCTTGGATCTTGAAAACATCATCGGTTGGAAGAGCATGCTTTCATACCCACCACACATGAAAATTGAATTTGATCGGATGGCCACTGCACAAAATTATATTTTCATATCCCTCAACAGAACGAGACATAAAAAAATGACGATCCACTTTGGCCAAAAAAATCCCCAACATTGTGCTAGTGTAAAATAGATTATCAAGGTTCAAAGATAAACTAATTTTTTCGGTAATATCGTGTTGCTACTAAAAAAGTGAAGCATGAACATATATTGGAATGGAATAGGGGCCAGACATCTCAAAATGTAAAGAATATTAACAACTTAGTTGTGTTTCTTGTATTTAATCTCACCAAACCCAATAATCCACCTCGATTTTCAGTGAAGATCAAGTAAATGCTTACAAAACATGTTCCACTAGGAGGAAATGTGGCCTCGTGGATTATCCATAATAGTTCTGTACATTCCATTAAAAAATAATCCCTAGATTGTTTCCCATCAAGAGCTTCCCAACCCTTGATCTGATTGACAACTATGCATAGTTTCTACCACACATTGGAACCCAATCCCACCTACCTCGACAGATTTTTCCATTTTGGCATAAGAAACCTAGTGGCATATTCTCTACAAATGGGCATCACAGGAAAATGAATCTTAGATTTTTTTAAATATTTCTCACAACTATTTTAGGACTATTATGTTCTGAAAACACATACATTGGTATTTAAGAGTGAACACAAGTGACCAGCATAATGTGCCCCCTAAAAGAAAAGAAATTGTTCTTCCAATAGTAAATACGACCTGAGATCTTTTATAGAAGATTATCAATGTGATGAATGTGAATACCACCTGAATATATGGATTCACCAAAGTAATCCATGGGAATGGATTTTCTATAAATCCTCCTGAAGTATTCAATCCTCCTTGATCGACGGTCAGAACATGATTTGGATATTTAAAAGATTCTCTTGTTGTAGTTGATATTTTGGGCACTCCATTTGAAATAATCCTTTATTACCTTTCATCAGCCCTGGAGAGATCTTCTTCCACCATTAATGAAAACAATAATGTCATCCACATTTATGAGGTGTGAAATTCAATTGAAATAATTTCTACAACTTTATGGTATAATGGTTCTATTATGCATAAAGCTGGAAATAAATTTTCTCAGGGAATATTGACAAAAAATGAAAAGTCTATGAGAATACTATCTCGCTTTCATATCCCACACACTGCTTTGAAAAAACCATACTTCTGACCCACGAAATTCACCGAGAACTAGGAAAAACTAAAACACCTGATAATTTTATTATTATTATTTCTAGTAATGATATATATAAGATGACATTGTTTTAACATTAAATTTTTATTATATGTCCACATGGTGAAAACATTATTGAATGAATGTAAAATATTATTTTGAGAATAATGAATTATTTATATTTTTTACTTCATTAGTAATTTTGTGTTATATAATTACCTTAAATTAATATACAAAACTCATACATTGGAAGTGAAAGCTGTGGAAAATAAATTTAAATAATTTCAAAAACCATATAAAATATGTTTTGGTAATTAATTAATATTCCAAAATATTTTAAATTTAATAATAACTTATTACTCATGGTGAAATGTATAATGATAAATTTATATCATTGTCTTAATTTCATTAAATTCAAATTAAAAGAATAGTTTGAAAAATTATATTGATGATATTTTATAAAAATTAATATCGTATTAAATTATTTAATGTTCATAAAAATATTTAAATAATATAATTAGTTTTAGAAATGCTTTAAAATTAATCCACTATACATTTAAATTTATTTTATCAAATATATAAAATTATAACACCTTAATATTGAAAAATATAGTTATTACAGATAAGGCTACAAAATTTATCCAAGGGGTTGAAGTAATAGTTAATCGTTAAAATGAATTACATTTTTTAAAACCTCATTAGTTTGATTTATTTTGGACTTTTCATTATCTTATTTTATTATTACTCACTTTTTATACATTTTTGACGAAATTTAATTAATAAAAGATTAAATCATTGAAAATTTGCAAGTCTTCCCATCACATCTTTTGAAAAAGGTATCCCATTATCCATTAAATTTATATCACTTTTCCAATATACCATAACCAAACCCATAAAAATTATCTTCTATAAATATATAGTAGTAATTTATAAGTTAAACACTTTTTAAAATACCATTCAAGGGTTCTCTAAAAAGTAATTTAAAGGATATCTAATAGAGATGGTGTAATCATCATTTCCAACTCTTCCACTTTTATTTGTCTTGAAATTGTTAAAAATTATCTATACAATTTGGAAAATTTTAAATACATCAAAAAATAAATATAATAATAATTTATTATTATTAACGTACAACCATTTTAAACCTCTTTTACATCTTATGTAATGATAAATCACGTCATGTGCATACATAGGACTTACCATCTCTACGTAGTGGTGTAATTCATTTTCAATTACCATTTTACACGTATTGTTAAACATCTTTAAATAATGAGTATCTATGATATTTATTAAATAATTATTATTCTATAAATGTGAAATATCATTTAACATAAAACCGTCCAATATGAAGGAATGATATATCATTGCTCTGGTTCATGTTTGAACAACCACTTCAATAATGTGACATAATTTTTTATTCATTTTTTATTTAAATGAATATTAACAATAATTGTTTATAATGAATATATATCAAATATATGATATTATTATTTTTAATTATGAATTAATACTTTCCTTTCTTTTTATACATCAATTGAAAAGTAAAACAACATTTATGTTTACGTACAACCTACTATCTCTATAAATTAATTAATTTGTGTTTTCAACCTATATCAATTATGGTAGACTCTAAATATATATAATTAATTTATATTATATTTATTACATTATTAAAAATATTTATGTGACTTAACCATATTCAATGTACAATTACCAGATATTCGTAAACACATTTCTCATGAAACATTATGTAGTTTACACCTGAAATAATGGTAACAATTAACTTATTAGTAACAACCAATTGGTATATGATATAAATAGATAATAAATTTTCACATATATTTTTATATTTATTCATTGATATGTAATATAATTTTATTAAATCCAAAAATTTTATATTTGTGGTTAATAGAACTTATGTGGGAGGTCATACTTGAAGCAAGGGATTTTGTCAAAATTTCCACACCATTGATAAAAATTTTGTTTTAAGATATATTGGTAACTTTATGGTTATATAAATCTCTTTTCATATAAAAAACCCAAATTAGTATTACTGTTTTATTATTAACTTTTCAATTAATGTTGATTATTTAAATTGGTTATATATTAAAAGTTACCAATATTGCAAGCATTTACTTTGTAATCACATTTTATTGACATTTCTCTTAATTTAAAGAAGGAATCTTATATTTTTTCCAATGAAAAATCATTATATTGTCTTTTCCTATTGATATTTAATGTGTATCCATTTTTTCATAAAAAATACAGAATTTTTAAGTTGAATCAAGGATGGAAATGTTTAAAATATAAGATGTCCTTATTTTTCATTTTGATCGTGTATATTTTTCTTTAATGTCTATATTTTTCAAAATTGTTATACCAAAGAATTTGTTTTATAAATTTTATGTGAAGTAAATTAAATTTATTTTAAAGTGATTAAAATTAGTCATTCAAATATTATCTAAAAGGGCCATTTTCGAAATTCTTAATAAAATTTCATTAGAAATGTTTTTTAACATATATAACGATAACACACATTCCCGCTACTATGAAAGATTATCTATTTTCTGATTATTCAAAAAAATTTGAATGTTTTAAAAAACTATATAATTAAAATTTATTTTAATGATTCTCTTCGATTTTATCTTTTTTTTTCTACATGACATGAATTTATTCCAAATCTAATATTTATAATGAAGTGAATTTCTTAGTTAGCACTTATTAATTTTTGTCCATTACCTTTCTCTTGAAACAAAAAATTTAATATGATAATATATCATTAGAGATCACATTCTGCTAAAATATCACTATTATTTGTATCTTATTATTTCTTAAACATTATACCATTTATATATATAGTTTTTAACTTGTTATCTTAAAATATGTTTGATGTATATTTTAATATTTCATATTATTTACTCAATAAGGATATTTTCTAATATGGAATAATATTTGTGGATTATATTTACAATTTAATAAATTATTAATTTATAATTAATGTTCTGATTGCTGGGGAGTAGTTACGGATATCCCATCTATGCATTGACAGATATCATAATACAAGATAGTTGAAAAAAACTATTATGATGATTTATGTTGTGTAAATACCCATAAAATAAACAACATTGACACTAGAAATTATTTTTAAAGATAAAATGATGTATAATATGTTAGAATCCAACATTAATAATTTTTTTCATCAATTATTTAGATAGAATTATAGATTATATTAATGTATTGGTCTCAATTGTGGATGCATTTGATGATCATGTTGTTGATTAAATTGAATTTTTTTTCGTTATTTATATTTCCATTTTGATTGTGCCTTTTTTACTCATGATATATTCTGTTATATTTAACCTTTACTTAGTATCTAATAATACCCTTTTTTTTAATTTCCCAACATATAAAGTAAAATAATAATAAAAATATAAAGGATTTGAGAATTTCTATTTTGTTTATTTATATTTTGATTGTAATATAGGAGTCATGAATATTTATTGTTTTCCATGAATCGTGCACTGATCTATCATGCATGGTGAGATCCCTTGAATCCTATAACAATTTTATAAGATGAATATGAATTTGGCATGATGATGTTGGCGATGATACATTAAATTTCAAATCAATGATAGACTAATATATATAGGTTTCAAATCACATAAAGATCAATTGCATATATTTGTACAATAAAATAATAATATTTAATCATTTTTTATCATTAAATTGATGTTTAAAAATTATCAACGAATTTTAATTACAAAATAGAATATTTTGATATCAAAATAGAAGAACGTTTCAGATTATTGTGTTCTTTCCTCATTAAAATCACAATGAATCATATATTTTTATTCGAAATTTTCAATAAAAAATAATATTGTTTAGTTATTTTTGATTTTCATGTGAATTTTTTCTTATAAAACAATGTATTAATGTTTTAAAAAAATATTTCCAAAATTTGGATCATATTAGATGTATGATTCTTATGAGATTTGATATTGTATATGAAAGATCACGCGAGGTACATTTTCCTAACATTATGGGACAAAAATATTTTAAATTAATTATTTTTTCGTTTGATGTACACTGAAAATTATAAAGAGTAATTTAAACAATTGAATTTATATTATTCTGATATCATTGTTTGTTATATTTTCATATGAATTATTGAAATATGTTAGAAAATAATTGGTGAAAAATTTATAATTTTTAATAAAAATAAATCGTCCTTTTTTTGTATTTCACCATTTTCCTCTTATTTCCATGTCAATAACGATCTATAAATATTAAAAAATTTCTTCGATAACTCGATGATATTCAACTATTAGATTCATAAGAAATTAGTTCTTACTGGTAAAAAAAATTATTTTCATATTTTTTCCGAAATAATAATTTCTAGAAGTGATGGGTTGCACATTTATTTATTTAATTCATGTTTTACACTTAAACATCAATTTTAATTATAATAATAATCCTTACATTAGTTTAGTAACAAAACATATTAAATTAATATCCATCTTATAGAATTTCAATAATGAATTGAAAACAGTTTTATAATGTTTGAATAATAATCTATAAATTTTTTCAAGTATTTGAACAATATGCACTAATTAACTAGTTAAATTCATATTAAAATTGATAGTAAATAGAGTCAATCATTTTTTTAACATTATAATTTTGAATCATTTTTTGGGTTTTTTATATCAACATTAACAATAAAATTATATTAATAATAGATAATAATAAATTTAAGGCTAGTTTATTATTTTTTATCATTTACAGTATGATTGATACATAGATAAAATTATTACATCAAAAAAATTTATATTTAAATTTTAATTAACAATATAAAATAGATTTATGTGTGATTTATTTTTTAATGTTTAAAATTAATCAATATTTTTTACTCCTAATATTTCATAGCAAACAAATCTTATTTATGAAATTTTGAAGGTTTCATTCATATTTTCATGTTGAAATTTTATTTTATTTGTCAAAATAATTATTAATTTTTATTCACACCATTCATGTAAAATATAAGTGTTATATATTCATAAAGGTTACAAATGACAAGGTAATATTTATAAATCAATAAGTTACACTATGGGATCAGTTGATAAATTTTTATTGTTGGAATAACATTTTAAACATATATTTTTTTTTATTAAATAATGTTTCATTCAATAATTCATGTCTCATGATACATTTAGCTGATACATTGTTTATTACTGAGGTTAAAAATTATTTCTAATATTATTAGTCAAAATATTTATTGAACAACTGATCTATATATGTCAATTTTTTATTTTTGATATATTTTTCATAGATTAAAATTAATTTTAATACATAAATGTAGTACACAAACATTTAAATTACCAAGAATGTTTGATTATCTCACAATTAAATCAAATAATTAAAAAATTACATTTTTGATAAATATTTTCATTAAGAATAAATTAATTATTATTGATGTCTTCTTGTTTATTGAATGTTCCATATATATAAATGATAATTATCTTTGAAAAATTTAATTAAATCAGACAAATTTTATGACATATTATTTTTAGGGAATATTTATTCTAAATGGTCACAAGTTAATCATGTAATGTTTTCCAAAATATTAAACTCATATTTATCTCATTTTTTAGTTGAATATGGACAATGAATGAATTAAAAAATGAATAGTTAAGTGATGGATTTACACATCAACATATTTTAGAGGACCCAAAATGTTGAATTATTTTTTTCTTAAATTCTCAATAGAAATCATGATTAGGATTTATCTTTTCATCATTCGAGATGCAATTACAAAATTCAAAATATAAATCAAATTATAAATTATAATATACTGTAAATATGTCATAAAATGCCTCATAAAACTATAACATCATATGTATTGTTAAAATTTAAGTGAGAATGATTGTCACTAAATGTTTTTTTTGTATTTTAATTTTCTCCAATGAATTAATAATAAATGAAATATGAATGAAAATTGTAATATATTTTATTAAATTTAGAAAATTTATTTCGTGTCCGATGTATTATCAATGAGATAATGTACATAGCAGAATGTTCACTAAGTTGTTTTTTCATTCCTCTGTACATTATTTTGACATAACGTATAATTTTAAATTTATCTATTAGTAGTATTACTCAATAATAAATACATAACATGGATTTAATGATCATATACCCAATATCCTATGTCTTCATATCTCAAACTATAACAACAACTTCAATCCCTTTTAATAATTATGTAGATAAAGGATCATTGTTTAATCCAGTAACAAATATCATTCTCCATTCTAATCAAAAATACTTTGAGGAATCTCATGTCTATATGTGATAATAAATCATAGCTCAAATAGTATTTCAACCAACTAATAATTTAATTTTACGCATAGAATATATAAACCAAATAAATAAATAATCAAAAATAAATATAGAAATAAAATATTCATTTGAAAACAATAACGGTTAATTATTTTAAGAAAAATAAACAAATTGATAGATATTATAGATGTAATTATCCATATTTTCATTTGATCATATATTTCACTATGTTGATGTAACCACATATATAGAAAAAAAAATATTACTCTTAAAATAAGAGAATAAAATTAAAAATAATGCATATAAAATAGATATGAAATGTATTACATAGAAAATAAATGAAACATGATGTTTTTCAATTCAATAAAAAAGTACTCATTATAATAATTTAAGTTAATGATGCTCTATCTCAACCTATATTGAATTTTTGAAATATATATTTTTGATATATTTTTCTATGAAATTTAGATATATGTGTTTATATTTTAATTACAGAGGTAAAGAATTGAAGATCCTATAATAAATTAAATGTAGTTAGGATTGAAAATTACATTTTTAGGTAGAAGTATACTCCAATTAAATTCATGAATATGGTATGATGTGGTTTGGTAGGATGATAAATGCAATTACAAATGAACCACTTCGATCAAATTTCATATGTTATTCCATCAATGTTACATTGTGTTTTATAGTTGATCTTCCTATGTAATTATTCATCTAAAATTAATGTAGTAGTGCAGGATGGTTCCAAGGAGCCATTTGATGTCCAAATATACTCTATAAGAGATAAGATGTCTATTTACCCCCATTTTTTTAACCAATGAAATATAGATCACATTGGGTTTATTATTTTAGAAATATATTTTGTGTTTTGGTCTTATGAGATTATGTGATTATGTGGTTATCTCTCCTCCTTCTCTCAATTAAATCAAAATTTCCGTCTTTTTAGAGTTATTTTTGGGTTTTTTAAAATTATGTTCCATTAATAAATATGGTATATTGTGGTTAATATAAATATAAGAGACCCATATTTTTTATCTATATATTAATTTCATTATACAGTGTGTAAAAAATTATAGTACTAGTTTCTCACTCAGTATCACTATTTTATATCTCTCGGGTTGATTAAACAAATTATTTTTTATATATGTGAAAAATCAATGATTTATGAATTTGTACTTCATGGTTATATAAATAATTATTATTTTTATAAGATGATTTTAAAAAATTTATTCAAAATAGTTTTTAATGAGATAGTGTGAATGATATAACAAATCGAAAATTATGAGAAGATATTGGTAGAATCATATAACAGTGAAATGCATTCTATAAATGGGAATGGGGTTTGTGAGTGATTTGTTTATTTTTTACTCCACATAATTATAATATAATAAAATTAAACAATCCTTCATGGATTAACATTAAGGTAAGGGAGAATTTAAATCATTGAGTCCCTATGGAATGTGTTATTGATTGATGTATTACTATAAACATTATTTTTTTAACATGTTGCATATTAATCCATATATTTTAATGATATTTATAGATATACCGTTATAAAATAATGTGACATTTTATTGATGTCAAAAAATATAAAATGTTTATGAGTAACATATGGTATTCAATATGAAAAGTAATGTGAATACCAATGTCTCTTATACCCTTGGGATACAATCATTGTTGTAAAAGTGTGATTTGTGATTTGTTAAAATATTGTAGGTCATGTATTGTGATTTGTGATTTGGTATTCAATATGAATCTTCGTGTTCAATTTTAGAGTTTTGTATTCTATTGGGTTTTCAAAGTTGTGGTGTATTTTATTTTCTATATCTCATGGGACTATATTTTACTATGTACTATTGGTAAAAATGAACACGAAAATTCCATTAGTGACTAAGAATTTATTTATTTTCCTTTTTATATTTTTAAAGGGATATATTTCTATAACTATATTTAGAATTATGATTACAATTATTTGATGAATTTTTTTTTGATTGTATCTTGTGAGTTTTTAGACTTTTATATAGTGGTAATATCTATAGGGATACTAGGATGGAATATTGAGATGAAATTGGTTCCATGTACAGGGCTAGGGAGGTCCGTAAGAAATACATGTAAGGATGAATTAAATTTTCCTAACATAAAGTGGTATTTGAGTTAAAGTGGAAAATGGAATATTTCATTTCAATATATTGGTTTGGGTTTTTTCATTTAATGGTAACAACATAAGGGAATATTTGTGTGTCATCTATTCAATTATTTCAATAGAAAGTGGAGTGTTTAATTTTTTTTACACCCTTAATGAATATTCTAGATTCAATATGCATTTCATTACTCTTGGAATAATTGTTATTCATTTTATAATTCATTAATAACGGAAAAGGATGGTCTCTTCTAATTTTTCCATCCCATGTAATGATGTGTGATTTATTTTATATTTATGTCATAAGAGAATATAAAATTTTCATTTATTTTTCTCGTTAATTCAATAAGTGGAATGTTTTATCATTTGTTTCCTTCATGGGGTGTAGTTTTTATATGTAAATAAAATCCTTTTTCAAGACTCGTTCCCACTATAATCCCGTTCATGACATTGAAAATTTAATTTTTTTCTCTATAAACCCATCCTCCATAAACCATTGTATTTCTACTAGCACATTGGTTATAAAACACACATATATGGTGAAGTGGCCTAATAAATTACAAGGATCAAAATAATGAAACCACCAAAAAAATAATGTAATAAAATCTATAACTAATTCAATAATTACTGAAACATAATATATAAAAATTTCTCTAAATAAAAACATCAATTAATAAACATTTACATTAATTTTTCGATAAACAACAACCAATTTCATATTATACAATTGTAATATCTTCCACAATAACTACCACTATATTGAAAACCTTAAAAACACATATCAAATATAAAGGTTATAAAAAATTTATAAAAACCAATGTTATCTTGAAAATATATTTTGTGAATATGGAAAAACAATACTAATTTATTATTGAATGAATAGTGAAACCAATACATTATATATACTGAGTTATATTTAAATCATATTCATTATAGGGAAATTACCAAAAAAACTCATAGATATTATAAGATAATGTCAACATATATATCATAATGTACCCCACATCCACTTTCCTACTAAACAATATTCTCTCACTACCCAATGATAATAGTTGGGGGTGCTTCTATATCATCCATATCCTCATAACCCAAAACAATATAATCCCACAACAATTTAAACCCTATAAAAAACCATATAATATATATTACAAAAAATCATCATATCTACCACCTCAACATAATATATCACATGAAATAACGTGATGAAAATGTAAATCAACATTGATTAATCATACTCACATGTATATATCTAATAGGAACTCAAATCATGGCCACAACATCCCAAACAATAAATTTAGGGTATCATAGACAATTCTATAACAATTAGATATAAAAGGGAACAAACACTATTAAATCATTCATATATCCTCTAACTATAATGTTTTGAATTGTACTGAGAGCCCAAGACATTAAATTGGTTTCCTACATGTTACACAACTAGGGT
The DNA here is from genome assembly GCA_963277665.1 of Viscum album. Lineage (NCBI taxonomy): Eukaryota > Viridiplantae > Streptophyta > Magnoliopsida > Santalales > Viscaceae > Viscum > Viscum album. Next base: position 2,078,440,527 of record OY728140.1, read on the forward strand.
GGTTGTGCACAAGAAATATATATTTCTATAGTGAATATAAAATGTCACAAATGAGAAAAATAAAGGTATAATACCTAATACAATGAATAATACAAAAAAAATATATTGAAAAAATCAATAAAAATAGATATACCTCTAGGCATAACATGAATAATCACCATCATCACTAAACAAATAATACAATAAACAGAGAAGCAAATTCCAATGAAACTTTATCCAATTTTATATTAAGTACATTATTTCAATTATATAATCTATTTTCACATTAATATTTGTTATACATAATATATTCAGTATTTAACATTATTGTGAAACCATTATTATTACATTTACACACTTCCATTTAATAATTTTTAATTCAATTATCACACTTCATCTATCCATAAAATTATTTATTATTTCCACCATGACATTAACCCATCAGAATCCCTGGATCATTCCATTTTCTATTTCATCTATCATTTATTCATTTGTAATAAAATTTTAAATTACCAAAACCTTACACATTAATCAACCTAGTAATTCTATCCATATTCAATATGTATATATTAGTATGAAACAAACACTATAAACTAATTAATTCACTATATCAATAGCCACATTATTCTATTCCAATCGAAAAACATCAATTATAGAACATCCAAAATTTCAACCACTCTAATACACATCATTGAAATAACACTACTATAATAACAACAGGATACCATGACACTATTTTGAACCCTGATGAAAAACTACATTGAGAATAAATTTTCAATAATAATAATAAAAACATTCATAGAACAAAATAATTTCAATTAACAACATTAATTCATACAGAGAATCTCATAGAACATTTGCTACACAAAATAAATAAATATTAATTATCCATATCCACATACACTAACATTAACCTCATTTAATTATTTAAACAATTACTAATATGAGAATCTATGTCGACAATAACAACAAGAAAATATTTTTGAATACATAATAATCAACCTATGCATGAATAAATATGTAATTAAATAGAAATCATATAAATAAGATGTGATTCACTCCATACTTTCAAATTACATTAATTTTATTCATAATATCAATTTTTCTAATTCCATCATAATACTACTTGATAAAATGTCCAACAATATTTCCCATTTAACACATAATAAAATTGGATATTTTGAATTCGCTACCAGAAAACAAACTTCAATAATCTTAACACATGGATTAGAGTTGAGGGATGACCAAACACCCAAAATAGAACTATTTGAACAATAACTAACTTAGGGAAGATCAACAATAATCAAAATATAAATCAAAATAGTCACAATGGAATATCCCTTTCTCAGAAAATTTAATAAGGAAGAGAAATGAAAATATAAAGAAGAATATAAGAGATTTTGTGAAAGAGGATGTGATGGGAACATCAGATAATAATTAATTTGTGATGAAAATCCATGTTTTGTATTACATGACGATATAATTAATGATAATGTAAATAGACCAAATATATTACAAGGGTTGGTAGAATAATGTTATAAACGGATATAAGTAAATTTGGTTTAAGAATAGATATAAAAAATTTTATAACCAAAAAATAAAGACATGCCATATATCTTCGTCGTGAAACTAAGATCATACCCATTGATTGAATAATGATTTAAAAATATATAAAAGTTCAAACATTTCAATATATATATATAATGAATTTATTTATGAATCATGCACCAACATGACATAACTTTCCATGAATCCAGAATCACAATGAAAACCCTAGCCTCTATTTTTATAACATTGCACCCCTAGGACAACTAAAATATCATATAAATAACCGCCATAGTAGAAAAAAATAAAAATAGAAACACTAAATTTTCATCGAAAAATAATTCCTAAAACAATGAAAATAACTAGTCTATAATACTTGAATCCATGGTTCGACAAGATTAATACATATAAATAAAAAATTAATCCAAACTAAATGATCAAGACATGATGAACTCATCTCATTTAAAAAAACCAAAAAATCAATAAACCCAATCAGTGATTTTCTATTAACTAGATCAAACCATGAAACATAGGTAAATACATTAGGTTTTGAATTGATGGTTGATTCTATAATAATTTTTAAATATAACTCTATATTTATTATATAAAACACCACCATATATTCCCACAACATCCCATGAAACATAAAAAATAAAATATAATGGTCTCTTACAATTTCGGGCATCTATATTAGATACCATCAAATGATTTTCATCCTCATGGGTAAAAAAGTATAGAAATAAAATAAATTGAGTTAAAAATTCCAATAATCCATAGGGAACCACAAAAAATTAATCTCTACATTAGAACAAGAATAATCACAAAAACTATAAGGAATCTATATTAAATATATTAGAATAAAACCAATATTAAAATATGTATAAAATATGATTCTGAACAACTTAGGTTATTGATACCAAATATGAAACACATGTACCCTCAAACAGTACTCTTGGACATTATTTCCCTACTTTCATATTTTTCATATGGTCATAGTAAATAAACATTTAGAACACTTCCTTTCATTAAGAATAAATCTGGATATTTCTAATATTGATTTTTTTAGACCCACACTATTATCATCACTTAATAATGTTTTTAAATTATTAATATATTAAAATAATAAAAATGATATAGTTTTATTTCATGTGATATAATTGGAAATCAAAAATGAAGCATTGATTAAAAATAATACCATTAAAATTATGAAAACATAATTTTCCTAGTGAATAAATTAATTTTATATTAGAACATTATTTTAAATAGATCAATTAACTCATGGAAGTTTTATCTATTAATTATATTCCCACCCTTATGTTATGAAATATTGAAATTCTAGGGAAAAAAATTTAAAACAACAATATTATCTCCCCGCAATATTAAATTAATGAACCTGATACATCCTTTTTTTACAAACCCAATACCCCATTCCACCATGTAATTTTTATCACATGACACATCCAACATCACCGATTAGTAAAGTGTTATCAAAATTTGAAGAAAAATATACTTGTGGTGGTTAAATATAAATCAAGAGACTGGAGTGAAAATTTATTACCACTGAACAAATATCCCACACCCTTATCACCTCATAGTGAGTGGAAACAAATCATTATAGGATTAAAGATAAGGGACCCAAGAACTCATTGTATCCGTATGCGATCAACCATCATTTTTTCAAATATCCATTGCCATTAATAGTGTATTGCGAGTAATGTGAATGATGATATAATGCGGAATAAGATAATAACATTTAATAGATGAATTTTAGAACTATATTAATATAATCATAGATAAACCTTACCTTTGTGAATTTCAACATGATTGGATTTATTCTTATATTATAGTCATGGTTTAATGTTTATACAATCCTTTAATAATTAACTTTTCATGGCATAAACTCCATGTTTCATGGTTGAATAGTATGATTTCACAACATTAAGAACTTATGGAATATTTTAATGATCAAATATTCTAATAGGATCTGATTTCACACATTATTTATAATTGGTGATATACGTAAAATCAATTTGATTGTATCAAAATTTAGAAAAACTAAAATTTAGAAATGGACCTTTTAGTTTGGAATTTAATATATGAACATATTATTATATTTTCATGATTCCATTATAATAAAATAAGCTTATAAAAATTTAATTCCTTGGTCTAGTGTTATACCTATGTCTTACCTTATTGTTTGGATCACAAGACAAGTGATTTGGGTTCTATTGAAAATTATGATATCATACCAAAAAAATCAATTAATCCATATATTATTTGGGTACCATTAAAAAACATTTAGAATTATTCAAAAATTCTAATATAAAATAGGTTATATTCTAACACATTATATAACTCATGAAGGTACATCAATATTTATCAATATTTTTATTTTATTTCATTCTATTATGGATATAGAATTATCAAGTTATCTACATGTAACATCACAACATGTCATTATAATCTCACAAAGCAACTTCAGTAATGGGTGAGATACTATTATACATCAAATCCATTTCGAATATGGAAAAATCCTCTACAACAACGTATATTTAAATATTATTCATTTAAAACTAAAATAGTCATTTGTGTCTATGTTTTATTTTGACTCATTGGTCAAAAGAAATGGATACTATCATATAGATAGAATAATGTCAGGAAAATCATATGAATATAACCCAAAATATAGTTTAATATAATATGAGACTCAACACACACGTAAGTATATCTATTCCACTAGAAAAATCTGTGAACCATTCCTTAAAATGTGTTTCCATTAAAATTTTAAAATTTAATAATAATTAAATTTCAAAAAATATGTTATGTATATTTTGAAATAAATCGGATCATTTACAAAAAATAAAATTTTTGACATGTATATTTATAATATTAAATACAATATATTTATAAAAAATACAAAATATATAACATAACATGGATGAATCAAAGTAGTACAGTTGAAATATTAATCTTCTTTATGTAATGGATCTAAATATACATTATCTTTAAAAATACACTTAGAACCTTTTTAAATACATGGACCAATGAATATTAATTTTTAAGGGAAATATTAAAGTGAAAAAGTATAGATAACAGATAAAATAAAGAGAATAAATATAAAAAAAATATATGTTAAAAAAGAAGAAAAGTAAATTAATGTAAAATGGAGAACAAATAATAAGAAATAGAAGTTTATGAAAGATGAAAATTAAAATGAAAATGAAAAATTAGTTTATTTGGAATAAAATGATTCTTATATCATTCTCTCAATTTAGTACAATGTGTTTTATACATAAAATAATAAAAAATTTCAGCCAAACCAAATGTGATTGTGGATAAGGTTTTCATAGAATAAACAACCATATAATATTTTACTAGATTTCAAAAGGTGTTTATAATGTTTGTTAAACACATTGTAAAAAAACTAAAACCATATCCTAAAATGAGATAAAAGATATAGAACAGAAAGGGGAATGGTGTTTTGAAAATTAAAAATAGATCCCCTGTGTTAGATATCTCTATAATTTTATATTATGTTTTTTTGGATTTTATGGATTCACATATTTCCCCATTTTGTCTTCATCTTCAATCAGCACATCTTCGGTGTTGTATTAACAAAACAGTTCCAAAATCATTTCCTCAGTGGGAATTTATTCTTCTTATTCCTCTTTATATTGGGAATAAAAATAGTTTCTAGAATAATAATATAGTTAGTGGGTGTTTTATATTTTAAATATATATCATAAAAAATAATGTCAAGTTATCATATTGTTTTGTTAGCACTAATTTCTTTTTTTATCTTCATATTACATATATAGTTCCTCTAAATAAATTGTTTTATTGTGTGGTTGAGATTGTATATAAAATGTGTCAATCACCTAAATGTTTTCTTCTTAATGTTTTTTAGGAAATTCCTATTTCTATGATTTTTTATCAAAAATTTGATGAATGTCTATGATTTATGCATGGCACTCATTGACATTCATGGACAATGCATCATGATCAAGTTGTTTGAGGTTAATGTTATGATCCTACAATATCTCTTTATATCTAATATACATATAGGTGGGGCCTTGAACTCTCCTCAAATATATAGAAATTAAAAAAATCATCTAGTGGAGAGATTCAGTCAAAAATAGATTATAATGTTAGATTTCGTAATATTTTAAAATATAGTTATATTTTCAAAATTAAATAAAAATTGACAAGTCATCTATAATTCTATACTGTAATTCCAAATTACTATATGAACATTCACATGGTCCTTGTAAACAATGAATAAAAATATTTAAGTACAACATAATGGATCTCAATGGACACTTCCAGGATGTATATTTTTAGCCACCCTCTATTAACCTCACCTATTTTTTATATTTTTAATTATTATAAAAATGGTAATTGGGAGAATTTTATTTGGTTTAAGATAACATGTAAATAAAATAAACTAATGATTAAAATTAAGCATGATTGTGAAAAGTATTGAATTATGGTTTTCGTTATTGAATACCATCACTATCCTTTCGAACATTTAATTAAAACCAGTCACTGATCTATTGAAATTAATTATATGGTTCATCTTCCTCTGCATGATTTTTGAAACTCAAAATTTTTTAGGGACGTAAAATCACATCATTCTCTTAATATCTGTATTGTATAAATGATAATCATGGTCAATCCATGAGACTGCTACCAATTTGATTCTGATTTCACCATAAATAAGTTAACCTCTCTCTCTCTCCCAACATCACTGAATAAGAGCAGAGAAAAGATAAAATTTTAAAAAATGAAACACTATGAGGGAATTATGACTGATAGAGTAGAGGGATGATTAAATGAAACTAATATAAAATTCTCTTATATCCTTACTATGAATGTAAACAGGGTATTATATAAATTATATAAGTTTATTCAATAACTGAAATCCTCTACTATGTAATAATTCATATGTTAGTTTTTGATATACATGGTAATTGAGTGTCAATGAAGAAAAAAACTAGATAAAATTTCAAGGAAAAAAGTAAATAATATATTAAAAAATTATTTTTTAACTACAATAATTAAATCACTTCAGACACCCATATGTTGGAACCATATAAAAGAATCCTTATTATCCTTTTATAGGATTGGTATATAGATTTTGGTTTAATTTTTGAAAATTCTATGTAAAAGAAGAAATTAATTTTTGGTAAGAAAATAATGTTATTTCTCCATGTTAAAAATATAAAGACTCATTTCATGAATAAAATATTCTACCATTTTATAATATAAAAATTTTATTCATATAATGATTCATCAATGAGTGGAAAATTGATTGATTATTATTTTTTATAAATTGGAAGGGAAAAACCATAATTCAATGTGAGGAACTATATGTTTTGTTTTGACACTAAAAATGGAATAATCACACAACAAGAAATGAAATTCATGAGCTTTCATTGGAATAATATTCTAATAGTTGATGTTTCTCATGTGCATGGATCTTATTTCAGGTAATTCAGCTACATTATGAAATAAAGAGATCAAATTGAGAAAATTTAGAATTCACATAATAACAATAGGTAATGTGACTCCTTTTTGAAATTATTCTTGTTTAAAAATATGGATTTATTATTAATAATACACATTAGTAAATCCATAGATGTACTCTTATATAGATCTCACTTGCAGGGTATCGATTTATTCTTCTACAGCCTTGAATTTTTTGATTTAAGCTCTCATAACTGATATATAAGTAATTTTAATATCAAGCAATGACTTCATTAATGAATTTTCTACACTAAAATTGAAAATTATAATTTTTTAAAAAAATACTAATATTTTCAAAATAGAAATAAATTATATTATTTATATGGAATACAAATTTTAATAATAAAATATATATTATATAAATGAAATTCATTTATTAATTCTTAAAATATTAGGTATTTTTAAAAAATTGAAAAAATATCAAAAAAAATTGAATAGAAATTTCATTTAAAAAATATGAAAATACAACATGGATTCATTAATTTATAAAACATTTATAAATAAGATAAAATGAGTTTTATATGGACCATTAAAAGGGAGTCTATTTTAACAAATTTGTAAATAGTGTTATAAATCACCCGTGATTGAAAAGAAAAGAAGATTTCACATATAATGTCATAATGAAAGAAAATGTTAACAAAACAAACCTGAAAATTAATTTAGGTATATATAGGAATATTTCAAAAATAATATAATTATTATAGTCATTGAAGAAACAATTTCTCTATTAAAAAAGAGGGATATTGTTAGGTACACTTATAACCAAAATTTGCACATAATTGTGAAACATTGTGAATTGAAATAGTAAGAAGACATGTAACCCCCGATAGTGGACATATGATTAGATGATAGATTAGGTATTATATATAAAGGAAAAAAATTATCCTAATTTGTTTTTAACATAAAAAAATAACAATTTCAATGTGATATAGAAATATAAACCGTCACTTTTTTGGTATGTTTTTATTAAAAAATGGTAATAATTAATCAATAAATGGAAAGTTATGCAGAATGAATAAAAATATTTTAATGATATAGCATAAAAAATTAATTAAATAAAAAATTATAATGAAAATATGTGTATAATATAAAAAGTGTCGTCAATAAGTAAATTTTTGGAAGAAACCCTTACATAGTATTGTATGAATCTTATGAACAAGAAAGAGATAACATGATATGGACTACCAAAAAAATTAAATATATATGCTTTATTATAATTGAATGAAATATATAATTAATTACACTATATAAAGAAACATAGAAAACAATAAAATACATGTCTCACCAAATTAAAACATAGACGAACAACCCCTACCTTAGGCCATAATTTATTCTATCACACTTCCTCCAAATATATAATAAAATTAGTTTTTTGAGTCATTAATAAATAATTGAATTTTATTCATTTTTATCATTCCTTTTCTGTTACAATATTTTGATTTTATTTATTAATCTTTCATTTGAAGTGATTATGGGTCTAAGTCATGTTCTCATTTAGATTATCTGATTTAATTTTTATTTAATCTTTTTATTATTTTTTATATATAATATTACAAAATTATTCATTAAATATTAAAATAAATTTATATTTAATAATTTACAATATATATATATATATATGAAGTGATATATAAAGGGTTGAAAACATCATCATAGGTGGATGCAACCAGCAATTACCGGGACATGTAGAAGAGTGAGAGGGAGAGAGAGTACATAAAATAGACATATTATAATATTTATTCCAGTATCTTAATAAATGAAATATTATATATTATTATATATTATTTACTTTATAAATGTATAAAAAAGGGAATTTTATTGTGGTAGTGTAAATTAAAATAGATGGAAAATATGAATGAGAATCAGGGAAACCACTTAATTAGACAAATTTCTACATTGGTAAAGTCGTGATAGCTTTGTATTAGGATAGTATAAAATATCCTTGTGGATAGCAAGAGGCTAAGGAGACTGTAAATTGTTATATACAGGGACTTGAGAATTTGATGTGTACTAAACATCTAGAGGAAAGGATGGGGTACTTATATATTGGGATAGGGTAATTTTTGGGTTAAAATATTGATTATTTTATCCTTTAGACAAAATAATTTTGGAATTTATTGAATCACAATGAAATATACTAGTTTATAAATAGAAATAAGGGATAGTTTACTCTAAAATGAATCAAAATAGAATTTAACATTGGAAAGACTTATTTAATGGTAAATAATCAGTAATAGTATTTTATTAGAACAAAATATATCTGAGGTCAAAAATATCAAATATAGGTTATGAAATTTAACATATGGATTTGAAATACGTGATATTATTTATTAAGTAAATATTTTTAAAAATGTTTTTTGATATATTTTTAGGTCACCATTATATTATGACCATGTCATACAAGATATGGTATTTGAAAAGAACTATATTTTTATAGTGTTAAAAAAATATAAAACATCATAAAATCTAAAAAATAATAATCCAATGGTAATTTAAACATTAATAATAAACAAATGAATTATTTTCCTATAAAACTAAAATTATAAAATATAATAATATAACAATTAAATGAAAATTTATAACATTAAGTGAAATTTTCATTATTTACAAAATTGAATTTTGAAACCTTATGTGCACATAATTCTATTTCATATCCATTAATAATATTAGTAATATAATTTTATAATTTTTCAATTATAAAATTTAAATAGAACATTCTCTTTAAATTCATCATTTATATTTATTAGGATAATAATACATAATATATAAAGAAATGTAAATCATAAAAAATTAATCATTTTAATAGTAAATGATTTTAATCACATCCAATTGATTTTATTTATTTATCTTTTGGCCAAAAAATTTCATAAACTAATTTCTATAATAACACATGGAAACATTAATTAAAATAATAATAATATTATGTATGATTGTAAATTTTATATTTTGAACGATCATTATATTTAAATGAGTTTTTACTCTTGCATTAGTTTTCATAAGGATATAATACAATTAACCTTACTGATGATTTAATTTTTATCTTACACTAAATAATATATCATGATTATATTAATTACTATAGTATATATGGTTCATAATATTTCTATATAGTATTTATTTAAAACAAACTAAATTCTAAAATCTTAAGGTGTAACATCAACCACTATATAAATTACGTCCTTATAGTTTTAATTTATCAAACCATTTGAAATATATTATTTTATAATTAATATAGTGTAGAATCATGATAGAATATCATATTGAAATCCTCCATAATTTTTCATAAAGAGTATATAAAGAATATAAATCATATCCCAAATGCGTGTTAACCTATGTGTGTTGTTTTTCCCCATTGTCGTGTCTTAAGTCGATATTAGGTTCATAATAAAAATAATAATTTATAGGGTTATTACCCATATGAACTATAATAATCCCAACCCTAGTATCCCAAATTTTGGTGGTTATTTATTACTATAGAACTATAAACAGGGAATCATATTCCAATTGACTGAATAATTTAGTAGCCCTTATATATAAGAAACGCAAATGAATATCACATTACATTTGAAAATGTAAAGGGCAAACCATTAGGGATGTAAATATTATCCATGTAACTCCACTTTATTTAATTTAATTTTTTTTGGAATATATTTAATTTCTTCGATATCTTGAGTTACATGAAACACTCTTTTTTAATTGTCCTCAATATACTACTAAAATAATTTTTCAATAAAGAACAATTTAACATTTATTTTTATATCAGTAGCATAAATAAGAATGACCAAATATTTTATACTCAGTGTATATGTTTTTTTAAATAACGAATATTGATAAATATTTACTTAATGTTTAGAAATGTTTATATATAATTTAAAAATTCATTTATTTTAAAAAATAATTTTCATTGATTTTTTATAATAATGAATAAAATAAAATTTTCAAATTTTAAAAATAAATTTAAAGAAAATTAAGACCATTTTCCCCACATCACTAGCATGATATAATTACACATAAAATTTTTGGATCATAAAAATTTATGTAATTAATATTAGATTTATAATTTTTAAGATTATTTAATATATTTTATCTTCTTTATTAAAAAAATATTTTTTCTTAATTGAATAATAATTTTTGGTAATTATTTTATTAAAATATTTAGACATAAATTATAATAATAATAAATAAACTACAAAAGTATGAAAGTGAATTTTATTTCATTCTCTTATTTTTAAATACTAAAACATTTCATATCAAAGAAATATGGAAAAAAGTGTCCATATATGAATTACTTGTATGGGAATTTACAGAATTCATTCATCCAATAGGGTAAATTGAACTGTTATGTTCAATTTTTAGTCCTTATCACATTATTTCTAACCATAATAATCTATTTTTCCCATATTGTGGTGATAAATATTTACTCTTTTTAATATATATCATGAATATAAATAATATAGGAATAATTATAAAATTTTTACCTCATTATTCCAAATAAGGAATACAATTTTAAGTATTAAATTTAAATATTTTTTAAAATTTATTTTAAATTTTAACATGAAAAATTTGATGAAGAATAAGTGGGTTTTCAGGAAGTTACATTTCTCAAGGAAAGTTCGAGTTTAAATTAAAACTATGATTAGAAATCATCATTATGTGAATTAAAATTAATATATATATATATATTTGATATATTTAATTTTAATATTACTTTATTAATTTTTATTTTTATTTATTAAAATCAAAAAAAGTATACAGTTAAAAAATGATTAAAAAATATTTGTTAAGTCTAAAAATAGATTTATACCAAAGGCTTAGAAATTGATGATTCAAATAAAATTACATACATTATTACAAATAAAATGGATCATAAGTCACTCTAATACTAAATAAATAAAGTCAAATGACTTCAAATACTTCATTTTTTGATATAAAATGACAGTTTTAAAAAAATGATATTTTTCACTTTCAATGACTATCTAATCATTCCAAAAAATTATAGAAAAAATTTCCTAAGATAATATTGAAATAATAAATTAAAAATTTATATAACTTTTATAAAATACCTTTATTAAAAGTGGTGTATATTATTTAAAATATTTTTTCTGGAAAATAACTAATCAATGTTTTAAAAAAATTATTTATGAAAAAATCTTTAATAATGATTCTGTGACGTTTGAGAAGAATTTATCATTATATTTACATTGATTAGGTTATATATATATATATATATATCAAAAGGTAGTTAATATTATTTATATATACCAATTTAACCACAAGGTTATAATAGTCATATTTAAATAAAAATATTTTATTTTTTCATTTATGAACAATATTGTGTGTCGTACATGAAACTAAAAATAGTTTTTTTTAAAAAAATATAGATGAGTTACATTATTACCCTATTTAAAAAATTGGTTCCTTGTAATTTGATCTTAGACCTAAAATTTTTTTTTGACATATGAAAATTCCACTGCTAAAATCCCACATCACAAAATTGTTTAATAAATAAATCTTCTTGAAAAGAGTGAATTAGATATATAAAGGTCTTAATATAATTGTGTTCACAAATACGAGAACAATAGTGGGAATTGAATAAAATAAAAACGTGGAAAAATATATAATTACTCAATAACATAAATATGATCAACTATTAAATAAATCATTCCTCTTGTAATAGAAAATATTAAATGAGAGTTTAATCAACATGAATAAATGAATATCGATTTCAAATACCTCAACAAAATAAAACATCTTCCACAATTTCTGTAATATCCACAAAATCTCAATAAATTAAAATGAGATTTGATCTTATGATATGATTCATCAAATCCACATATTGTCATCAATTGAACCATTTATTAAAACATTTGGCATACTATCATTGTCATCTAATTGTCCATTGGTAATAAAGTCACCCTTATTTCCCTTTTATTGTGGGTAAATGCCTCGTGACAATGTGGAATGTGTCTAATTTTCCACAAAGCATTTGGGTTGACCATTTTCTATAACAATATAATTACTATAATGTTCCCAGAAATAAGATTAACATCATTAATAATAACATTAATCATCAAATCACATTTTAACATCAAATATTTTTTATATGGTATTTTGTTTCTAAAAGTATTAATTTCCTATTATTTACATAGAATAATTGATGATATTAACCATTAATGTTTGTTAGTATCTTTAAAAAAATGTCCAGAAAATATAACATAATTATTTATAAATTAACTATTTCACTAAATTATATACTAAACCAACAGGAGGTATTTCTATAAATATTTTCCAAAATAACCATAATCTCCATATTCTCTCATGACCTAAAACCTCAAAATGGGTTTCTATTACATTAAATTTATGATCAAAATTATACTTATTAACATATTAAGATTTAGTTTTATACCTAATCATTATGGAATATCATAATATTCAATTTGTTTTATTTTCTCATCCATCATAATGGTTTGTAATGAAAATTTATATTAAACCATGTATATCCCCTATGAGTGTTAAACTATGTGTGAATTAAGGTAACCCTCACCGTGCGCCAGTATGATGCTCAAGTGATAAATAAAGAAACAATTTAAAGGTTTATTACCTCTAAATGAATTTGTAACAAAACAATGTGCACTTTAGAATCCAGACAAGGATGTATACCAATAATAGCACATAATCTATCCTATACCAAGTTTTTTGGATATTATCTTATACATATACTTATCCTAAAATTTGTTCAACCGGATGTGATCTGTAATATATGATTTCATAAATCTTGTTCCCAAAGTTTATACTAAATATACTATGAAACCAACTAATGTTACCCCAACCCTATAAGCCCATAGTCAGTAGTAATATATTATGAATTGGAAACAGTTACATGGAATCTCATACTAAAGGAATAATAAAATTACAAGTATTTTTAAGATAGATTCAAACATTAATCTCACATTACATTTCAAATTATAAAACAAACATCCTTATGAATGTAAATTTTTTATATCCATGAACTCATTCAAGGATTTATCCATTATAGCCTAGTACAATGATGGGAAATCAATATGATCAATGGTTACTAATATGGATTATTATAACATACATCTCCTAAAAAATGATTGGAGAGTGAAGGCACTAACTATAAAAAAGATGCCGAAAATAGAAAATGGCATGAAAAAATCCACAAAATGGGTCAAATCTTTAAAAACCGGCATTAGATCTCTTCTCCAAACATAAGTAAAGTCAAATATCATTTATTATTTTCAAAAAAAGCGTTATATATATACACATAAGGAGTAGATATAATAATTTGAGAGAGTTCAATAATTTTATCTCAGGAAAACCAATAGAAACTACCAGATAACGAGATATATCACAATAACTAGGCTTCAATACACCACAAAACGCAATTAGATCTCTTCCAAAGTTAAAGACATGGGATCCCTAGACATAAAGATCAGTAAATATAAACTAAGGATCGGTTTATGGATAAAATGAGGGGTGTAAGGTTGATCCCAACTGAGACCCCCTTTTATGGATCTAGTTTTTAACGCATTCTTAGTTAGTCACATTATTAGACAAAGAGTGCACTAATCGTGCACTAGCTACATCCACAATGGGGAAACTCACATTGTTGGATCACAAAATTTTTAAATAATCCACCAACCATGTCATATCCCACTATCCATCATAACATTGTTTCTACTAGGTGGTTGTACAGTTTGTCCAAACCGTTCTCCATAATTTTTCGTCTACCCAGAGACCTCTATCTCAATATTCTTGTTTTTCTAGGGATGTTGCATGATTTAAACTAACAATTCACCAGCCGTGAACCTTTAAAAATGGACAAAAAACATATCAATCTTGTTCCAAACCACTTTAAACATCACCATAATGAATTTCAAACATTAAAAGAATAAAATAATGGTTACTTACTTGAAATTGAGGTTGATACATTCTACCCACCATTTGAAATTCCAATCCACTAAAAAACCATGTTTTCTGTGAAAGAATTCGGGAAATTTCCCTTTCATTTACCAGTCCCTTTCAATGGTCTCATCCTATATAAGACCATATTTCTAAAAAAATAAAAATAGATAGATGTATTATCCACCAAAGAATTTATCTTGCATATCCAAAATCTGAACTAGCATGTGAAGCAATGAAGCATTAATCTCTGTTTTAGCATGATCCAATCAAACCACATGGTACAGATTAGGATAATACTTCATTAATGGAGACACAAGAAACATATTGTGTACAGAACTATGTTTTAATGAAAATTATAACCGCTATGTCACCTCACAAACCCATTCAAGTGACTTCAAACAACCTATATACCCAAGAGATTACCTACCATGATTCCCATAATATTGATGTACATGAATTGGTTAGATACTAAAGAATAAATGATCAATCAGATTGAACATAAACTATCATCAATGATGATTACTGTTTAATTTTTTATGAATCAAATCAATATCCATAAATTTTCTAGTCAACTGAATCTTCACTATTGTTTAGTGGAAAAGTCTTGTCCCAACTAGTGATGTATCACCTCTTTCCACAAAATAATTTGGAGAATGAAATGGATTCCAACAAAACTTTTCAAAAGGATCTATACATATTGTGTCGTGATAAAAGTTTTTATACCATAACTCCACTAACGACATGTTCTCTTCCCAAAATCCAACAAAATCCATTATAAAATCCTCCAAAATTACTTCCATCATTTTAATCATCTTCTCGTATTTTCTATCAAAATGAGTATGATAAAACATAATAATAGTCAACTGAGACACAATTTATTTCTATAAGGATTATTATAAAGGAGATTTAATCCTTGGATCCATTTCATAAATAATTGAAACTTGTATTCTATGCTTATTTAGATCTTCTCAAATATTGATTATTAATAAGACCTCCAATATATGAGTCACAAATATGGATGAAATGGGATGAAATTATGGGAAAATCCACTATAACCAATATGGAATCATGTTTCCAAAAGATTCCTTGGAGAGGTGTTAAAAATTCTTGGGTTTCAAAAAAGAAATAGGTAATGAATGCAACATACTTACTAATTGCTGATAATTTTCTTTATCTTTTTATGAAGTTGCAAATATTGAAACAAACTCATTCACCTTCCTTTCCTTAAAAACCCACCAAAAAATTATTTTCAGTGCATTATACATCTTCTGTATTCTATGAAAAATAACCGATAATAAATGGTGATAAGCATGAAGATGTTTTTCCTGACAAGCCATATGTATGACCATCAGATTTATAAACCACAGAAAAAACTCTCATCCACCCTTCACTCCATAGTGGTCTCCCCACCTTTGAGTTTTGACCTAAGAACTACACATTCATCATCATATGTCTATGCCTATTAAACTGTCTTTACCAAATAAAGATGAAAAAACTGGAATGAAGGTCATAACTTCACCATTATCTTCACATTCCGAAGGCATGTTGCATAGTATTGACATCAACAATAACTCATCTAAAGATTCCTTTTCCAATTGAACATATGAATTTCATATAAATTCATCCTACACCAAATTTCATTTCCCGTGTGTATACATCAATTCAATATCAAACATTTAGATCTATCCATATTATTTGTATCATATTGAAGTCCCACTATGAAAAAATATGATTCAAGCTCTTGTGATCAATGAATGTAATAAATTTATCACCAAAGGGATAACGACACCATGTTTTCAAATCATTGAAAATGGAAGCTAAAAACAAATCATGTGTTAGATCGTTCTTATAATGGTCCCAAAACATCCTTGATACCTATGATACAAAATGATCTCCCTACATGAGAGAACATACCAACCCAAATCCTAAAGAATAAAAATACACCATGTTCCTAGGTCTTTATTTTGGAAAAATTAGTAGCGGTGTTGATATAATGTGAACCACTCTCTCTTGAAAAGGATTTTGAAAGTCCTCATCCCATTTGAATGGATCAGTATTTTTTTTCAAAGCTGTCACAGGTGAAGCAAGCTATAAAAGGTCCTGAAAAAAAAACATTAATAACTTTCTATTCCAATGAATCTCTTCATCTTAATGAATGTCTTTGGTAGTTTTTAGGATATAACTGCAACTATGTTTTCCTGATTCATATAATCACATTTTTCAAAAATTACATGGCTATGAAAACATAATTCTCTTATCTAAAAAATAGACTATGATAATTTGGAATATAAATAATGATCCATCATGATTCCCAAAACACTGTCATAGTATTGTTCACAGTCACACATTGTCCTTGAATAAATGAACATGGAATCCAAAAAAACCACAAAAAAATTAGCCAAATATCTCTGAATTATTTGTTTCATCCATTCCACAATGACCTTGGTTGTATTCGTAAGACCTAAAGGTAGAACAATATATTTTTAATGGCCATATCTAACAATGAATGATGTCTTTTGAATATCTTACTTTTGATCATGAAGTTTGCGATATCCATATCACATGTTAATTTTAGAGAATCATTTTTCTCCACTCAATAGATTTAATAGGTCATAAATGATTGTAATTGGGTACTAGTTCTTTTCCTTAACATGGTTCATCACACAATAGTCTACACCCAACATTATAGTTCCATCGTACATTTTGACAAACAAGACTATTGATACCCATATATACATGTTGTTTTGAATAAACCATGCATTCCATATCCTCTAACAAATATTTCATATCTCTTAATAATAATGGTTCCATCTGTGACAAAGAAATCATCAACCTTACATTTCCCTTTAAATAATACAATAGCTTACGATGTATGCAAATTGTAGTTCAGGCATACCACGACAAACCAATCTAGCCATTTTAAATGCATATATGAATAGTAATACACACATTATCAAATTTTATAAATATTATTTTTCAAAATGGACTTTATTTTTGGATTTAGAATATCATAATTAGCTTAGGGTGAATTTTTGGTATTTTTATGAAAACATTCAATTTTGTGATGAATAGTGAAAAATAGTGCATAATTATTTAAAACAATATTTTATTTAAATAATAATAATTGTTATATACATTTATTTTAAATTAAAAATAGAAACATAATACTAAAATTTTTCCAATGTAATTTTTTTGATTCATTTTATAATTACAATATATATGTAAAACTTTATTGAACTTTTTAGCGTCTTTTACCCACCTTCTAGGAACATTTCCAAATTTGCATAAAATGTAATTTTACCACTTCAATGAATTAAATTTCAGAAATCTGAGTGACACATTTGACATCAGTAAGTAAAATTTGGTAAAATAGGATGAAAATATTTTTTGGTGACTAGTAACTTTTGAATTTTATTAAACATAGTTAAAAGTAAATTAGGTAATTGAATGTAAAAATATTATTATAATTACCCTAACACATGTAATAATTCTACTGGATTTGTTTATTTCAACCTAAATCAACTTTATTAATAAAATATGATCTTCTTTGATCCACTTAGAATAGATTAAGACATTTATTATTATTTTATATGAAGATGTGCTAAAAGTGTTACATTGAAATTTTAATAAATAACTCTTTTTAATATATTGTTATACATTAGATAAATTCGACTATAAATATTCATTATAATTCAAACAATATTTCCTACCTAATGGTATTTTGTTTATAATTTTTAGACATTAAATAATTAAATTTATATATGATACAATAATGATGAAATAATTAACTTATTAATGAATGATTAAAATAATTCATATTATTAATATATAAATAAATGTAAATTGAGAGTTATAATGCATTCCAAGAATTTTATAGGGTAATATGACATTTTAGGATTGATTTAATTTATTTTTTCTATATGATAACGTTTTTTTTACTTTCACAAAAACCAAATACTAAATATTGTAAAAAATGACATAAATAAGTTTTTTTTAAAAAATACTATATTATAAAATAATACAATATTCCAAAAATTATATTGGACAGACAAAGGACATACATAATAATATATATATCATTAATGAATCACTTGAAGTTATCTTTGAATTTTATAGTATATTTTATAACCGTGTAATATAACACCACAGGAAGACACTGTAAAAGTTAAACTATTTATCTAAGAGTTAAATCTAAACGATAAGGATAATATGATGACTTAAATTGTCTAAAACCTATTGGTTAAGATTATTTCGACCCATCCCCACATTAGTGTTGAAATAAATCTATTTGAGGCAATTATAAAGAGAATATTATTTTATAATAAACTAGTATTTCATGTTTTTCTAAAGTGACCATCACCTCTCTTATGGAAGGGTACTTCCACTTCTTTCATAATCACACACCCAAATCCATTTTTCTTGGACAAACCCTACTCAAATATCCTTCAAACTACCCTCAATTCACCCTATATTCATTAATATGATAAATAATCCAACCTGGGGTGCCCTTTTGATCTGTCAAATGGAAGCACCAAACGAAGAAGTAATTATTTCATCACCTATTTCAATGTTCTTTTCTTCTTCCACTTATTCTTTCTTTGTTGATTCATTACACAAATAATAAATCCAGTACCTTCTACATATTTTGATGTTATTATAAATATGGTAAAACCATATTTATTATTCTATCCATCCTATTAAGGAAAAAGTCACCATACGTGTGTACGTACAACTTACTATCTCCACATCATGGTGTTGTTTGTTATTCAACACATCATTGTTTGGATGGATATAATAATGAGTATAATTAATGTAAAAAATAAAAATAACATTTTAATTATTCTTTATATATAATATTCCATCAAACTATATACAATTTCACAATCAATAGTGTTTCCGACGCTTTCGCCGGGGCGCGCACATCCGTCCGCGGAGGAGGGGGACGCGCGGCTTTGTTGCCCCGCATTCCCGCTTTCCAAAGGCGGGCGGCATTCGTTCCTTATTCAGGGATGTCTGCTCCTTGATCGAAACGGGATGATGGGATGTCGGTTCTTCCTCCTGTGGATTCCTCCTCAGAACTCGTCACCTAGTCCGGTTCTCCCTTATAGATTTAATACGTAGTTCGTGAAACTCTTCCCAGTGCCATGTTTCCATGGACGCCGGTTAATTACACTGCTTCTGTCGGGACATTCCAAAGGGTCCAGTCAGGGCAGCAACCTTCGGTCAGGGGAGTAATCACGTTTGAGGCATCAGTAGCGTGTCTGGATGCTGGGGTACCTGGCATGTCTGTCTGTTATCCTCGATCACAAGGCTTCTCGAGGGCGTGGAAGCCCGAGGCATCCCACATCGAGCGTAGGGAATTACATGTCATAGAAACGTATCTGGGGTTTTCCTCAGCTTCCCATGTTCAACACAGGGTATTCCGCGAGTTTAACGTCTTGCGGAGACGGTTACGCCAAAGGCGTTCCATCCGAGGTTTTCCTCAGGCATCTCATGTTTATCACGAGGTAGGTCGCGAGTTTAACGTCTTGCGGAGACGGTTGAGAATGAAATGGTACCATCGCAGGGGGGCGACAGCGAAGTTGGGCTTGAGCCTTGAAGAGGCTTCCTACGTATCCCCGTGGCAGGGAATCAAATTCCGCGTAGTTCAGGATGGTGCCGGTAAACCGACGTGAAGCTGGACCTTAGTCCGGGGAGAGTTGGGCTTGAACCTATGGGAGGATTCCTACATACCATGCCTTAACATGGATCAAAGTCCTCGTAGTTCAAATAATACAGTTTAACGTCATGCGGGACGATAATGAACCCTGAGGTGAATAAACGAATGGTGGTGGGTGTCGGTGAGCCGACGTAAGCGAGGGACCTTGATCCACTATTGGTGGGCTTGAACCTCGTGGAGGCTTCCTACGTACCATGCCTTGACATGGATCAAAGACCTCGTAGTTCAAATGGGGCTGGGTCACAATGGCTTACCACTGGACCAGAATGTAGTTTAACGTCATAATGGACGTAGGTAGAACACGACGTGAATTGGGTGATGGGTGGGCTTGAACCTCGTGGAGGCTTCCTACGTACCATGCCTTGACATGGATCAAAGACCTCGTAGTTCAGGTGGGTTTGGGTCACAACGGCTTACCGCTGGACTGGAATGAGACCCGACGTGAATGAGCGACGGGTGGGTGTGTCGGTGAACCGACGTGAAAGTAGACCGTGGTCCACTGATGGTGGGCTTGAACCTCGTGGAGGCTTCCTATGTACCATGCCTTGACATGGATCAAAGACCTCGTAGTTCAGGTGTAAGTAGACCTTGGTCCACTGATGGTGGGCTTGAACCTCGTGGAGGCTTCCTACGTACCATGCCTTGACATGGATCAAATACCTCGTAGTTCAGGTGGGGTTTGTCAGGGTCAGTGCTCACTCTAAGCCCACGTGAGTCATGCTTGGTGTGAGAAACAAGAGGTCGCAAGGACCTGACGATCACGTCGCGAAGGGTGCGTCCGTGAGAAGCGAAGAGGGGCTTACGCGTTGAGCGGCCCATGGTGTTGGGACTTACTCCAGGATGGAGGCCCAGAACGGGGTACCTCGTTCCCTATCACGTCCTCCACTGACCTTGGTAGTGGGGAAGTACAGAGATGCACAGGTGCAATCATCCGTACCAAAGGTTAGGGGATTACGCTCTGAGGCAGCCCTTCCCCTGCGAACATACACCACTCCGACAAGGAGGATCTCATTCCATGTGCGGAAGAGTTACCATTCCCGTGGAGACGAGCGGTGTAATGAATGCTCGAGCTGGGGGGACCCTTCGTGAGGGAGACGAGGTTGGGTCACAGTTTAACGTCATGTGTTGAGGACGTGGTGCTTGGCAGTTTAACGTCCTGTAGCTCGGACGAGGTGGGTTCACTCCACACCCCTAGGGCTTACATAACCGGCACCCTCTGGTCCTTGGGGAAGGGAAGGTACCGGTAAGGCCATGGTAAATGGGGGTCGAGGGAGGAACAATCGAGGGGTCCACGTTAGCGTGGCTATGCAAAGAAGCAATAGCTGTTAGTGTGCCTATGCGAAGAAGCATTAGGCGAAGCAACGCTACGGGAGGTGTTGTCCATGGGACTTTGAAATCACATCGTGCAAACCTGGAGGGTCGCACGGAATGAGGAATCGCTAAGCAGAGGAGTGTACTTTGCGAAGTGGGGTGCCTTGGCCTTAGCATGGGGAAAAGGTGGGAGTGGGTGGTGCTTCGCGAAGTGGAACAGTGTTCGTGGAGCACTGCCTCGCGAAGAAGGACTGGTTCGCGAAGCAAGGTCCTGCCAAGAAATGTACTTCGCGGAGTGGAGCGATCCTGCCTTAGCATAGGGATTACTCGTATGGGTTGGGTGTTTCGCGAAGCACGAGTGCTCCGCGGCTGCCCGGGTTCCCTTGGGAATCCCCTTCCTTTGTGAACGCCCTTGGGCTTCACGAAGGGCATCCCTCTCGGAAGAGGGGCTCAAAACGAAGCAAATCAGAGTCGTCTCGCGAAGTAGAAATACCTCGCGGAGCTCATGATTCCCAGGGCAAAGATTGCTTCACGATTCGGGAGAGGAGAAGCCGAAAGGTCGGATTTTCCGTCCTCCGGGACTCAGGGGGAGTCGAGTATTTATAAGGAAGGGGCGCCGCGATGCAGGGCTCGCGCGCCGCCTGCGGAGCTTCGCGGCGGCTCGTGAACGTCAAACGGGCTCGCGGAGGATCACCGCCTCTGGCGCTTCGCGGCGGCTCGCGAACGTCAAACGCGCTCGCGGAGGATCACCGCCTCTGGTGCTTCGCAGCGGCTCGCGAACGTCAAACGGGCTCGTGGAGGATCACCGCCTCTGGTGCTTCGCGGCGCCGCCAGGGTTGGGGCGCTTCGCGGCGGGGCTTCGCGGCTATGCTTCGCGGCTGTGCTTCACGGGGCAGCGCGCCGGCTGTCTTTTTTGTTCCTTCCTTTCGGGCGATATTTTTGGCGCCAACAAATGCCCCCCCTCAGACTTGGATCCGCGGAGGGCGAAGGGTCGAAGTCTGAGGGACGATCGCCAAAACTGTCGGTGGTTCGCGATGCAGCATCGCGAAGGAGGCCCGCGATGCTCGTCGGGGCCGCAGATCCGGACGTGCCGTGATGCTTCGCGCGGATAAGGCTCGCCGCGATGCTCCGGGGTCGTCGCCTATAAATAGGGGGTCCGCCCTCTTTTGTCTTTATGTGCCTTGTCTTTTTTGCGCTCTCGATTTTGCGAAGCTCCGCGTACTCCGCGACAGCCCTCCGCGAATCGAGCTTCGCGGAGAACCGCGGGTCTCTGACTCCGCATCCGCGCCAAGCAAACCTTTGCGTGCCTGCCTTGGCCGGACTTCGCGGTTTTGATCTTGCGACCGACCTTCGCGATCCGGCTTCGCGATCGAGCTTCGCGATCGAGCTTCGCGATCCATCCGGAAGAATCCTTTTCTGAGGGCCAGAGTTAAAATGTCCCATCAAGAAGCTGTACGGGAAGTGCTTGCAGATGCTGCTCGCCGGGATGAGATGGCCAACCGTCCGGGCTTGGGGGAAATGGTTCGGAGCCACTCGGACCACACTTCCTTGACAGACCTGCTGTCGGAAGGTCAGAGGGATTATCCACAGTGCAAGAAACTGCCGTTGTACGACTTCGGACTGAGGGATGACGTCTTCATCCCTGTGGCAAGAAGGGATAAACAAGCTTGCTGGTTCAGGAGCACGCCATGCCAGCACCAATGGTTGAGGGCGGCCGATGGTCATGAACAGGAGGATTTCACACCCGTCACCGCTGATTGCCTCTACAATCATATGAACGATATTGACGGGAGGCCACTGCAACCGGAGACGTCCCCTCCTCTCTACCGCACCATACTGAAGGCGGCTCTGCAGGATCCGAAGAAGGGATGGTCTGATGAGTGGGACCTGCGCCAGGGCGGCAACTTTACCGATGACTGGGCCTGGGCCTACTGGGTAGGCGCCTCATGCGAGGAGTTCGAGGCCGAGCTGAGGAGAGTGGGATTGTACGAGGCAGCGTGGGCCTCCCAGTTCCACATTTACCAACCCAAGAAGCTGATGCCGGAACTGTTGAGTAGATGGTCGTCCCGAACCAACACCTTCCACCTGCATCATGGGGAGGTGGGCATCAGCCTGTGGGATGTCCACCAGATTTCCGGGGTCCCGATCTTGGGGGCCATGTCTGACGAATTCCTCCTCGTTGCCAGCGTGTGGGGAGATGCTGAGCAAATGCCGCGACTGGCGTCAGCGCTGATGGCGCTTGTCCCTGGAGAGGACAAGGAAGCAGTGAGGGATGTCCACTTCAGAAGATGGTTCAAATGCTTCCTGAACTTCCCAGAAGATCGAGAGTTCCCTCCAAGGCCTCGAACTTGTCCGAGGGCAGCCCAGCGGGGCAAGGAACACTCGTATTAGCGGGTTTTGGAGGACAGCCAATGGAAGACGTGGGGCATCAGCGTCAGCACTGAACAACAGCCAATAGTTAGGCTGGCGGCGTTCATCGCGGCTCTCATCTGTGGGTGGATCCTACCAGTGAGAGATACAAGCATGGGGGTATGTCCTAGCTCGTTCATCATGGCATCGATGTTGGCCATGGGGCAGCGGATCAACCTGGGGATCCCGATGCTCGCCAAGCTATACAGAATGATGCGGCGTATTAGCAAGGGCAAGAAGCCGCCAAGAATATGTGGGCCCTTCCACCTCCTGTATGGGTGGATCGCGGCGCACATCAGGGGGATTTACGAGTATCCAAACCCCATTTTGCCACCGGGATCAGACTTTCGCCCCCTCCATCTTGAACGCAGTTGGGAGCTTCCCATTCAAATTGGCCGTTCCGATGGTGCTGAATAGGGTGTGGAGGGCGGACGAGTTCAACTTTCATCCCTTCCCACTGCCGACGGGTAGGCTTACTGATGATGGACGGGGAACGGAAGAACATCGGGCTTACCTCCTGGCCTTCCGAGGTGGAGTTTTGGTGGCTCGGATAGATCGTGAGCCAATCTGTGAACCGTACACCCCGCATCGTTTCGTGAGGCTGTTCCGGTGCCTCTAGCGGCTGACCCTGCAGATATACTGGGAGGTGCGTCACGAGGAGCACTCGTGTGTGATGAGGCAACTGTGGCTTATGTTCACACGTGAGGATGGAAAGATGCAGATCACATTGCCTCCGTCCACCGCCGCCTTCGGCTTAGTGAAGGAGTACGCCATCAGCTGGGAGGCCGCTTACCCCGGGGAGATGCTGAAGCAGCCAACGATTCGGGTTGGTGACGGTGGGCCTTCTTTATCTCGAGGTCGGGGTCGGAGGGAAGCTAGGGCCGCCCGTGGCAGCGGGGCTTCCATTGAAGAGGGACCCGTACCGGCCGAAGGTATGGAAGCAGCGGCGGATCCGGTGGTTCCGGGAGAGCAGGATCATCCGGAGGGGCGGCCACCGAGGGGATTCCGTCGGGTATCCGCTCAGGCTCCGGGGAAGCGGCTGCGTCACATTGACATGGCAGAAGATGTCGTCTTTCCGGAAGCTTGGGACATTTGGGATGTCAACCGGCAATTCCTCAGCCCAACCGAGATGTGGGACCACCTGAACCGCCACGGGATGAAACTGCCGGGAATAGGCCCAGTTCGGGCTGGATTCATTGTGTCTCCGGCGGAGGCGGAGCAATACTTGAACGAGATGGAGGATTACGTCCACTCCAGCGGTGTTCCTCGCCCAATGAAAGATCGGGTGAGGGTACTGTTGAATCAGACGGTGCCCCCACAGTTATCGGCTGCCGATCTGAGGGAGCGCTTCCCCTTGCCGGAGGAATCAGGGGACTCTTCTCAGGGGGACGAGGCTGGAGGAGGGAGCCCGTTGGAGGAGGGCGAGGTCGGAGACCGAAGCTCAGAATCCGATGACTTCGCGGAGGCTCTCGAGTTAGCATTCCAAACTCCTCTTCTTACGATCTGTTCTTGAATCCCTATGGACTTCTCACCAATGTTTGAGCCATGCAGGAGGAACTTGTTCGTAGGCCTCGTTCTCGCTCCTTGGCGAGTGATGTCGCGGGACCTTCGGAACCCGTGCCTATGGCTGCGTCCAGTTCTGCATCTAGTGGGACCAGGGGGTCTGAGGTGGCTCCTCTGGACTCTCCAGGCCTTCCAACAGTATACGGGGGGCCTCGTCTTGGAGTCCCATCGGTACCGGTCCGGGAGCAGCGCTCGGAGGTCGATCTTCGTAAGTCTCCTTCACCGGTCTCCTCGTTGCCACACGTGGGCTATGCCAACTAACGTTTATGTCTATTTCTGTCATACAGTTCTCCGACTGGTGTGGGCTGCTGCAGCTAGGCTGGTTGGGATGTCTGGCGGTGTCCCTCCCAGGGGCATGCCGGTGATGGTGTCGATAGTCCCTTCACCTCCTCAAGCTGCGGCGCAGACCATCACTGGCGGGATCACCAGCAGGGCCATACCTGAAGTCATCGAGGTGGACTCTGAGGAAGAGGATCAACCGGTCAGTCCCAGTCCTGTCGTGCCTGCGCCGGCGTCAGGTGTCGTACCAGACTCAACACCAGATGCGGATCCCGCTGAGGAATTCCTGCAGGCATATCCTGCGTACGAGCCTGCCGACCGCGCGGATTGGGACGAAACAACCTCTGATGAGGAAGACAACAGCATAGTCCGCCGCCGGTCGTGGAAGCTGATCACGCGCTTCATCAGGGACACTCCCCAAGCGCAATGGCTGGCCGAAATGGATAGGCTCCGCTCGCGGTTGCGCGGACTGTGTGCCGGGGGAGTGGACGCCCAACGCCCTCACGCGCTCATCCGAGACCTCATGGATGAGATGATCCGGGAGCATGATCGTGGGCTGAGCGTGGGATGGCAGCGGAAGAAGGCGACCAGCATTAGGAAGCTCCAGGAGGCTGAAGGCGAGGTCCAACAGATGCAGATCCGGGCCAACGAGCTTTCAGCCACTCTCGATGCGCAGTCTGAGCTGGTCTCACAATTGAAGGCCCAGCTGGCAGAGGCTGAGGAGCACATGGGGCAGACCTCTAGAAGGATGGCTGCTGTTCGGGCCGGGGTGGAAAGGGCCAGGGCCAGGGTTGAGGAATTACGCCCCGCCGCTGCTGAAGAGGAGCGGGAGTTGAATCAGCGGCAACAGGCTTTGGACGCCGCAAGTCAACGGGTGGCGGAGCTGCAACGCTCCTTTGACGGAGTCAACCCGTCCATGGGGGAAGTCAACCCCCGAGTATTGTAGCGAACCCGAAGAAACTTTTATTAACACTTTTGTGCTTCAACTCTTTCTGTCTCCTTTGTTTTGAGTTCCGTAGCATGCACGATTTCCACTGTTGAATTGTTTTGTTGCATCCCTACAATGTTTGCGGGACGTTTGACGACAATTCCCTCAAACCAGTCCAGATTCCCGAAAGATGGGGAAGGCTTGATCAGAGGAGGAACATCCAGGATGGCCGAACCACTGTTTCTTCAACGTGCTCTTATGCACGGACAGGGAAACACCAGGGGCGCTGGAATCGGTTCAAACAGATGAAAATGGGGAGTGTGAATCACGATGCCCAAATTCGGAACACTGCAGGGATGGCGTGACAATAAAGGAGAACCGCTAACCGTGGCGGACAGACGGTATCCTTACTGTGTTAGCCTGAAATGGGGACAACAAATGAGCATCGACCGCTGACCATATTCGCAACGCGGGATTTTATCAATTTGTTGTCGATAAATCTTTCAGAACGTTGGCCCAGGACAGTTGGTGGACCATAGGTCAGACATCCATACTGTTAGGGGGTCCTTCCAGACATGACCAGTCTTCCGGAACGTTGGCCCAGGACGGTAGGTGAGCCGATGCGGCATAAGACCAGGCCGTTAGGGGGTTCTTTCAGACATGAAAGAGGACGAGGGTCCGAATAAGGGGCACGCAAAGCGTGGAACATGGAGTGACAGTTTGTCTGAACAGAATCCAGCACTTAGGTAGTTACACCACCGTGGTGGGAGTACGCCAAACTGGGCGCATTGGCCTGATCATGGATCATTCCTTCTTCCGGACAGGGCCTCTGGCGAGGGCTGGAAATGGGGAGGAACAAGATTTCGTGATTCCAGGGGCTGAACCCTAGGTGAAATGCCTGGGTGTCTCTACGTATCCCACATGATGATGGGAATCATGCCGCACGTAGTTCTTGAAGCGCAGTTTAACGTCATACTGGACGAGGAGCAGCCTGACCGTGTTGGTACACATCCAGCCAAAACTACTAAGCCCACGTGAGTCGTGCTCGGTGTGGGAAACAAGCAGTAGTGGTGGGAATTTCCCAACGCAGAGAGGTGCAGGTGAGGGAAAAGGGATGCTCGGTGACTACCGACCCAATGACACTAACACGATCATTCAGCGCACCTAGATGCGCGAAGAGAAAGAGCCGAGTATGATGGAGTTCCACTTGAACACGAGGGAGTGGAAATGTGTGAATCATGGTGCTCGAGATTCAGATCACAATGATGGTGGCGTGACGATGGAGGATTACTGCTGACCATGTTCGCAACACAGCATCCTGTCGCGTTAGCCTAGAATGGGGACAAACAAATGAGGGTCGACCATTGACCATGTTCGAAACACGGGACCGTGCCACAAATGTTGTCAGAGATCCGTGGGGACGTTGGCCCGAAACGATTGAAGGGCCCTTAGGTCCATCATTCATGGAGAGCCCTTAAACTTAATGTCCACGTCGTCCGAGGGTCCTTTTGGATGTGGAAGAGGATGAGGATCCAAATAGCGAGCTCACGAAGCTTGGTCATGGGATGAGGGGAATGTCCCTGTGAAAATCCCATGCTTCGGGCTTTTTGTCAAAACACATCTGAATATGTCAACGAAACGTATTAGAGAGAGGGAGCAAATTCCTTTCCCTTGGGGAGATCTTAGTTTAGGGTCATAGAACTCGGACCATGGAACCGAACACCAGGGTTAGGCTGGGCCCGCGGGGAAATACCCGGGCGCTCCTACGTATCTCATAAGGATGAGAATCAAGCCATACGTAGTTCTGGAAGGTGGCACGGTAGGATACCAGTGCCAGGGGAAAAGGGGAGTGCGGACGTGGCCCTTGCACTAAAGAAGCGGAATTTGATGTATCTTGTTTGTTCTTTAAGGTGAATAGTTTTTTTTTGTGAAGCGACAGGCCTAGAACAGTAGGTCGCGATGTCGCCACATGAATCAAGCCGTGATGTGCGTTGACAAATGGCATGGCACATGACCAATACCCAACGTGATGTCCTCTACAACGAGGTCACCACAATGCGGTGCCGTTTTTCGTCGTGCGGCCAGGACGATAATGTCACAGTTTAAGGTCGTATGATAGGACGAAGCATGCATTTTATCGTCATGCAGCGCAGACGTAGCAGAGACGATGCTAGGCGGGAAATGTGCGCAGTGTTTATAAAACACATTTGACAGAGACATGATCCCACATCAAATTGTACGCCATCCGGAGGTAAAACAGGGAGAGAGACTGGATTCTTGAATGTGTTGTAACCGGAGACAGGGCGTCTGGGCGGTCCTACGTGTCCCATGAGGATGGGAATTTGAACGTAGTCCCGAATGGGTCTTAGTTTATGTTATTAGAGCTTGGACCATGGGAGTCCCAAAGGACGCTAGATTGCAGCTTTGTCCCCCTAGCATGCAAAGGTGCACTGAGGGATAGCGCCAAAAGTGTCGAGATTCCACCTGGACATGATGGGGTGGAAAATGATGTGAATCATGCAACCAACATTCAAGGACTGAAGGGGATGGCATGACGACAGAGGATTACTGCTGACCATGTTCGCAACACAGCATCCTGTCGCATTAGCCTGAAATGAGGACTAACAAAACGAGCATTGACCGCTTACCATATTCGCAACGCGGGATTTTATCGATTGGTTGTCCGAAACCCTGGAGGGCGTTGGCCCGTATTGGTAGGAGAGCCCTTGGGCGTAGTATCCAGGCCGTTCGTGGGGGTCCCTCCGGGTGTGAAAGATGACGGAAGTCCGAATAGAGGGGAACACGAAGCTTGACAAGTGGCAGAAACTTGATCAAGTTGAATCTGACACTCTTGGTGCTAGACCAGAGTACTCTTAATACATGGGTGAACCACTGCAGGGAGTCAAAGGACTCAACCTTGAGGGTGATCGAGAGATGGAAGATTCCCAGGGGAAGGGGGGCATGATGCCCAAAACCTTGTATCATACCTGCACACCCCCCGCTGGAGAGGGATGGACCAAGTGGCCTAGGTGACCGGGAAATCAGGATATCTCCCAGAGGTGGGGCTGGACCCGAATCTTAGACATTCAGGTGGTCCTACGTACCCCATTAGGATGGGAATCAAGCCACACGTAGTTCTGAAGGGTGCCTTTTAATGTCATGCAGGACAGAACAGGAGGACTGAACCTCAGAATGGGGGCGTGCGTGGTGCAGTTGTTGCAAACCCGACGTGAATGAGGACGTAGTCCTACACTGCGCCACGCAGTCCTGTGATCAGGGTCCTGAAGAGAGGATTAGAGAGGTAAATTTGCTGAACTCAAGCTGGGTCCAAAGACAATGGGTCTTGAACGTAGTTCCAGATGAGAGTCTTAGTTTATGGTCTTAGAGCTCGGACCGTGGATGGTGACAACTCCCGAGTAAGCACAGATGTCAGCCCAATCCCTAAGCCCACGTGAGATAAACTCGGTGTGGGAAACAAGGGGGGAATCCTCATTGCAATACTTGGGGAATCCATTAAAGGGGAGTCAGCAGAAAGTTCCGAAGGACACCTTTGATGTAGCTTGTTCCTCAAATGCGCAGACGTGCATGGAGGAAAAGTACCAAGAATCCCGAGACTCTACTTGGACACGATGAAGTGACGAAGGGTGTGAATTGTGTACCCGGCATTTGGGCTTAACGGGTTGGCGTGACGACAGAGGAAAACTGTTATCCGTTACGGAAACACAGCATCTGTATCGCGTTAGCCTGAGGTGGGAACAACAAACGAGCATCGACCACTGACCATATTCGCAACGCGGTATTTTATCGATTTGTTGTCCGAAACCCTGGGGGGCGTTGGCCCGTATCGGTAGGAGAGCCCTTGGGCATTGTATCCAGGCCGTTCTTGGGGGTCCCACCGGGTGTGAAAGATGGTGAAATCCCTGATGCGGGGATACGCAAAGCCTGGAAAGCGGGTGCAGACGTGTCCGAGTAAAGCTTGGCATTCCAGGTAATGAACCAGAGTACTCTTAAGCACATTGGGGAACCGCCGAAAAAGAGGGATCGACGAAACAACTCAGCAGGGGGTGGGAGCATGGCGTGGTCATCACGAGACCGTCTTGAATGAGGACATAATCCCACACCGCACCATATGATCCCCTCATGGAGGAAGGATGGGCCAAGGGGCCAAGATGGGATGAGGATTCCCGAGAGATGGGGCTGGACCCGGATCTTGGACATCCAGGTGGTCCTACGTATCCCATCAGGATGGGAATCAAGCCACACGCAGTTCTTGAAATGTAGTTTAACGTCATACCGGACGAGGAGGGGAGTAACATACCCCTAAGAAAGGTGTACAGTATGGAGAAAAACCGACGTGAATGAGGACATAGCCCTACGCCATACCGTACAATCCTATAAGATAGGTCCTAGGCCGCGGCCTGGAAAGGCCGAGGGGCCTGGGGCTGAGCCTCGGTCAGGAAGAACTGACTGGTTTGTAGTTTAACGTCTTACATGAGGACGGGGGGCCAGGGGCCCAAGGAGGCCAAGGGGCCTGAGGCTGAGCCTCGGAAGGGGAGTCGTACGACATGGTACATGATCCCGACGTGAATGAGGACGTAGTCCCACACCACACCGTACACTCCGGGTAAGAAGGGACCTAGGCTGTGACCTGGAAAGGCCAAGGGGCCTAAGGTCAAGTATCAATCAGGAAGACCTGACTGGCTTGTAGTTTAACGTCTTACACGAGGACGGGGGGCTAGGGGCCCAAGGAGGCCAAGGGGCCTGAGGCTCGGTCAGGAAGGCCTGACCGGTTTGTAGTTTAACGTCTTACATGAGGACGGGGGGCCAGGGGCCCAAGGAGGCCAAGGGGCCTGAGGCTCGGTCAGGAAGGCCTGACCGGTTTGTAGTTTAACGTCTTACATGAGGACGGGGGGGCCAGGGGCCCAAGGAGGCCAAGGGGCCTGAGGCTCGGTCAGGAAGGCATGACCGGTTTGTAGTTTAACGTCTTACATGAGGACGGGGGGCCAGGGGCCCAAGGAGGCCAAGGGGCCTGAGGCTCGGTCAGGAAGGCCTGACCGGTTTGTAGTTTAACGTCTTACATGAGGACGGGGGGACAGGGGCCCAAGGAGGCCAAGGGCCTGAGGCTGAGCCTCGGAAGGGGAGTCGTACGACATGGTACATGATCCCGACGTGAATGAGGACGTAGTCCCACACCACACCGTACACTCCGGGTGAGGAATCCTGGGCTGTGGGCCCGATCACTAGCACCACCTGGGGGAAGTTTGTCACCTCATGATGGGGCAGAATGAATCACTGTTGACCATATTCGAAACACAGCGTTCCTATGGTGACCCGCATGGGGGCAACAAATGAGCGTCGACCGCTGACCAAATTCGCAACGCGGGACTTGTATCGATTTGTTGCTTGAGAAACCCTCGGGGGCGTTGGCCCGTATCGGTAGGAGAGCCCTTGGGCTTTGTATCCAGGCCGTTCTTGGGGGCCCCTCCGGGTGTGAATCCATCCACGAAAGGGGCAAACACCTCCAGGGGGGAATGTGCAGCCGGGTCGAGGCTTGCTCGACGTGGGTCGGGGCAAAAGTGGGCACCCTGCCCTGTCTTGACCTGAGGGGAAGATTTTGGATTTTGGGCTGGGCCGACGGACGAAATGTCCGGGCGTTCCTACGTATCTCATAAGGATGAGAATCAAGCCATACGTAGTTCTTGAAGGCCATGCGGTTTAGCGTCATGCGGTGAGGACGTGGGAGGGTAGAAGAACGGGAGTGGGCGCATGGTGCGACCCCCACAATCTTTGCGTGAGTGGGGTTGCATGAGCGGGGCCAAGAAAGCCGATGCCCTGCTACACAAAGATCCTCCAAGGAGACCATCCCCAGGGGGAATAGTGGAAGAGAGAAGCTTGGGGCTGGGCTCAAGACAAGGCGTCTGAGCGTTCCTACGTATCCCATGAAGATGGGAATCAAGCCGTACGTAGTTCTTGATATGCAGTTTAACGTCATGCGGGACGAGGGGCATCTCATTCGGGGATGTGTGCGGCATGGTACATGATCCCAACGTGAGAACGTAGTCCTACACTGTATCGTACGATCCCGTAAGAGGGTAAGTCGGAGAGAAACGAGGGGGCCTGGGGCCAGACCTCGGTGGAGACGGGGCCAGGGGCCCAAAGAGGCCGAGGGGCCTGAGGCTGAGCCTCGGTCAGGAAGAACTGACTGACTTGCAGTTTAACGTCTTGCAGTGAGGACGGAGATACAGTTTAAGGTCATGCGGGATCAAGTCGCAGTTTAGGGTTGTGCAGGACCAATGCAGTTTAATGTCGTGCAGGACCAATGCAGTTTAATGTCGTGCAGGACCCTCTCGCAGTTTAGGGTCATGCAGGACCAATGCAGTTTAATGTCATGCAGGACCCTCTCGCAGTTTAGGGTCATGCAGGACCAATGCAGTTTAATGTCGTGCAGGACCCTCTCGCAGTTTAGGGTCATGCAGGACCAATGCAGTTTAATGTCGTGCAGGACCCTCTCGCAGTTTAGGGTCATGCAGGACCACTTTTGCCCTAGGCAAAGTATCGCTTGAGGAATCTGGAATTGGTGGGAGGGGTTACACGCTCTCCATCTATGGTCACCAAGGAGTATGCTTCATTGGGGTAAACCTTATGGATGATATAAGGCCCTTCCCATTTGGGTTCTAACTTGGGCGGTTTCCTTCCTGGAATCATTGGCGCTCGCAGGGCCAGCACCAGGTCACCCTGTAGAAAAGAGCGGAGACGAACCTTCTTGTCAAAAGCTCTTGCTATCTTGTCCTGATGCCTTTCCAGATTGTGCAGGGCATGAATCCGGTTCTCGTCCAGTGCCTCTAACTCAGCTAGACGGATCTCGGCTACCTCATCTGATGTCTGGTGATCATAAACTGTCGTGCGTAGCGACGGAAGCTGGATCTCAATGGGTAGGACGGCCTCAGCTCCATACACCAGGGAATATGGGGTCACCTGGGTAGAGTTGTGAGTCGTCGTCCGGTAAG
This sequence comes from Viscum album, assembly GCA_963277665.1. Lineage (NCBI taxonomy): Eukaryota > Viridiplantae > Streptophyta > Magnoliopsida > Santalales > Viscaceae > Viscum > Viscum album. The sequence goes on from OY728140.1 coordinate 2,078,474,719, forward strand.
CCCAGAGGGCGTTGGGGAGCTTGTCCGGCCAACTCTTCTTGTTCTGACCAACCATCTTCTGCAGAATGTTAGAGAGGGTCTTGTTGAACGCCTCGATCTGTCCATTCGCCTGTGCGTGGTAGCGGGAGGTATGGTTTGACCGGATGTCGTACTTAGCGTACAATTTCTTCAATTCAGCTGCTCGGAAGTTGGTGCCGTTGTTAGTGAGGATGGCGTGAGGGACTCCAAACCGGTGGATAATGTTGGAGCTCACAAAGTCAACGACGGAACGGGCCTTGACCTCTTTGAGCGGAACAGCTTCTGCCCACTTAGAGAAGAAATCTGTAGCAGTCAGGATGAACCTACACTGGCGAGTTGTTGCCGGCGGATACGGTCCCACTACATCGAGTCCCCATACCGCAAATGGCCAAGAGTACTTGGTGGGGTGGAGGGGTTCTGGCGTTCGATGCAAGAAGTTGGCGTGCACTTGGCACGCGTGGCATCTCTTGGCGTATCCAATACAATCGTGGATCATGGAGGGCCAGAAGTACCCTAGCCTCCGGATTTGATGGGACAGCTTCGGCCCAGCTTGATGGGCGCCACAGGAACCGGCGTGAACCTCTTGCATAACTCGAGGTATCTCTACTCCTTGGATGCAACGGAGGAGGACACCATCAAAACTCCATTTATAGAGGGTCTGCTCAAGACTGGGGCCGCTCTGGAGGGTAAATTGAAGTGCGCGGCGTCGGATTCGCTCGTGCTCGGCCCGGTTGTCCGGGAGCTGACCATTTTGGAGATACTCGACAAAAGGTGCTCTCCAATCGGGGGTCGTTTCAACCACTGCGTCTGACGAACCCGGGACCCCCGATACGGAGGGTCCGGCGGTGAGATGACTTACCCGCAGGCTATCACGGTCCTCTTGGGTGACGGGAGCAATGACTCTCCGGTGGGCCACGTGTATGACCAAATAATCTTGCTCGGGTTCTGCGAGCGATGCGGCTAAGCCAGCTAGGGCGTCCGCTTGGCCGTTCTGCGACCGCGGGACATGGGTAACCTCTGGCCGAGAAGAGAACCGGGCCATTAGGAGGAGGGTGTACTCCAGCAACGGTGCAAGCTCTGGCTTCCTGACGACGTAGTCGCCATTAACCTATTTGATTACCAGCTCGGAATCTCCCTTCACATGTAGATGGGGTACATGGATCTCAAGGGCCAACTCGAGGCCGGTGATGAGAGCATGGTACTCTTCCTCGTTGTTCGTACATCCTTCTGACAACAGGAAGGAGTACGGCAGGACGTCTTGCGCCGGGGTAATGAAAACAATATCCAGACCCACTCTGTTGAGCTTGGGGTCATTGAGCCTTCTACCGGTGGGGCTCCGGGAGGCGCCGTCGAAATGAATTTGCCAACATGGGACAGCGTGATCGACCGAGAGGATCATCTCGTCGGGGAAATCCAGGTCCAGGGATTGAACCGCGGAGGTTGGATGGGCAGCTAAAAAGTCTTCCAACGCCTGTCCCTTAACGGCCTTCTGAGGCACAAACCTGATGTCAAACTGCTGGAGAATCACCTCCCACCGTGCTAGTCGGCCAGTCAGAATGGGGCGGTTCAGGATGTACTTCAGCGGATCCACCTGAGAGATCAATTGCACCTCGTGGTGTTGCAGGTAGTGTCGCAACTTCTGCACGGCGAAGACGAGCGCAAGGCAGCTCTTTTCGATAAGGGAATATCTGACCTCCGTATCGAGAAGCATGCGACTGAGATAGTAGAGACTGTTCTTAGTGTCCTCGTTATTCTTCTGGGCGAGCAGCGCGCCGAGGGATCTCTCCAGGGCGGTCACGTAAAGGACCAGCGGCTTTCCAGAGACGGGTGGCATCAAGACCGGAGGTTGGAGCAGATACTGCTTGATTTCCTCGAAGGCGATCCGACACTCCTCATCCCATTCGTAGGCAGCACCTTTCTTCATGAGCCGAGAAAAGGGCTTACACTTGCCGGCCATGTTCTCAATGAATCGGCATATATAGGCTAAGTGGCCTTGCAGGCCTCGGAGCTCCCGAATGTTGCTCGGGGGAGGCATTTGGCTGATGGCCTTGATCTTCTCCGGGTCGATCTCGATACCTCGGTATCTGACAAAAAAACCCAGAAACTTCCCGGAGGTGACCCCGAAGGAACACTTCAGCGGGTTCATCTTCAGGTGACGGGAACGGAGGAAACCGAACACTTTATCAAGGTCTTTGAGATGGTCCTGGCACTGGCACGATTTGACTACAAGGTCATCCACGTAGCATTCCACCAATGTCCCGAGGATCGGTTTGAATATGCGATGCATGGCCCTCTGATAAGTGGTACCTTCATTTTTCAAACAGAATGGCATTACCCGGTAGCAAAAGGTACCCTGGGGAGCCCTGAAGGCAGTGGACTCCTCATCTTCGGGGGCCATCCGGATCTGGTTATACCCGGAATACCCATCCATGAAAGAGAGGACTTGGAACTCGGCCATGGCGTCAATCAACAGCTCCGTCACTGGGAGTGGGAAGTCATCCTTTGGGCAGTGGCGATTGAGATCGCGGAAGTCGATGCAAACTCTAATATGCCCATTCTTCTTCCTGACTGGCACAATGTTGGCGAGCCATTTGGGGTACTGGACCTCTTTGACGAAGTTGGCCTTGATTAGCTTATCAACTTCGGCCTCAACCATAGCGCCATGGGAAGGGTGCATTTTCTTGGGAGGCTGCTTGAACCCACGATGTTTTACTGGAAGGCCCAGACGGTGGACGACCACTTGGGGATCCAGCCCTGGCATCTCATCGTAACTCCAGGCAAACACATCGCGGTGCTATTTGAGGAAGTCTACATACTGATGCCGCTCCTCGAGAGACATGGCCGCACTGATCAATGTGGGTCTTGGATCTGCCTCGCTACCAAGGTTCACCTGTACCAGCTCATCGACCGTGGTAGAGACGCCTTCTTCAAAGGCTGGGGGAGCATCCTCCAAGTCTTCCTCCCCAGCCGTGGGGGGACTTCCCGCGACGGAAGATACTTATGGGCTTTCAAAACCCGAGGGGCGGCTGGTGCCGGCTTGGGCAGCAGCGGTCATCACATCAGGAGACTCACTTGTCGTCGAGACCATAGCAATGAATGCATTTGATCCTATCACATCCGGCCTTCGGCCTAAGGGGCCACGCTTGATGATATCAAAGCAGTGGTGACGTGTCGGCCTGAGTCGGTTGATTCCAGCCTGGCGAAATAGACACGTATGGCGCACCGCCGTTGTTATGAGCTTGACGTCCCGGTACCGTACTGGGGTAGGAGATTCCGGGATGACCCGAGCCTGGTTGATGTAGGAGTACGAGGTGATTTTCCGTCATCGCTTGGACGCGGGAACATGCCTTCCTTGCGTACCCGAAACAACGAAACATTGTCCCATGTCGAGGGTCGTGGCCTCCAACCGGTGGATTGGGAGAATGTAGGCGTCGTCCATGCTCGCCCAGGGATCACTTGTGATTGGGGTGGGCTCATCCTCGCTGACCAGGATCTGCTTGTCCTTACTTTTGTAATAACCCGCATCCAGATAGCGGGCCTCACAAGAAGCGAAAGGGGACGCGTCTCCTTGGAGCACGCCTACTCGACCATTGAGCGAGTACTTAAGGCACTGGTGATACGATGAGGGGACCGCGACATGCAGATGGAGCCATGGCCTACCCATCAATGTGTTGTAGGCGGTGTCCTGAGAAACAACCATGAACTCGGTGTTGGAAATTAAGCCACCAAACTGGGTCTCCAGGCGGATCTTGCCGACCGGGGTTTGCTCTGTCCTGTCGTACCCCTGAATCCTGAGGTCAGAGGGAGTCAAATCACCTTCGGACAAACCCAGCTTTCGCAGCGTCCGGGTCGGAATTAGATTGATTCCAGAACCCGTGTCAACGAGGCAGCGACGGACTTCCACACCGTTAAAGTGTCCAGTGATATACAGTGGGCGAATGTGCCCCTGTATAGGAGGGTCTTCATCTTCACCAGAGAACGAGATAACTACCTGACATTCGGCGTTTTCAATCGTCTCAGTATGGAAGGCCTCCGCGGATGCCACTTCCGTCTCGAACTGGAGGGGGATCCTTAGGGCCTCGGCAAGTGCCTCGCGCATCTCGGATGACAAGCGCAGGGCCTCAAGGATGGAAAGCCTTGCCGGAATGCCGGCTAGGTGCTTTAGGACATCATACTTGCGTGCCAAATGCGAACCTCTTCTTACAGGGGGTTTTTCGGCATTTGGGGGCATAGCGGCTCCTGCTGGTTGAACTGGCAGTCGGCTAGCACTGGGTACATCCTGCTGCCTGCTAGTAGAAGCCTGGAGAGTAGTCGTCGGGCTAAGATCGAACAGCGGGGGCTGGCCCGTCGCCGGGCGAGACTGGCTGTGATACGAACGAGGCGGCTCTCCCCAATCCAGCAACACGAACGGCGGTGGAGGTAGAGCTGAGGATGTTGGATGGGCCTGCGCGTGCTGAGATCTGCGCTGAGCCTGCTGCCTAGTCTCGGTAGCGTGCACGGCTTGGTCACAAGTGCCTGCTGACATACCTCGGTGACCGGCGGGATTGCGATTCCGCTGACGTTGACGTCGGCTGGAAACATTGGGGCGGTCTGCCTGGGGTTCCCCCTCGTCGGGGGTCATATAGGGCTTTACCAACTCCACAGTGTTAACCGAAGCGTACCCTTGACTGTCGCTCGAAGAGTCATCCACCGCTGGGCGGATTCTAGGAGGAATTCCCATTTCGAGAGGCATAAAGTCGCCAAGAGTGCGGGATGATGATGGCACTGGCGGTGCACGTTGCTTCTTCTTGCGTCGCCGCTGCTTGCCCTTTTGGGCAGAGGTCGACTGTGAAGACGATGCTGAGGCACCGGCTGCTTCTTCTGAAGGTTCCGGCTGCTTCAGGCGTGCTCGGATGATACCCTGGGCACGGACGACAGTTTTTCGAGCCATCCAGTTGTCGTATTTCTGGGACCCGCGGCTAGGGACCTGCTGCCACTCACCCTCGCTGTCACTGCCGATTTCTGATCCCGCAAAGACGCCTGCCACCTGCGCTGGCGCTGGGCCCAACTTGACTATGTTGTTGTTGACCTGGTCCTGAAGCCAGTCTTTAAACACATAGCATCGCTTGAGGGTGTGCCCCAAGATCCGATGATAAGGGCAGTAGTTGGGGTGATCAGTGAGATGCGCCTCTGCCGGCCTCCTGTACTCAGGCAGACGCACGATCCCTTGCTCTAGAGCACTTCAGAAGTAACCAGGGACCAGATTTTCGTTAAACGAATAGGTATGGTACTTTCGTTTCGGGTAAGGAGCCCTGGGGGCCTGGTCCTATCGAGGGACCGGAGGGGCCTGCCGAGGGGGTGGCGCCTGGTTGTCTCGCCTAGGTGGCGGCGGCGCATTGCGCGGGGGAACCTGTCGGTTCTGAGGCGGTCGCTGCTGGGCAGGAGCCTGTGCTTGAGGTGGAGGACCTCTGCGGGGTTGCGGGGGTGGTGCCGCCGGTAACAATTCCAGCTGCCTCGGGGCTTCTATTTGAGCCACTACGGCGTGTTCAGCCCTGGCGGCCCTCCTGGCTGGGATCATAGGGGGCAGCAAACGTGCCTGACTAGCCTGTTGCAGGGCCTCCTCGAGGCGCTGGGCTTTATCCGAGAAATCTCTGAACCCTCCAGGGTAGTTCTGGGTAATCAAGGAGGGTACCAGCTCTGTCTTTACGTTCCCCACACACATCGTCAGTAATTTCTTCTGAGTCATTGGCATATCGAGGGAATACGTAAGTCCTTTCCACCGGGCGATGAAGTCTGCAACCCGCTCATCACGCCTCTGTTTGCACTTAAAGAGGTCCGCGATGCTGGTCTTCCGCGTGGTGGAGCAGAACTGGTACAAGAACTGCCGGCGAAGATCCTCCCAACCGGTCACTGATCCGATGGGGAGCTGGCTGTACCAGACGAATGTCGGACCTTCCAACGTCTGTACAAAACATCGGAACTTAGTGGCTTCTTGCTGAGCCGGGGTCCCCAGCATGGGGCCACACCTGGAAGAGAAATGAGCCAAGTGCTGGGGTGGGTCCCCTGCCCCGTTAAAAGGAGAGAAAGTGGGGTTCCCAAAACCCGGAGGCACGGGCATATCATCCACCCACGCGGGATAAGGCTTGCCATCCGGTGGGATTTCCACCTGCCATGTCTCCAACGCCTCGAGGCGGGCTGTGAGTGCCGCAATAAGGTCCCCCGGGTGGGGGTCCCTGTCTTGACGGGGTTCCCTAACCACAAGCGCATTGCCAGGTTCTTCAACACGGTAGATGGCTTCTGCTGCTCGCGTGTTGACTAGTTGGACGACCTGTTGGGAGACTGGGGGAACCCGGGTTGGGTTCTTCAGATTGCCCCGTCGCTCAGGGGGGTTTGGCGAGACGTATCGCGCCCTCTTGCCGTATGTTCCAGCTTCAGCCCTGTCCGCAGCAGTAGCATGATCAGGGTTTCCCGGAGGCATCTCACTGGGGGGAAATTGTTCCTGCCCCTGCTGCCCCGGCCTGGGATTACCATAGTCGGGTCGTCGCACTACGACGCGTTCAGCCAAGAGTTCGTCGACCAGCCTCTTCTGCTCAGCAAGCTGCTGGCGCAACGTGGCCTTCTCAGGGTCTTCGTCCGTTTTCTGCACAGAGGCGGACGGGTCGGAGTGCTTGACTATTCCGACGTGCTCCTTACCCTTGCCAGTGCTCCGACCGAGTGCCAGTGACTCGGTGGGTACAGGGAGGCCCAGCAGGTTCCTCTGATGACGGGTAACTCTCCCTGACGGGTCAAGAAGCGGCGGTACGCCCTCAGATGGTAAGTCCCCATCAAGGAACTCAAGCTCATCTTCCTTATCCACAACGTCGGCCATGTGGACAGTGACTCCTCTTGAGGGCATATCCTCAATGTCGCATAGCGAATCGGGCTGTCGTCGGATAGGGTCGAAGAGGAGAGCGGCATAGCGTCCCCAACCACGGACTTGCACATGGGGGGTGGCTTCCCTGACGATCTTGCGGAGTGCCTTGAAACTCTGAACGCATTTTCGTTGGAGGGCACTCTGATGACCGGGCGACTCGGGGTGCTGGGCCGCAAGGAGCGTCGCTGCATCAATCAGGCGGCACTGTTTGCCAATCTCCTCGAAGTGCTCTCGACACCTGGGGTACACTACCCGTTCCCAACGGAGGCGGAAGTGCGTCGCCCACAGGGTCCGACAAAAGCATCCCACTTCTTCAGGGGTAAGCGACTCGGGTACGTGAAAATTCAGCGCCGCCGTGGGCCAGAACTTCTCTAAGAGGTAGTCCGCAGCAAGAATACTCCAGAATCTCCTGGGTTCGTCCTCGGGGTTCGGCCCTACATTTCCCCACTCATCAACCGGGGGTGGCTGAGGGACCGGTAGCGGTACCGAGGTAGACCTCTGGGATAGCAAACTCGGCGGTGGAGAATACGGCGAGCGAGCAGACTGGCCACCGTACTCTGGGCCTTCCTCTGAAGAGCGAGGTGACCTGACCACAATGTCACGATAGGACGGGCTAACAGCCGCTGCTTCGTGTACGGGAATTGTCGTTACCGGTGTCCGGTCATGTCGTGGCTCTACCACCGTTGACCCCCAAAACAGCTCCTCGTGGTCCCGAGTAGAGGTAGAGGGCGCTTCGGGTGACGGTGGCGGTGACTGCGCGGTCGAAACCTGCGGAATTCCCAGGATTTCTTCCTCCTGGATGTACCTGCGGAGAGAGACGGGAATCCGGTGGACCTCAAATTCCAGGAGAACGAGGCTGACGCGTCTGGTTCCTGCCCCAGTCCTTGATACGGAGGAGCTGGGAGAAGGTTCCATCGCTGAATCGCATTCCGCTTCCGAATCGGAGAAGCGGGCAGGTTTGATCTCCCCCTGGGCCTTCCCAGGATTCTTCTTGTTGCGGCGACGACCTGCTCTTCTGCCCCTGGTTGGCTCTTCGGGACAGGGTTGACCCCTATCAGGCGGCCCTGGGGCGGCACTAGCGCCGTGGTGGAGAGGGCCTCCACTTGAGACAGCCGGGGTGCGAGGGGCACCAGGGCAAATATCAAAGGGTACATGGGGAGGACCTCCATGAACAGTACCCACGTGGGCGGGGCCTCTATTGGAACCGGCAGGAGCATGGGGAAGGCCTCCATGGTCGATGCGAGTGGAGCGAGGCTGACCTTCACTCCTTGAGTTGCTGGGGCGAGGAGGACCTTCGCCAGTCGCAGAGAGGACGTAGGGGGGGCCCCACGTCGAAGGACCGGATGGACGGTGCCTTCAGAAGGATGGACTTCATACCCTGTACAGCGGGCGCGGGAAATGTTTCCGCGCTGAGCATCACTGCCCCGGGGCAGGTCTTCCTGCAGGACGGGGGCAGCACGAGGCATGCCTCCATGACGAACCTCGGAGCGGGGAAGGCCCACGCTCTGTGGAGTAGTGGTACGGGGAGGACCTCCGTACGGGGTGGCATCACCGCGGGTTAGCTCGCGACGATCATCACTGGGGCCTGCAAGTCAACCCGGCCTGCCCATGGGGCGGCTGGGGTCTCAATCTTGGTTGGGCGAAGGGGTTCCCCTGCTCAATGTACGCGGGGGCTTCATAATGTACGCCGGCGGTGGCTCGGGCCACTGTACCTGTCGACGTGGACGCGCCTAGGCGAACGTCCTCAGCCCGGGCCCAGCGCTGACGTCGGGTCAGGCGGGCTGGTGCAGGTGGTGCAGGGACGTATTCTGCCTGCTCTTCCTGCGGGGCCGGACGGCGGCGTTGACGTGGCCGGACGGGAGCTCTCGCCTGGGGGCCCCGGGTCGGGGCCCTGAGCGGACTGAGCCGGACAACACATGCCTCTTCAGCCTAAGGCGAAGAGTCGTCAAGGCGTTCCGAGGATAGGCTCCCGAAATGATTGAATGTCTGGGTGGGGAGCGGGGGCTCCCTGCGCGGCCTGTTAGGGCGGCGTTGACAGCGGGGCCTGGAAGCCTCCAGGTCCAAACAGGCCATATCCCTGGTCGGGATGACCCCTTGTTCCTCATACCTGTGCACGAGGCTGTTGATCACCCTTCGTTGGATGACCTCTGATGGGGAAATGGGACGTGGACGTCCCGCATCCAGTGACGTGGCAGCCGTCGTGGCGGTAGTGGCGCCATGTGGAGTGGCCGTAGTGGTGTTGCCCCTGCCCCTGCACGGGCGAGGAGCGGATGGTGACCGCATCTCTGAAATAGCAACTTGGTTCCTGGAAAACGAAGGGATCAACTCATCAGTACTGAGAGGAAAAGGATTGACAGCCAGTGCCCCAGCGTTCTTCCATCCTCCATGTCTGTGAGAAGGATCCACGCCAACACGCTGCAGAGCGGAGCGCCCCACGTTCTACTACCCCGACTTCCGGTGAGTTCCACGACAGGCCCGCCATTTTCTTGGCGGGACCAGGCACCGGATATCTGGATCTGGTGACACGTCAATCTACTGGTGTCTCGAACGCTACTAATCCCCATGCTGAGGAGAAGAAATTCACGTCGGGTTCACCATTTCTGTTTCCGACGCTTTCGACGGGGCGCGCGCGCATCCGTCCGCGGAGGAGGGGGACGCGCGGCTCTGTTGCCCCGCATTCCCGCTTTCCAAAGGCGGGCAGCATTCGTTCCTTATTCAGGGATGTCTGCTCCATGATCGAAACGGGATGATGGGATGTCGGTTCTTCCTCCTGTGGATTCCTCCTCAGAACTCGTCACCTAGTCTGGGTCTCCCTTATAGATTTAATACGTAGTTCGTGAAACTCTTCCCAGTGCCATGTTTCCATGGACGCCGGTTAATTACACTGCTTCTGTCGGGACATTCCAAAGGGTCTAGTCAGGGCAGCAACCTTCGGTCAGGGGAGTAATCACGTTTGAGGCATCAGTAGCGTGTCTGGATGCTGGGGTACCTGGCATGTCTGTCTGTTATCCTCGACCACAAGGCTTCTCGAGGGCGTGGAAGCCCGAGGCATCCCACATCGAGTGCAGGGAATTACATGTCATAGACACGTATCTGGGGTTTTCCTCAGCTTCCCATGTTCAACACAGGGTATGCCGCGAGTTTAACGTCTTGCGGAGACGGTTACGCCAAAGGCGTTCCATCCGAGGTTTTCCTCAGGCATCTCATGTTTATCACGATGTAGGTCGCGAGTTTAACGTCTTGCGGAGACGGTTGAGAATGAAATGGGACCATCGCAGGGGGGCGACAGCGAAGTTGGGCTTGAGCCTTGAAGAGGCTTCCTACGTATCCCCGTGGCAGGGAATCAAAGTCCGCGTAGTTCAGGATGGTGCCGGTAAACCGACGTGAAGCTGGACCTTGGTCCGGGGAGAGTTGGGCTTGAACCTCTGGGAGGATTCCTACGTACCATGCCTTGACATGGATCAAAGTCCTCGTAGTTCAAATAATACAGTTTAACGTCATGCGGGATGATAATGAACCCTGACGTGAATAAACGACGGGTGGTGGGTGTCGGTGAGCCGACGTAAGCGAGGGACCTTGATCCACTATTGGTGGGCTTGAACCTCGTGGAGGCTTCCTACGTACCATGCCTTGACATGGATCAAAGACCTCGTAGTTCAAATGGGTCTGGATCACAATGGCTTACCACTGGACCCGAATGTAGTTTAACGTCATACTGGACGTAGGTAGAACACGACATGAATTGGGTGATGGGTGGGCTTGAACCTCGTGGAGGCATCCTACGTACCATGCCTTGACATGAATCAAAGACCTCGTAGTTCAAGTGGGTTTGGGTCACAACAGCTTACCGCTGGACTGGAATGAGACCCGACGTGAATGAGCGACGGGTGGGTGTGTCGGTGAACTGACGTGAAAGTAGACCTTGGTCCACTGATGGTGGGCTTGAACCTCGTGGAGGATTCCTACGTACCATGCCTTGACATGGATCAAAGACCTCGTAGTTCAGGTAGGGTTTGTCAGGGTCAGTGCTCACTCTAAGCCCACGTGAGTCATGCTTGGTGTGAGAAACAAGAGGTCGCAAGGACCTGACGATCACATCGTGAAGGGTGCGTCCGTGAGAAGCGAAGAGGGGCTTACGCGTTGAGCGGCCCATGGTGTTGGGACTTACTCCAGGATGGAGGCCCAGAACGGGGTGCCTCGTTCCCTATCACGTCCTCCACTGACCTTGGTAGTGGGGAAGTACAGAGATGCACGGGTGCAATCATCCGTACCAAAGGTTAGGGGCTTACGCTCTGAGGCAGCCCTTCCCCTGCGAACATACACCACTCCGACAAGGAGGATCTCATTCCATGTGCGGAAGAGTTACCATTCCCGTGGAGATGAGCGGTGTAATGAATGCTCGAGCTAGGGGGACCCTTAGTGAGGGAGACAAGGTTGGGTCATAGTTTAACGTCATGTGTTGAGGACATGGTGCTTGGCAGTTTAACGTCCTGCAGCTCGGACGAGGTGGGTTCACTCCACACCCCTAGGGCTTACATAACTGGTACCCTCTAGTCCTTGGGGAAGGGAAGGTACCAGTAAGGCCATGGTAAATGGGGGTCGAGGGAGGAACCATCGAGGGGTCCACGTTAGCGTGGCTATGCGAAGAAGCAATAGCCGTTAGCGTGCCTATGCGAAGAAGCATTAGGCGATGCAACGCTACGGGAGGTGTTGTCCATGGGACTTTGAAATCACATCGTGCAAACCTGGAGGGTCGCACGGGAAGAGGAATCGCTAAGCAGAGGAGTGTGCTCTGCGAAGTGGGGTGCCTTGGCCTTAGCATGGGGCAAAGGTGGGAGTGGGTGGTGCTTCGCGAAGTGGAACAGTGTTCGCGGAGCACTGCCTCGCGAAGAAGGACTGGTTCGCGAAGCAAGGTCCTGCCAAGCAATGTACTTCGCGGAGTGGAGCGATCCTGCCTTAGCATAGGGATTACTCGTATGGGTTGGGTGTTTCGCGAAGCACGAGTGCTCCGCGGCTGCCCGGGTTCCCTTGGGAATCCCCTTCCTTTGCGAACGCCCTTGGGCTTCGTGAAGGGCATCCCTCTCGGAAGAGGGGCTCAAAACGAAGCAAATCAGAGTCGTCTCGCGAAGTAGAAATACCTCGCGGAGCTCATGATTCCCAGGGAAAAGCTTGCTTCGCGATTCGGGAGAGGAGAAGCCAAAAGGTCGGATTTTCCGTCCTCCGGGACTCAGGGGGAGTCGAGTATTTATAGGGAAGGGGCGCCGGGATGCAGGGCTCGTGCGCCGCCTGCGGAGCTTCACGGCGGCTCGCGAACGTCAAATGGGCTCGCGGAGGATCACCGCCTCTGGCGCTTCGCGGCGGCTTGCAAACGTCAAACGCGCTCGCGGAGGATCACCGCCTCTGGTGCTTCGCGGCGGCTCGCGAACGTCAAACGGGCTCGCGGAGGATCACCGCCTCTGGTGCTTCGCGGCGCTGCCAGGGTTGGGGCGCTTCGCGGCGGGGCTTCGCGGCTGTGCTTCGTGGCTGTGCTTCGCGGGGCAGCGCACCGGCTGTCTTTTTCGTTCCTTCCTTTCGGGCCACATTTTTGGCGCCAACAAATAGAATGATATTGTCGCTCGTGCGTACGTACGGCTTACCTTCTCCACGACACGATGAGATTTTGTTCCCCAATAGAACCATTCAAGAATAATTTTTTTATGATTTAAAGTAATATTTTCGGACATTATATCATTCTGAATATGAATAAATTACATCATATACATAAAAAACTTGACTTATCTATCAAAACATATAAATAAAAATGAATCAGTTAACACCTGAAACAATGATACCAATGAAATATTATTAACAAAAAATATTAAAAGATCATATATGATATCATATTTATGTATGTGGATTATTTTATAATTTAATGACAATTATTTAACCATTATAAAATATTTTAATGTACCCTCAACTACGTAATAATACAAGGTAAGGTTTAATTTTACAATCTCTTTATTATCAATGGTTGTTTATACTAAAGTATCTACTGAGAAATCTTTATCATCCTGATCTGTGCTTCTTAAAAATATATTTCAAAACATTTTTACTATTTTATATAATATTTGTTAACTTCATTTATAAACTTTTTGAGTTTTTAAAAAAATTTTGAGTGGAATATTTCTGTCGTTTTTCAAATAAGGTACTTTATGACCTTTTTGACAAATTAATGTAAGAATGATTGTTAACTTATACAGTGGGTGCAGCTATATTCCGCCATTATAACACCTTCGAATCAACCCTTACAATATTTTAAGAATATTTTTAATATAAATGTTTTTTTTATAATTATGTGACATTTAAATTATTTCAAAATATAAAGAGATAATTCTATCTTATAGTTTTGATTTCATCTATGTCAACATCCTTTGATTAATTTTACACATGTAAGAAGTTGATTTAATAAGATACTTTCTTCTATATTTTATTGATGATTTTTTCATTTGTTTGACTATGGATGTGTTTTTTTATACCATTCATGGTTTATAGTTAAATTATTAACATTTCAAATTCTAGTTTTTATACGAATGTTAATGTTATGTTTCAATCTTTTCATATGAGGAATACATTAGACATTGTAATTAATGGGTGGAGCCCGGTATAGCTTCATAATGCATTGATAGGTCTCATTAAACAAACTATTCTCTTGGAACAGGGGCTTGAAAAAAATATTATTTTTAGTCTTGGAACAAGGCCTTGACATTGTGGTTATGATGTCAGCATTATGCATTCCATCATTATGAATTTTGGTATTTATATTACATGTGACAATTCAAATAGTATAATATTCATGTTATTAAGAAAATGTGATTATTTGATTTATATTTTCCATATTATAATTATGTTTAAGTATAAAAGGTTTATTTTTAATCTTATACATTTCCTTATATTTTTATTCTTAAATTTGATAGTTTCCATTATATTGTTATCCTTACTGAGCATCTGAGCTCACCTAATTATATTTTTTATTTTTCCTAGGATGCAAAGAAATATATTATGATAAACTATCAGGGATATGTTAAAGGATATTAGTGTGTTCAATGGGGACACATTGTTGTTTTTATCTCATTATGTAATGTAAAACTCATATATGCATCTAGTACTTCCAATGCTATAAAACTAATCTTTCTTTCTAGACATGAGCTCTTTTGATCATGTCAATTTTATGTAATAATTCACCGAGACTAGATAACTAGGTTCGGGGCATTAAATTTGGTATCAGTGGAAATTTAGTAGAATTCTTGGAAACTATATTTAGAAAATATTTGATAAGAGAACATTACCCTAAGATATACATTTAATATTATCATATAATAACATCCTAGAATTTTGGTAATGTATATTTTTTCTATGTTTTCGAATAATTATATCCTTTTCTGGATATGATAAGATAGAGGCATCTCTGGAACATATGTGCGTAGGAGAGAAAACTCTGACAAGGAGTTTCAGGCTTGACCTGGGGTATCCTGGTACATGACAACGGGCCTTGCTGCACTTTTTCTTACGAAACTCCTGGGGGAAATGTTTAGAAAAATTCACATTTTAATTACAAGACAGTATGAGGTATTTATGATTAAATACTTCCTTGAAGAAAACATTTTTATTATCCACAACACGGAGGATCAATGACAGACCACTTCATGAATAAACAACCACTAACATTAAATGAGACTACAAATCCATTTGTAGATGAGCAATGGATAAGTTTCTTATTGAAAATATTTTGGGCATTGGGGAGTAGCGAATGGGAAAAAAGTTCATGGATGTTTATCACCTCACGAGAAATATAGATCAATGGTGGCCATTAATTCAAAACACAAAATAGGATGAAAAAGTATCATATATGAAACCAAATGATTTTAAAGAGATTTTCTTAGAAATATACATTCCTCGTGTACATCAAGTGGTTATGGAAAGCAAATTTATGAGTCTAAGGAAAAAAAGGATGAGAATGTCACAAAGTATGAGGCTAACTTTACAAAGTTAGAAAAGCATGCTACAGATTGTATATGTAACCCATGAAGTAAGATTTATCAATTCTTTGATGGGTTAAATTAATATCTCTATCGAGGATTAGTCTAAAAATCCTTCTCATCATAAAAAGATATTATCTAATGAGCTATCAAGAGAGAAAATGAATTCAATATGTCATACAACTTTAATGAAAAGAAGGGTAAGAAGACATCTACTGAACACTTCAGAAATGGAAATAAGGGGAAGAAGGGAAAAGATAATTTTCTATCTTGTAGTAAATGGGGTAATAAACACCATGGTACTTTCCTGGAGGGAATGAGTGTTTGTTACAATTGTGTTGAAAAAGGATTCCAAGATCATGATTGCAAGGGAAAGAATGTGGTTGTCATTTTTGAATGCTAGAATTGTAGAGAAATGGGGAATTATGAACATGAATGTCCTAAGTGAAATGGAATCTTACCTCAGAAAAGGACAAGGGAGCAAGGCCAAGATTATGTTATCACTACTACTGAGTTTAAAGCTCTGAATAACATTATGGAAGGTAATTTAATGGTTTCCTCAAATTTTAAAAAATGATTTATTTAATTCTGGATCGTCACATTGTTTTATATCATCCATGTTTTCTAAGATAATTAGCTATTTCCAATTTTATTTAACAAGGGAATTTTCATTAAAAACTCCAAAGTAAAATATCAATGTAACAAAGTTTTGTGAATCATTTCTCATTAGGTCATATAAACATTATTTATTTCCTGATATCATTATTATACCCATGATTTAATTTTATATAATCCTATCTATTGATTAGATTTTGGACCATGATGTGAAAATTTATTGTAAGAAGGAGGAGGTTACAATTCATTATGTTGAGAAGAAGTACCTTATCTTTAGAGCAAAAACATCACCATCTGATTCTTATCAAGATCCACCCCCAGTGCCTATACTAAATTCAATTATATTGGAGAAATAGAATGAAATAATTATTGGTGAGTAAAGGAATGTTCAAATAGATAATGTACCTATAATGTAAGAATCTGTTGATGCGTTTCTATAGGTTTTACCTAGACATCCTCTAGAAAGAGAAATTGAGTTTTGCATTGATTTAGTTCCTCGTTCAAAGCCCATATCGAAAACCCCTTATATAATGACCAACGTGGAATTAGTGTAACTAATGAAACAACTAGAGGAATTTACTAATAAAGGATTTATTTTCCCTAGGATTTCTCCATGGAGAACCCTAATACTTTTTGTTAAGAAAGATGGATATATGTGGCTGTGCATTGTCTACATAGTGATCAATGTGATAAAAACAAATAAGATGCATCCCCTAAATCACATTGATGATATATTAAATCAACATCATGGAGCTCAATAATTTTCAAATATTGACCTTCAATCGGGATATCATCAGTTCTTTCTGGAGAAGGATGACATTCTAAAAACACCATTACGATCCAGGTATAGGCATTACGATTTTAAAGTAATGCCTCTTGGAGTGGCTGAAGCACTGTCTATTATAATGGGTCTAATAAATATATTTTTCAAGGAATACATTGATGAAATTATATTGGTATTTATTAATGATATCTTGGTATACTCAAAAAGATATAACGATCAGGAAAATCACTTATGCACTATTCTAAAACCCTCAAAGAAATAAATTATATGGGAATTTTATCAAGTGTGAATTCAGGCTTCAAGAAATTTATTTTCTTGGCCATATTGTCTCTAAGGATGGAATCTCTATCAATAATTCAATGACCAAGGCAATCCATGAATGTCCAGCATTGTTAAGTATAACTATGGTATGCTATTTTATTGGTTTAGCATGTCATTATCGGTGTTTCGTCCAGAATTTTGCCCGCTTGGATAACCCAAAAACTATGCTAATGCGTAAAGGGGTTAAATTTGTTTGGAAAAAAGAGTGTGAAGAATGTTTTGAATAACTGAAGAAAATATTAGTCAATGCTCCTACCTTGACTCTTCCATTAGAGAGTGATGGGTTTGTTATAGATAATGATGCCTCAAAGAAATGACATGGTTTTTTCCTTATGAAGAATGAAATATTTATTTCCTATTCATCATGGTAGCTAAAAATTAATGAACAAAACTATCACTCTGATGATCTTGAGCTTGCAGCTGTAATATTTGCTCTGATGATATAGAGACACTATGTATATGCTGAAAATTTTGAGATTTATACCGATCACAAGAGTTTGAAGTATATTTTCTCACGTAAAAAACTCAACATGAGAAAATTCATTGGCTTGAGCTACTCAAGGATTATGATTGAACTATACACCACCACCCATGGAGGGAAAATAAGGTGGATGCTGCTTTGAGTAGAAAGGATCAAGGAGTTATTAACAAGATGAGATTTGATAAGGATCATATGTTCATTGACCTAGTAAAGATGGAAACAACAATAATCATTGAAGTTGAAACATCAATACTTATTCAAATGGTTGCCAGTCCATTTTTAATGTAATAGTTAAAGATTTATCAAACTGATGATGAGGATTTTCAAAAGAAAATTGAAGCTATGAATGATGAGAGATTGATCAACTTTGTATATGAAGATCAGATTTTGAAATTTAGGAAGAGACATTCTGTTCCTGACATACCTGATCTAAAAATGGAATTTTTGGAAGATGATCATAGCTCCAATTTATTTATACACCCTCATAGCACTAAGATGTATAGTGATTTTTAGGATCATTTTTGGTGGGATAATATGAAAAGAGACATTACTGATTATGTATCAAGATATATAGTTTTTCAATAGGATAAGGCTAGAAGACAACATGTTGTAGGAGTCTTGCTACCACTTCCCATAACTTAGTGGAAATGGGATAATATTATAATGGACTTTTTCATGGGGCTACCAATGACTTCTAGAATGAATGATACAATATAGATAATTTTTTATCATCTTACCAACTCCTAAAATTTTCTTGCTATAAGAGAATATTTACCACTTGAACGTTTAGCAAGGAAATATATTAATCAAGTTATAAGACATAATTTTGTACCCCTATAGATTGTTTCTAATTGTGATCCCCATTTTACATCATGATTTGGGAAAAGTCTCCAGAAATCCCTTGATATTGAACATCATTTAAGAATTGTCTACCACCCTTAAACTAATGGACAATTTGAATGAACTATTCAATCCTTAAAAGACATGTTGAGATATTTATAACATGACTTTCAAGGTATGTGAGATTAGTATTTAACTCTGGTAACATTTTCCTATAACAACAGCTTCCATTCAAGTATTCAGATGGTACCATATGAAGAGTTATATCGAATGACATGTCGCACACCAACTTGTTGGGATGATGTTGCTGAAAGAAAACATGTATGCCCTGAACGTGTTGAGGAAACAATGAAAAAGTTGAAGATCATCCAAACCCACATCAAAGCATCTCAAATTAAGAAAAATAGTTGTGATGACAACTAAATAAAGGATTTGGAATTTCAATTAGAAGATCATGTTTTTTGAAGGTATCTCCATAGAAGGGTGTTATACAATTTTGTAAGAAGGGTAAATTGAGTACCAAATACATCGATCATTTTGAAATTATATAATGAATTGGAGTTATATATTATCGTTTGATAATGACACTAAGTCTCTTTAATGTTCATGACGTGTTCCAAATATCACATTTGATAAAACACATGCTTGAACCAACCCATGTACTCACCTATGAAGAATTAAAACTAGAACCTGATATGTCTTATTATGAATAGCCTATCAAGATTTTTTATACCAGAGAACAGGTGTTGAGAAACTAGACAACTCGCCTTGTAAAATTTCAATGGAGAAACCATAAGGTGGAAGAGGCAACATGCAAACATGAGGATATTAGGATGAAGAACCACCCAAATCTTTTTATGAAATAATATTATAGAAATTTTTAGGATGATATAATTTTAAGGAGGGAAGAACATAACACCCCGAACATCCATGGTATGTTTCCCTTCAAATAATACAATATTTGGGGATGTACCCAACTTCGAGTTCTACACACCATGACAAATCATACTAGTCATTTTATAAGTACTTATGAATAGTAACACACACTTTTTAATATATTATAAAGTTTATTTTTCAAAATGGACTTCATTTATGGACTTGGAATATCCAAATTATTTTAGGTTGAATTTTTTGTATTTTTTTGAAAAATTTCAATTTTTGATGAATAGTGGAAAATAATGCTTTACTATTTAAAACCGACATTAATTTAAATAATTATTATAATTATTTCAATTCATATTAAAGTAAAAATAGATACATAATACCTATATTAGTCCAATGTAATTCATTGGAGTCATTTTATAATAATACCAGATATAAAAACTTTTATTGACATTTTTAACGTCTTTTACCCACCTTCTAGGGAATTTTGAAAACTTGCATAAAACATAATTTTACTGCCTCTATGAATTGAATTTCCAAAATCAAAGGGAATATTTTGACATAATTAAGTAAAATTTGGTTCAAAAGGGTGAAAATAATTTTTTTGAATAGTAACTGTTGAATTTTATTTACCATGATTAAAAGTAAATAGTGTAATTAAAGGTAAAACTGACATTATAATTACCCTAACACATGTAATAATTATATTGGATAAGTGTATTTTGATCTAAATAAACCTTATGAATTAAATATGATCCTATTTTATCCACATGGATTATATTAGGATATTTATTATTATTTTATTTAAAGAATATTTAAAAGTGTAAAATTCAAATTTTAATAACTAAAACATTTTTAATATAGTGTTATACATAATAAAAATTTGAATAAAAAAAATAATTATAATATTGAAAATATTTCCTACATAATGGTATTTTATTTATAATATTTATACATTATATAATTTAACTTAATTATGACAAAATGATGATGCAGTAATTATCTTACTATTGAAAGATAAATATAATTGATATAATAAATATAACAATAAATTTAAATTAATAGTCTTGATGAATTCCACGATTTTTTTAGACAAATATTAAATTTTATGATAGATTTAATTTTTTATATGTAATCATGTTTTCGTGACATTTGCCAAAACCAAATACTAAATAATGTCAAAATTGACATAAATGTGTTTAAAAAAAATACTATATTATTAAATGATATAATTTTCAAAAAAATTATGGTTTGGATGAAGTACTTATATAATGGTAGATATGTCATTAATGAACCTCTTGGGGTCCTCTTGGAATTTCATACAATGTTTATTTACCATGTAATATAAAACCACAAGAGGGCATTGTGAAAGTTAAACTATTTAACTAAGAGTTAAATTTAATAGATAAGAAATATATAGTGTCTTAACTTGTCTCAATCCTATTAGTTGAGTGGATTTTCACCCATCCTCACCTTATTCTCTAAATAAATCCATTTTAAGCCATTATAAACCGAAGATTATTTTATAATACAATAATATTTCAAGCTTTTCATAAAGTGACCCTCACATCTCTTATAAAAGGGTACTTCCACTTCTCTCAAAATCACAGCTCCTAAATCCATTTGGATCTGCCTAAACCTTGTCAAATATCCTTCCAACTACTCTCAATTCAACCTAGGGGCCTTAATTTGAACATAAATCCAACATAAGGAGCCATTTTGATCAAATTAAAAGTAAGCACCAATCTAAGAGATAATTATTTCATCACCTCTTTAAAAGTTATTTTCTTCTTCCACTTCATATTTATTTGTTACTTTTATACCAAAATAATATTTCCAGTAAATTCTAAATATTGAGATGTTATTATAAATATATTACAACCATATTCATTATTCTATC
The DNA here is from genome assembly GCA_963277665.1 of Viscum album. Classification (NCBI taxonomy): domain Eukaryota; kingdom Viridiplantae; phylum Streptophyta; class Magnoliopsida; order Santalales; family Viscaceae; genus Viscum; species Viscum album. The sequence continues at coordinate 2,078,495,467 of OY728140.1, forward strand.
CATCCAATGAATGATGAAGTCACCATAGGTGCGGACGTACGACTAATTGTCTCCGCATCGTGGTGTAGTTTGTTATTCAACACTTTTTTTGTTTGGATGGGTATAATAATGGGTATAATTGATGTAAATAATTAATATGACATGTTAATTATTATTTATTTATAATATAACATCCCACTACATACGATTTCACCATCAATAGAATGATATTGTCGCTCGTACGTACATACGGCCTACCGTCTCCACGACATGATGAGATTTCGTTCCCCATGATAACCATTCAAAAATATATTCATTTGATGATTAAAAGTAAAATTTAATAACATAATATCATACTGGATATGAATAAAATACATCATGTCCATTAAAAACATGGCTTACCTAACAAAACATATAAATTAAAATGAATCAGTAAACATCTGAAATAAGGATACTACTAAAATATTATTAACAAAGAAATATTAAGAGATCGTATATGATATCATATTTATGTATGTGTATTATTGAATAATTTAATAAAAAAGTATTTAACCATTATATAGGATGCTAAAATACCCTCAACTATGGAAGAATACTATGTAAGGGTTAATATTACAATATCATTATTATGGAAGGTTTTTTTCTACATAACTATCTACGGGGACATATTTATCATCCCCATATTTGTTTCTTAAAATTATATTTAAAAACATTTGTACTATTTCCTTGAAAATAAGTTAAATTCATTTATACACTTAGTTTAAATTTTATAAAATGATTTAAAATCAATATTTCAATCATTTTCTTAACAAGGTACTTTATGACCTTTTCGAAAAAATAAGGTTCAAATTTTTTTAACGTATACGGAGGGTGTATCTATTTTACGCCATTATAAAACCTTCTATGATTCCCTTAAAAACATATAGTTATATTTCTAAAATAAATGTTTCCTTTTATAATTACGTTACTCTTAAATAATTTAAAAATTAGAAAGAGATATTTCTCTAAAAAAGTTTTGCTTTCATCTACGTCAACATCCTTTGATGAATTTTACAATTTTTTGAAGTTGATTTAATATAGTACAGTCATTCATATTGTATTGAATGCACCTTGATATGTTTGACTGTGGATGTGTTATTTTTATACAATTCATTATTTATTGTTAATGTATTAACATTTCATAAGCTAGTTTTAATATAATTTTTTATGTTAAGATTCGACTATTTCATACAAGGAATGAATTGGACTTAGTCAGTGATATGTGGAGCATGTTGTAGCTCATCAATGCATTGGTAGGTCTCAAAAGAGAAACTGGCATCTTTGTATAAGGCCTTGACATAATCATATTTGTAGTCTTGTAATGAGACATTGACTACGTGGTTATGATGTCCAACATTATGCATTCCATCATCCTGAAATTTCCTATTAATATTAAAAGTGACTATTCGACTTCTAAAACATCCATGTGATTATGTAAATGGAATTATTTGATTTATATTTTCCATATTATGCAGAATTTTAATTTTAAAAGGATTTTGTTTTAGTCATATACATTGCTCCAATTTTTATGCTTATTTATGATAGTTTCTGTTATATTGTTATCATTACTGAGTATCTGAGCTCACCCTTTTCTATGTTTTATTTTTCCCAGGATGTGAAAAAGTGTATTATGATTAACCTGCAGGGATATACTAATGTGAATGAGTGTGTTCAAAGAGGAAACAAAGTCTTTTTCTTATCTCATGATGAAATTGAAAACACATGTATATATCTAGTACTTCCAAGGCTACTAAACTAATCTGTATTTCGAGACTTGATATCTTGTGATAATACTAATGTTATATAATAATGAAAAAAGTATAGGTAACTAGGTTTGGGGCATTGCATTTTGTATCATATAATGTTTAGTACAAACTTTGGAAAGTAGATGTATAAAAAATCTAATTCGAGAACATTACCCTAAGATACACTTTGAGGATTAGTACAGAATAACTTCCTGGAATTGTGGTAATATATATTTTTTTTTGAGTTTTTGAATAAATACATCCCTATCTCTATATGATCTAGTAGTGGCAGCTATGGAATAGATATACCTAGGAGTGAAAACTTAAACAAAGAGTTTCGGTCTTGACCTGGGGTATCCTGGTATATGACAGTAGGCCTTGTTTCACTCTTGGTTACGACACCCCTGGGGGATATGATTATGATATTTCACATTTTCATTAAAAGTAATTTTGAAGAATTTATTAGTAAATAATTCCTCAATGAAAATATTTTTATGACTATTGATTATAATCATAAACTGTTCAATTTATGTTTTGTATTTTACTAGTTCAGAATTATGTATTGCGTGTCATAAACTAATCTAGTGTATTCCATTGTTTAGAAATGGTGCCTAGCGAATGGAATGAAAACTGTATAAACACACGTAATCCATATAAGGATTTCCCTCCTACTCATGATAATTATACTGGAGCTGGTGATGCAACCGATTCTGAACAACTTATAAACATACTTGGACAACTCACTCCCTTTAAGAATAATGACCTTACCCATATGGAGCACCCTGATCCACAAAGAGGAGGATCAATGATATACCTATTCATGAGGAAACAACCACTTACATTAATTGGGACTACAAATCCATTTGTAGTTGAGCAATGGATCAGTATCATAGATAAAATATTTAATGCTTTGGGGAGTAGCGAAAGGGGAAATCATGGCATGGCATTTTATCTCTTCAAGAGAGATGAAGATCAATGGAGTTAATTAATTCAAAAAACAAAGGAGGATGAAGATATATCAAATATGGAATGGAGGGATTTTAAAGATATTTTATTAGAAAAATACATTCCTCATGAACATCGAGCGGATATGGAACGGAAATTTCTGAGTCTAAGGAAAAAAAAAGGATGAGATACTCACAAATAATGAGGCTAACATTACAAGGTTAGTAAGGTAGTCTGCAAATTATATACGTAACCCAATAAGTAATATTTACCCATACTTTTATGGGTTAAAACCACTTCATTTTCAAGCATTATAATAATAATATTTCTCATCATACAAAGATATTGTCTCATGTGCTATTATGACAGAAAATGAATTCTCCAGGTCTTAAGACTTTAATGAAAAGAAAGAGAAGAAGATATCAGGTGGACTCTCTAGAAATCGAAATTAGGGGAAGAGGACAAAATTTGAATTTCCATCATGTAGTAAATGTGGGAAGAAACACCCCAGTACATTCCTGATGGGAATGTGAGTTTGTTACAACTGATGTGAAAAAGGGAAACAAGATCATGATTGTAAGGGAAAGAAATCAGTTTTCAATTTTCAATGCTACAATATTAGAAAAATTGGGAATTATTCAAATCAATGTTCTATGTGTCAAGGAATCCTAACTCCAAAAACCCCACGGGAGTAAGGCCAATCTTATGTGATCACTACTACTGAGGTTGAACCTCAGAATGACGTGGTGGTAGGTAATTTAATTGTTTCCTAAAATTTAGTCAATGCGTTATTTGATTCTGGATCATCACATTGTTTCATATCATCCCAATTTTCGCATAAAATTCGATATTTCCAATTTGATTTAACAAGGGAAATGTCAGTCAAAAATACAAAGGGACGTATCACTGCAATAATGTTATGTGAATCAGTTCCCAATAGGAAATATAAACGTGCTTTATCTGCTGATCTTATCTCCATACCCATGATTTAATTTGATATAATCGTTGTTGTGTATTGGCTTTCAGACCATGATGCCAAAATTTATTATAAAAAGAAGGAAGTTACAATTTTCGATGATGATTAGGAGTACCTTATCTTTAGAAAAGAAATGTCTCTATCTTATTCTTATCTAGATCCACCCCCAGTAGCACTAATAAATTCAATTGTTGGGGAGGAAGAGAATGGAATAACTATGGGTGAGTAAGGGAATGTTTAAATAGTGGATGTAACTATTTTTCAAGATTATTTTGATGTGCTTACAAAGGATTTACCTAGAAAACCTCCAGAATGAGAAATTGAGTTTTTCATTGATTTAATTCCTGGTTCAGGGCCTATAACGAAGACCCATTATAGAGTGTCCACTGTGGAATTAGTTTAAATAAAGAAACTATTACATGAATTGAGTAATAAATGATATATTTTCCCTATTGTTTCTCTTTGGGGAGACCAAGTAATTTTTGTTAAAAATAAATTTGGTTCGATGATGTTATGAATTGACTACAGGGATATAAATGTTGTAACAATAAGGAACAAGTATCTCATATCAATTATTGATGATTTATTCGATCAACTACCTGGAGAAAAATATTTTTCAAATACTAATCTTTGATCAAGATATCATCAATTGTTTGTGAAGAAGGAAGATATTCTGAAAACATCATTTTGAACCAGGTACGGGCAATACAAGTTTACAATAATGCGTTTTGGACTAATGAATGCACCCTCTGTTTTCATGGATCTAATGATTAGGGTTTTCATGGAATATCATTATGACTATATAGTGGTATTTATTGATGATATTTTGATATACTAATGATGATAAAAAGTTCATGAAAATCACTTCTGCACTATTTTTAAAACCATTAGAAGAAATGAGTTACATAGAATGTTTAGCATGTGTGAATTCTGGCATCAGAAAATTTATTTTCATGGCAATATTTTCTCTAAGTATAGAATCATTTTCAATCCTTCAATGACCAAGGAAATCCAGGAATGGCTAGAACTGAAAAGTATAACATAGGTACACAGTTTTATTGGTTTAGCAGGTCATTATCGGTGTTTTTCCCAGAATTTTTCCTGACTGGATAAACCATTAACCAAGATCACATGTAATGGGGTAAATTTTGTTTGGAAAAAAGAGTGCAAAGAATGTTTTGACGAATTGAAGAAAATATTAGTAAATGGTCCTATCTTGACTCTACCATTGGATAATGACGGGTTTGTTATATATAATGATGCTTTAAATAAAGGACTAGTTTGTGTCCTTATGTAGAATTATAGAGTTTTTGCATATGCATCACAACAGTTAAACATTCATGTACAAAACCCCCCACTCATGATCTTGAGTTAGTAGCTATAATATTTTCTATAATGATATTGATACACTATCTATATAGTAAAAAATATGAGATTTATACTGATTAAAATAGTTTGAAGTATATTTTCTCAAAGAAAGAAATCAACATGTGGAAAATGTGATGGCTTGAGCTACACAAGTATTATGATTTCACTATACACTACCGCAGGGGGAAGGAAAATAAGCTGGAAGATGCTATGAGAAGAAAGGATCATCAAGTTATCAACAGGATGATAGTTGAAAGGGATCATATGTTCATGAATCTAGTAATGATGGATATGGGAATAATTGTGTAAGGTGAAAACATCATCAATTTCTCAAATGGTTTCCAATACATCTTCACTAGAAAAGGATAAATAGTTATTAAACTAATGATGAGTAGTCTCAAAAGAAAATTAAAGTTGTGAACAATGGGAGATTTATCGACTTCGTATATGAAGAATGGATTTTGATATTTTGGAAGAGACTTTGGGCTCCTAACATACCTGATCTAAAAATGAAAATTTTGGATGATTCGCATAGATCTAATTTCCTTATACACTATGGTGGCAATAAGATGTATAAATATTTGAAGGAAAATATTTTGTGGGACAACATCAAAAGAGAGATTTCTAATTATTTGTCTCGATTTATGGTTTTTCAACAGGTTAGGGCTTGAAGATAACATCTTGGAGGAGTAATGAAACCTCTTCCCATAGCTGAGTAGAAATGGGGCGATATTGTGATGGGTTGTATCATAGGGCTACCAAAGAATCCTATAATGAATCATGCAATATGGGTCATTTTTGATCATATTACCATGTCAACACATTTTCTTACTCTAAGAGAAGATTTACCATTTGAACATTTATCAAGGCTATATATTAATGAAGTAATAAGAATTAATGTCCTACCCCTACAAATTGTTTCTGATCAAGATCCCTGTTTTACATCAAGATTCTAGAAAGTTCATCAGAATTCCCTAGATATTGAACTTCATTTAAGAACCTCCTACCACCCTCAAACTGATGTACAATATGAATAGACTATTCAAACCATTGAAGACATGTTGAGATCTTTCTCACTTCACATTCATGGTATGTGGGATCATTATTTACCTCTAGTATAATTTTTTTATAACAAAATCTTCCATTAAAGTATTTAGATGGAACAATATGAAGAATTATATGAAAAAATATGTCGTACACCAACATTTTAGGATAATGTTGGTGAATGAAAACTCATAGGCCCAGAAATTTTGAGGAACAAAATAGAAAAGGTGAAGATCATCCAAACACACATCAAAGCAGCTCAAAGTAGGAAGAAGAGATAAGCCGATAACCAAAGGAATGATTTGGAATTCCAAGCAGGGGATCATTTTTTCATGAAGGTATATCCATGGAAGGGTGTTATACAATTTGGTAAGAAGGGTATAATGAGTCCTATGAATATCAGACCTTTTGAAATTCTAGAATGAATTGGAGTTATAGCTTATTATTTAGCAATGCCACCAAGTGTCTCCAAAATCAAAGATGAAATTGTAGAACCATATTCAATAATATTCTAGAAATTTCTAGGATTAAATTATTTGAATGGGGGAGGAATGTAACACCCTAAGAATCCATGGTACATTTCCCTTTGAATAATACAATATCTTGCGATGTACGCAATATCGAGTTCCAGCACACCACGACAAATCAAACTAGTCTTTTTAAAAGAAGTTATGAATTGTAATAGACACTTTTCAAAATTTATAAATATTATTTTCCAAAATTGTCTTCATTTTTGGATTTGGAATATCGAAATTATCTTATGGTGACTTTTTATTATTTTTCTGAAAACATTCAAATTTTAATGAATAGTGAAAAACACTGTGTTATTGTTTTAAACTGCCTTTTATTTAAATATTTATTCTCTTTATTTACTTTTTTAATCTCAAAATATATCTTATACTTATATTTGTCCAATGTAATTCGTTGGAGTAATTTTATAATAATATTAGATATATAATATTTTATCCAACTTTTTGAGGTCTTTTACCCACCTTCTATGAAAATTTGCAAATTATAATAAAACGTAATTTTACTGCTTCAGTGAATGGAATTTTAAAACTCCAAGAGACACGGTAGAAATATTTAAGAAAAATTTGGTTCAATATGATGAAAATAAATTTTGATGAATAGTAACTTTTGAATTTTGTTTACCACGTTTAAAAGTAAATAATGTAATTAAAGGTAAAAATTATATTATAATTACCCTAAAACGTGTAATAATAATATTAGATAAGTGTATTTATACCTAAATAAACATTACAAATTAAATATGATACTATTTTATAGATATGGAATATATTAGGACATTTATTATTATTTTATTTAAAGAAGAGTTAAAAGTGTTGAATTCAAATTTTAAAAAATAAAACGTTTTTAATATAGGTTTATAAATAAGATAAATTAAACTATAAATATTAATTATAAATCTGAAAACATTTCCTACATAATGGTATTTTTTTATAATTTTTAGACATTAAATAATTAAATTTATTTATGACACAATGATGATGCAGTAATTACCTTATTAATGATAGATTAAAATAATTGATATTATGAAAATTACAATAAATGTAAATTGAGACTTACGATGCATTAAAAAAAATTTATAGGTTAATATGAAATATTAGGATTGATTTAATGCATTGATTCAAAGTACTCATATTTTTTAGACATTCAAAAAAACCAAATACTATATAGTGTCAAAATTGACATAAATGAGTTTTTTTAAAACAAATACTATGTTATTAAATGATATAATATTCCAAAAAATCTATGTTTCATCAAAAAGACTTTTATAATTATATATATGTCATTAATTAATAAATTTGGGTTCTCTTGGAATTTTATTGTATGTTTATTGAACTTCTAATATAAAACCACAAGAAGACATTGAAAAAGATAAACTATTTAACTAAGAGTGTAATCTAAAAGATAAGGTTGATATGGTAAACTAAACATGTCTAAAACCTAGTGGTTGTGATGATTTTGACCAATAACCACCTTATCCTCTAAATAAATCCATTTGGATCTATTATAAACCTAATATTAACTTATAATAAAATAATATTTTAACCTTTTCCTAAAGTGAATCTCACCTCTCTTATGAAAGGTTGGTTCCCCTTCACTCAAAATAACACCTCAAAATCCATTTGTCTTAGCCAAACCCAACTCAAATATCCTCCAAAATACCCTCACTTAAATATAGAGGCCTTAATTTGATTTGAAATCCAATCTATAGAGCCATTTTGATAAAATTCAGAAGAAGCACCTGAAGAAGAGGTAATTATATCATCACCTCATTCAAAGTTATTTTCTTCTTCCAATTTCACTTTTATTGTTGTTTCCATTAAAAAATAATAAATATAGTGCCATCTACATATCGTGATATTATTGTAAATATGGTACAACCATATTCCTTATTCACTCTATCCTACGAATGACAATGACACTATACATGTGTACGTACACCTTACTGTCTCCATGTCATGGTGTAGTTTTTTATTAAACACTTAATTGTTTGGATGTGTATAATAATGAGTATAATTTATGTAAACAATAAATATAACATGTTAGTTATTAGGTATATATAATATAGCGTCTCTCTATATACTATTTAACCATCAATAGAATGATATTGTCGCTTGCGAATACGTACGACTTACCATATCCACGACAAGATGAGATTTCGTTCCCCAATGTAACCATTCAATAATAATTTTAATTTTGTGATTAAATGTAATATTCCATAAAATAATATCATTCCATGTATGAATTAAATACATCATACCCAAAAGAAGCATTACTTATTTAGAAAAACATATAAAGTAAAATGAATTTAGTAACACTCGAAACAATGATACTACTGAATTATTATTAACAAAGCAATATTAGAAGATCATATATGATATAATATTTATGTATGTGGATTATTTTATGATTTAATATTATTTCTTAAACCATTATATAGGAGGTTAACCTACCTTCTACTATGGAAGAATACAAGGTACGAGTTAATTTTACAATCTCTTTATTATCTGAGGTTGTTTATCTGTAAGTATCCACTGGGACTTCTTTATTATCCAAATCCATGTTTCATAAAAAATGTATTTCTAAAACTTTTTTTTATTTCCTATAATATGGTTTAAAGTCATTTATACCCTTGTATTAATTTTTTTAAAATGTTTTGAATGGAATATTTCTGTTATTTTCCAAAAAATTTACTTTATGACATTTTAAAAAAATTAAGGGAATTTTTTTTAACTTATACATTGGGTGCAGCTATTTTCCACTATTATAACACCTTCTAAGCTTCTCATACAAGCTTATAAGAATATTTTCAAAATAAATTTTTTCTTTTATAGTTACGTTACATTTAAATTATTTCAAAATATAACAATTTATTTCTCTCAAATAGTATTTATTTCATCTATGTCAACATCCTATGATGAATATTATACCTGTTTGAAGTTGATTTATTATGATACAATCATCAATATTAGACTAAAGGTTTTGTGATATGCTTGATAGTGGGTGTTTTATTATTATACAATTCATTGTTTATGGTTAAAGTATTAACATTTCATATGCTAGTTTTAATATTAATGTTTATGTTATGTTTCATCCTTTTCATATGAGGAATGAAATAAACATAGTATGTGATGGGTGGAGCCCGCTATAGCTCCTTGATGCATCTATAGGTCTCATGAGATAAACTAGTGTTTGGGAATAAGGCCTTGAAAAAATATTATTTGTTTTCTCGGCACGGGGCCTCTACTATGAGGTTTTGTTATCCTACATTATGAATTCCATCATTATGAAATTAGATATTGATATTATATATGACTATTCAACTAGTGGAATATCCATATGATTATGTAAATGGAATTATTTGATTTATATTTTCCATATTATGTTTGTGTTTAAGATTAAAAGGATTATATTTTAGTCTAATTCATTGCCTTAAATGTTTATGCTTTTTTATGATAGTTTCGTCTATATTGTTATTCTTACTAAGCATCTAAACACACCCCTTTCTATGTTTTATTGTTCCCAATATGCGAAGAAGTATATTATGGTTAACCAATAGGGATATGATAAATGATATGAGTGTTTTAAATGGGGACACATTGTTGTTTTTTAATCTCATGATGTAATTTAATGATCATATATGTTTCTATTACTTAGAAGGCTACTAAACTAATCAATCTTTTGAGACATTATCTCTTGTGATCATGCCAATGATATGTAATAATGCACCAACTCTGGGTAACTAGGTTCAGGGCATTAAAAAATTTGATATGTTCTAAGGTAAATATTACTAGTCCCCAAAAGAGATATATCATAAACTCCACATCCATCGTGGGTGGAAACACTAAGATTTTTTTGGAACAATATATGAAAATAGATATACCTCTACTAGATAAATGTTATTTTAAATATCTTCCATCGATGACAATTTCAACACCAACAACTGGAAGAATATTGTTCCAATAATTACTTCCAATAATCCTCTTCCACTTGCCTTTACATTCCTTTCCCCTCTAAATATATTTATTATTCTATCCTTGTTCATGAAACTACCAAACATGGTATTACCATGAATGTATGATTTGAATGTTTTCGTACAATCCATAACAAGGATTATCATAGACAACCATATCAAGCATAGAGAAATATCATATCAACTTTTCTCTATCAAAAGTTATATATCTTTCTCTAAACATTAAGGCAATAAATTCTCAGTGAAAAATATGATTTTTCGATTTTAACACAGAATGAATCATCTAAACATTTAAATTCATAAAATAAACATTAAAAGAATAAATAAAATAATGGCATGAAAACATATCAAAAAATTATTTTATAAGGGTATAATTAAAAATAATTGTACCTAGTATCATAGACGTTCTGGATTGATCATCCAAAATAACATATTCAGCTATATATAATTTCATTCTTTGTACACATTATTATCTTTTTTCCTATTGGGAATATACTAATTGAGGATTCATGAAATTCCTATAATCACTATTTCTATCCCTCTTCTATTGGTGATATTTATTCTAATACCATTATCTCATTAAATATATAGATGCCTGTGGCACCAGATAATTTCCATGAAAAAATTACCTCGATGCACTATCAAAATAGTGTTGAACATGTGCTATTAAATTTCAAATGTTACATGCTAATTTTTTTGGTATACAATCTATATTGGGGTCAGGAAAACCACATAAAAAACATCACAATTTTCTCTATGGTCATGCAGGATGGATTATTGATTGAGCCATCCAATTTTGATTCATGCTCTAGCCTTTTCAAATGGTGTCTCTATTCCTCCTTCCCCCATTATCAAAGTTATCAACCACTTTAATTAATAAAGCAATAATCCACCCACATGGATTTTCATTAGTGAATGATATTTAAAAAATAGTATATGATTTATCTCTTATCTCAATGATTTGAAAATCCCAAGAGATGATTTGTACCAACATATGGTTCCATGTGACTCAGTGGAATCCACATTCTCAACGGCCTCTTCTAACTAGTTCCTATGACTCCTAACGAGTCCCATATTCTTTAAAAACAACACACACAATATGTATCACTCTCTAGAAAATTTTTGATTAAAAATTTCAAATTAAATCAAACCATACATTTAGAATTCTTCATTCCAAAATCAACTGTTACCATGTTCAACCCTTTCATAAAAAATTTAAAAATTGATTTTAAAATTCAACCATTTTTAAAATACCGCAACCATTCCCTTTTCAAAGTCATTCATTTTAAGCAATTTAAAAGAATTTTAAAACCCAAATTAATATTCCAAATAATGTATCATTAATAAAAATTAAATATTCACCCCTAGTGGGAATTAATTCCTCCACAATGGGTATCTTGGTCATTAAATTTTCTATCACCTGAAATTGTGATTTTGAATACTTTAAGTCTCTCCAAAACACATATGTACCCGGCTCCCTGCTAACTTGTTTTTTAGCATAAAAAGTTTTCAAATATATTTTTATTCTCTATATTTATGGTTTGGAAAATCATACACCTTTATACCATAAAAACTCTTAGGTGGAACCAGAATAAATTCAAACTCCAAGACAGTGATAATGAAATACCACTTGTTATGAAATGATCGAGAACATTGATACAACTAGTAACATCCCTCCCCTCCTCATTTTGTTGTGAAGGTGGAGGAACCTTACTTGTGATTAAGTGACCAACTAAAGATGAGAAATACTATCAATACCTACCAAGGGATTCATTAACAGATGGGGTATGATTTCCCTTTGAAAATATAACCACCCAAACGACATGATATAAAAAAGTAACCACTACCTGATGCATGATAAAAAAATGTAAAGAAAATCAAAATGTACCACTTATATTATAACCAAAATATAAAAATACCATAAAAGAAGAATGAAATATTAATTACATATCAGAATACATAACCAACCAAATACTTTGATTCTAAATAAAATTCCATGCTCCAAACATGCTCATGATTCAATCCTTAATACATCCCAAGTGCCATTATGCACCACCAGAGAAGTATGATACTTTTGTTCACATACAAAAATAAATGATATTTGAAAATAATAATAAAATTTATAGAAGGGTTGAGTAATGAATCTTAGTAGGATTTCCCCAAATGATATCCATACTCATTCCACTAGGATAGAACATCAAAATACATTTATATAAAAAATACAATTGAAAACATATTATTTCAATGACATGTAGTTTAAAACCAAAAAAATCAAACTAAAAAATAAAATCAATTATAAAACCCATTCCACTTTACATATTGGCATACCCATTCCATGATTCACAACAAACCCACACAAGAATGATTCTATGAATGTTCCATAGTCAAGAGCAGTCTCTCATCTATCCACTAAGTCATCACTATATGGCCAATATCCTTGTTCCCCAATGACACACAGCCCCTACCCAGGGTCATGTATGTTTCAAACCCAATGGAACATTATTATTATTTAGGTTCCAATTGAAATAATGAAATCACACAATCTATTTATGCCAAAACTGTTTCAAACAACCTATTCAAACAATTTCAATAAAACTATTTTCACTACAAACTTGTCAAACAAATAATTTCAATAAAAACATTCTTTTATTGAAAACATTTTAATTAGAAAATTTTCTAAAAAAACATGAAAATAAATATTAACATAAACAATAATAAATCAAGATATCATAGAACATTTCACAACCACATTCCACAATTCCACAGTATGTCAAAATATCCACAAAATACTCCAACCATCACTAAAAGGGTATGAAATAAATTTTTTCACACATATTTTGCATTACAATTCAATCAATTTAAAAATTTATAATCCATAACATAATCTTCTAGTAAGAGGAGTCAAGAGTTAATCAACCTAACAAATAAAGAATGGTGATAACTAAAAACGACATGAAAATATGCCTGAAAACAAGTTGAATGTCCACAAAACCCATCATAGATATCATCACCATTCATAAAAGAAGAAAAATATCATCATAAATGAAATATATAAACTTATCTGTATCCATGAAATATGAATATTTATGAAACCAATAGAGGGGGGATGTGTAAATATAAGGAAAATCAATAGAAACAACCACAAAACAGGACTTACCAAGATAGTCGAGATTATATACAATAAGAAACACCATATTATCTCTTAAAAGCCAATGAAAAATGGTTACATAGCCTTAGAGAGATATTAATATCATGTAAGGGTTGGTTTCCAGAAAAATGAGTTCGTAATGTTTGATCCTGACCTAGAACAACTTTTTTGGATCTAGTTTTTAAAATGGGTATGGTTAATTTCACAGAAATAAAAACTATTCACTAACATGCGCTAACAACTTATTCAAGGGGAACCTCACATGGTTGGCTCAAATATTTTTCTAGCCATGTTCCAACCATACCAAATCCTACTTTCTATCATTACATATCTTATATTCGGTGGCCAAACTATTTGGCCAAACAGTGCTGCAAAATCGTTCACCTACCAAAAACCTATGTCTCATTATGAACATTTTCCTAGGGAATATGGATGATTTAAAATAACTTTTAAATAATCCAAAAACATTAGAAAAGACCCAAAAAAATAAAAACTTCTTCCAAATTCTTTAAAACATCACTCTAATACTTTAGAAAATTAAAAAACATAAAACAATAGTTTCTTACAATAAATTGTGCTACTACAATTATTTACAGATGAATCTGCAAAGAATAAATAAGTAATATACAATATTTAAAGGTAATTAACTAAGAACCAATGTTATTAATTCCAAAACATGATATTACAAATTAATAATGTAGTAGTAAATAATGATAAAACGATTCCATAAAAATATACAGATGATATTGAAACTAATCCTTCGATATTTTTCCGGGAAATCCCATGAACAATATTAAATAATTTCATAATGATGGAATGCATTACTACATACATATAAAACATTCCTTAATGGTCATGTTCCATGATTGATTGAAAATTGGGTAGGAATACCCTATAATCCATTTAATAAGTCTAACAATCTAATTTGTCTCGCCAGACCTATTAGTGCATTGATTAGATATTTGGTAGGAGGCCCCATTAATCACAAATTAGTTTCAATGAATTAATCATATGAATAAATAATAAAATTAAATCAATAGTCCTTATTCAAAAAATGATTTATATATGATGAACTCATTTATGATGTGGAAAAACATTCTGAAGTAAAACTAATAATTAACTATATAGATAATGAATATGAATTGTATCACTACAAAAAATCCACATTTTTTATGAGACGTATTTTTTATTTGTTAAAAATAAATACGATGAAATGTATATTACAAATATTTATCTCTTAAATACCGTCTTTATAATAAAAATTTAATTTAATGACTAAAATTTACTATTAATTTCAAACAAAATCCTTTCATAATTTTATTAAAAAGTTATAAAATAAATATAAAAGCATTGAGTGTTCATGAAAGTGGGAAATTACATAGATTAGAAGTGTATTTAAAAAATAATTAACTTCTTGTTATTGTTAAAAAATCAATTTGTACCTTATGCTTAAAAGTAAAAAAATAAATCTTTTAATTTTATTTAAAAAAATCAATCATTGTTAAAAAATAAAACTATGAAATCATAATAAAATTTTAAAAATATTCATGAATATTTTTTGAAAACATTTACATGGAAGAAAATGAATCTCGATTAATGAATAAATAATATTTATTTTATTAAATTGTTTCTATCATTTCAGTACATAATATAGGATAATGATTAAGAAACATATAATTTTCAAAAATAACCATAGGTGTAGAAAATATATTGGTTTAATAATATAAAAATGTTATAATCCCTGCAATGGAGACATATATATAAAAATTCTAAAATAATGATGTCATTGTCATATAAATCCCTACCACTTGGAAAAATTTTAAAAAAAATTCCATGAAATAAATAAATTCAATAAAAAATAAATAAAATGAATACAAAGTGAATAATGATATATCATACCATTAAAGGTAGTAGATACACCTCATGAAATATGATTTTTTATGCCATATCATATGTCCAAATGATGACAATTTGGTATGAGGAACCCTTATAATTATCATAACAGTAATGTGAAAATTACTCAATGATGTGATTTTTTGAAACAAATATAAATATAAAATATGTGAAATACATCATAATTCAAAAAAATTACATTTGAAAATTAATTTTTACATAATATAATCATTGAACATGTGATATAAAAAATGAAATACAATTTAGTTACAAAACACTTACCATTTGGTTGCAGTCTAGTCAAATCATCTTGGGTTAAATAATTTGAATTTGAAACTAAAATAACATATATAATGATTTATTGATGATAATACAAGTATAAATTGTTAATATAAAAACCATATAAAATAAATTAGGTTTATAATAATATTATATGTCGCAATGATGGGAAATTGAAAAGAATTCTCTTACGATAGGTCTGAGAAGACATTTATAATATTATTATATTGAATAATAAAAATATGATGATTATATAATATTTTAAAAACATTTCAAAAGTTTATTTTTACATATATTATATTTATTATGATGTAATAAATATTTACATAATCAGAAAACTATGCAACTATCATTTTATTGATAATCGGTTCGTATGTCCAAAATGACATCGGTAATATGACTAAGTTATGAGTGGTGATAGTTCCATATTTTGAAGAAAAATAATAATTAAATAATTAAAAATTTTACATAAATTATTATTTTCTAACATAATATTTAATATGGTTATGAAAAAATAGTATGATATAATCATGGAGATGACATGTCATGGGTACACAGGAGAGTCATGTTTCTATTTTTCAATAACTATAATCGATTGAATTTGAGATTTGTTTTAAATATAAACAATGATAATAATATCATAAATATAATATTATATAATAAAATAAAAATATATAAAATATCTATGTGATGTGGTAATGATAAAAAAACTACCTCTCTTTGTGGCGGTGGTGATCCACATGTGCACACGAACGAAATAATCATTATTATGTGAATGCAATGGTATGGATATATATTATATAATAATTTTATATAATTATAATTATGTATTTAATAATATATATATATATATATAATAAATGAAAACCCATAAACAAGTTTGATAAGTGATGGTGGAAAATGAATTACATTAGTCCAAGAGGCCATAATCTGTTGTACCCACAAACAATGATTTATTTTCCCATTTCATGGAATTGGAGACATTTATAGGTTTTGATTGTAATATAATTAAAAATAATTATATGTGATATACATATAGAGTTATATAATCATATTTTACTAATATATTACGGAGTTTGAAGAGGAAATAAGAAAATCTATGTTTCGAACAACACCACTTCTTTAGAATACCTCCTTAGTTTTACAAAACCATCCTTCTTATAAGGGATTTATAATCAATAGAACTCTTCTAAGACAAGTAACATTAAATATGGAATGTATTTTAGTATGTTATGTATTTTAAAAATTATTCATTATCTGCAAATAAATGATGAGA
Source organism: Viscum album (assembly GCA_963277665.1). Lineage (NCBI taxonomy): Eukaryota > Viridiplantae > Streptophyta > Magnoliopsida > Santalales > Viscaceae > Viscum > Viscum album. The sequence goes on from OY728140.1 coordinate 2,078,512,660, forward strand.
TGAGTTTCTGTTTTATAAATGAGGGGAGGGGCAGTTTTGGAATTCCATTGTATATTAAATTAATTTTCATGGGAAAATCCTGCAGAATTATAAAATGAAGTCACAAAATTATTTTTTTACTAAATAATTTCATACCATAATATTTTTACATTTTTAAACTAGTTTTTTTTATCATTTTCTCTATTCTTATGCCTCAATAACCATTCTGAAAATTATTATGACAACAAATGTTTTACTAATTTGCCGTAAAAATGGTTACAATAAAATTAATGTGTGAAAATAAAATTATAATAGATTATATTTTCATCCATATCCCAATAACATGGCCAGATAAAAGATTTATTAGAATTTTAAAAAATTTAATAAAATATTATTTTATATAAAACATCATTAATGTAATATTTGGAACAATTAATGTATTTGGAAATTGAATGAAATATGAAAGAAATGCAATTAATATATAATAATTTAAACCAAAACTAAAATTCTATATTTATATAGACAAATCATGTAAAAATAGTATAAAAAAATTTATATTACTTCAAAAAAATTGATGTCATTTATTTTATATTCAATTAATTGAATAAATATTCTGTTAGTGTTGCATAAAAATTAATGTTAACTATTTCATTACTAAAAATTTCAAATAAATTACCATGAAAATATTAATTTATAATTAAAAATAATATTTGAACAAAAAAGGTTTATTTTTATTCATATCACAAAATATTATAATTTATAAAATCAATGAACATACAATTTTTTCTTAATATTTTACACAAATATTTGAAAGGAAAAAAATCAATATAATATGGAATATAGTGGCCATATATTTGATTCGTGAATAGATATAATCAAATATAAATCATAAAATAGAAAAACATAATAAGTTATAGTAAATTATTAGGCAATATTATGTTATTTTTAACCTCAAATTCTCGAATTACTTTAAACGTGGTGATAATAATAAACTCAAGTTAGTAGTCATATTCAATAAAAATTAAAGGGTCTTAATTTCCATGATTGAATGTACTAATTCTAAATATTTAATGTATTTTAGGGTTCAATTCATAAATTCTTCATAAACTAATTTAACATAATACACAAAAATATCATTGAAAGCCCTATTTTTTGTAAAATTTATTTTATAAAGAAAAGAATATGTTACATTAACTCTATGACTAGTAACCTTCATTATAAGAATTTAAATTAATATATATATATATATATATGTATATTATAAAATTTTCTTTCAATTATTCATAATTAAAGGATACATTAATTAATTAAAATGGATAAAAATTATGCACTTCAAAATATCTTTCAGAAGAAAAGTGTTTTTAAACATAATAATATACTTATACCAAAATCATCAAAAATAATGATTAAAAAGTTATTTAGATTATTATTAATGAAATTAATAATATTTATCTTTCGTAATAAAAAATAAATATAATTTTACATTAATTATATTGTATAATAAAAATAAATGGTAGTTTTAAAAAATCAATATATCTCATTATTCACTAATAATCAAATTTTACAAAAAAAAAATCCACAAATTTCTGGCAATGATATTTCAAATAATATATTTTTAGAAATCATATAATTTTTATAAATACTAATAAAAAATTTATAAGAAATTATTTATAATTATTTCAGATGGAATGTTATTAAATTCATTTATAGGTAAAACATATTTTCAAATAATAATAAAAATTACGATGAATTGTTTGATTATTTTACTGTCATATAACAAATTATTAATATTTAGAAAAAACACTATATATTTGAAAAAAATAGTCATATTCATAATAATAAATTTAATTTCAAGGTTATAATGCTTATATTTAAATAATAATATTTTATAGTTTATTTATGCTCAATATTTTTTGTCGCATACACTTCAGAACATAGTTATCATTCGAAAATATTTGTGTGTTACTGGTGAATTAAAGTAAGAGATTTCATCCACTATTAGTAACCAAAAAGAAATATTATTTATGGGAAACCATATACCCTTTACCATATTTTTTTTATTTTTCATTAATTACATTTAGACTTTAGGTTTCCTCTAAAGCATTATAATCCTTATTCATTTTAATACATAAACATAAATTTATAAAAGAAATTCTTACTACATTCCAATCTCAATATTCATAGAAACTAAAGCACCAAGAAATCGGGGTACCAATTAATTCCTAAATAATAATAAAATTGTATATCAACCAATATATAAAATCATCATATTGATACCCAAAAAATTTAATTAGTATTTCGAAAAAAGAACTTAAATTCACTTATCAAATATTTCCATTCATTCCAAAGTGTTACCTCTTCTCCAAAAATTATAGAACCAAAACCTATCAACATATTGCATTAGTTATCATGTATTACCTAAATATTACATCAAACATAACCCTAATTGGTTATACACACCTATGTCATATATTTTAACTAATAACCTAATAAAAATACATCTAGTATCATTAATCATTATAAAATCCAATCAAATAAACATCAAATTGTGTATATATGCCCTTATTTATACAACCAACTATAATAATAATTACACATAATGTCATCCAAAACTATATATTATCACAATATAATAATATTATAACCTCACAAATTATCTAAATCCTTCTTTGAAACCAAGATAAGTGGAAAAAATAGAAACATATATATTGAAAATCATAACAATGAATATGAGTCACTCACATAGAAAATATCATTGATGTTATGTGTTTTAGAAAAATGTGGAAAATTATATTGAAAAATAAATATATTTTTTCACAAAATAGAAATTCCTTACTATAAAATTCTAACAAAAATAAAATTTATAAAACAATTCTTGTAAGCTTGCATAACACACAACACTGGTCTTCATTTGAAATGCAAATATACTATTAAAATATTATTATTCAATGCAACCTAACATATTTATTCGAAGTTATGAATATTAGTAAAATCATTATGATATATATAAATATAAATATAATGGTTTTACTCAACAAATATTTATTGGTTAATTATTAAGAACGAAGAAATCAATTTATAGTGAAGTCATTTTATGATTTACAAAATCATTTTCATAAATGATCATTTATTTAAATTTTTTCAAGGAAATTCTAATCAATTTATACCACTTGAATAATTTTTAAACAATAAAATGGCAGAAATTGAAATAATAAATTTCTATTTATCTCATAGTGAGTTTTATTACTTTTCTAAAATAATTGATCTACAAATGAAAAGTAGAAATTACTGAATTTTCAAATATATTCATTTATTTTCATTAAAATAAATAAATTTAAATGTTACATTTTATCTAATTATTAGTTAAATATTATCCATTTGATTTCAGGTCATTTATTTAATTATATTATATTCTACAATATTCAATATTTAGACAAAAGTTAATTTTTATTCATAAAATTCCTTTTTTAAAATGTTTATCATGATATTTTTGGATATTCAGTAAAAATAAATTTCTTCCACATCAATTAAATTATTAATGAAATATTTATAACTTATCTGAAATTATTTGGTTCATAATTGTTAAATATTACTATTTTATTTTTTTCATTGTGAATAATAAGTGTGGTAAATAATTGACATCGTGGTAATGTTAAAATGGGTAAAATAGGTTTAAAACCATTAAATGCACTCTCAAAATCAACACAAAACTTTCATTAATATCATTTTATATGTTAAATTCAACCATATAAATCCCAAAATACAATATATGACACCTTATTTCCATTTTCCATTGATCATAAGATTTATATTATTTTCAGTAACACAAATGTAATAATGCCACTCTCTTGACATTATTATATCTTTTTCATATTTGTAAAAAAAGGATAATTTTAGTTAAAAATAACAATATCAATTGTGAATTATTTTTTTAAAATATGAATTTATTTTAAATTTTAATTTGAGAACTAATTGAATTGAAATTTCATACAACACTCACATTGTTGTTTTGAAAGATGATGAAAAGTAATGTATATGATATTAAAATCACTAAAAGTAATATTTTATGTGATAATTATAGATTCCAAATAATTTTATAGATGGTTATAACATGTAAGGTTTTTTTTAAGATTTTGTATATAAATTAAATATTTGTATTTATGTCATTAATTTCAAAATATATGAATTATATCAAAACTAGGATTAATCATATATTATGACAAAAAAAATTTATAATGCTATTCAATAAAATATAAAAAAATTTAAAGGGTAAATTATGATGAATAATAGACTATAATTTCTTCAAGTTTACATTAATGAACTAATTTTAACCTTTTATGAATATTGATAACCCTTTAATATTAAAAATGTTTCTACTATAAATATGGTAAACATTAGTTATCGAAGGTGTCAATCCAAATAAAAAGGTTCAATAGAATATCTTTACATGTATAAATTTGATTTTATTGTTAAAATATGAAAATATCCTCATTGTATTTAAATACATGATTGTTTGGGACCATTTTACATGATTTTTTTACATATTAAATTATAATATTTCTTGTATTTCAAAAAATGACATTTTAAAATAATAAATATTTTCCAAATTATTTGAAATTCATATTATAAATATATTTAGCAAAATTATTGTTATTTTGTTTAAAACTTATACAAAAATGTATTTATGGGATAATTTTACTTTTATATTAACTTCCATTGGTCCTAAAGATTAATCATAATAAATGTCAAGATTATTTTTAAATGGGATAGAGGTGTTTAAAATTAAAAGATAAGGGTGAAAACATAACCAAAGACTGTATATATTTTATTAGTTGAGATTATTTTGAATTGTATTCATATAATATTTTTTTAATTTTTATTCCAATTTCCATTTAAAATTGTTTTATGTTAATTTAATACTTAATTTAATTCCAAGACATCCCCTACTATAACTTATAAAAGGACACACCATCTATCTTTGATTTACATAATCTTAAACAACCAATATTGACCAAATCCCACCGAATTCTAATTTATACCTGAATAACATGAATAATATGTTATATTAATCTAATATTACAATATCATGGATCCATTTTAATAGATCTAATGATATTTTATAGAAGAAGAGTTAATTCCATTTACATACTCTTTCAAGATTATATCTCATTTTACTTCCTCTAAATATATCACACCCATCATAAAATAATAAATCATGTATTATTACTATAACAATTAGTTTTTATTATTGTGTAACCTCAATTTTCCACTTATTTTCCATCTCAATAAAATTAAAATCATCACTCAAGATTTCATATCACTTTGCATCTCCATATAGTGTTGCATTCAGTTTTTCATCACTATTTTACATGGATTTTTCTAAATAAGGAATTATAGAGTTAATATAAGATTGATGAGATAATTATGGTTTGGGAAATATAAGATTTCATCTACCTTCATACATTTTCCTTTGTTGTAAAATGATAATTTCACTCTTGTGTAAATGTTGACTACCACCTCCATGAAGTGAGGCGATTCGCTTTTCATTTCTTCTTTACATGGATGGTAATAAGGATTAATTTAATGAATATATAGGTTACATATGATTATATTATTTTTATTTAATGGTGAATTATTATTAATAGTATTCATTCCATCTTTTGAAAAGTGAAAAATGAATCTGTTCAAACATATGACCTACAATCTTCCAAAATAATAAAATTAATTTTTTTTCTATGCCTTTCAAGGATGATTTTAATAATGTTTATAATTAAAAAATATGATATTATTATTATTATATTATTTATACATAATATTTAAATATTATCATAATATATGGAATAGAGCTAGTGAACCAAAAACATAATGATATTTTGAAATATTTGAGACCCATATATGATAAAATTAATGGAATTTTTATGAAATGATTACTAAAATGGTATACTAAGATTATATATGATATTATGAATGTGAATATGGTTATTATATAAATAATAAATTAAAAACGTGTATAAAATAATTTTACATGATGTTAAATCACGTTCAACAAATTTGAGGTATGAGGTAAGGATTTCATGCCTCTATTTTAATTTATTAGGTTCTACGTCTACTTCACTGACTATGGTAGGCCATTATTATTTGTGATAAGTCCTCCGATTTCATTATATATTACTTCCAATTTTTTTTTCTTCATTAACTTTTTTCATAGATAACCAATTAACTAATAAATATTCACATTAATTTTATGATCTTTTTAAGGAAATTCATATTAATTTTCACCTTATTAGGGAATATTTTCTATTATACACCAATAAACAATTATTTGGTGAATATTCGACCACCTTTCTATTAATCCTTGATATATTTATATCTATGATGAATAATATATCGATTTATATTAACCATTTAAATTGGATACAATATAAATGTTACAAAGGGTAATATTTTATTTCAAAATCTCAATTTTGTTTAGGATTTATTATATCATTCATTGATGGATTCATAAAAAATATCTCTAATAATATTTATCTATTTTATTATGTACTAGATAATTAATGATTTCTCTTTTTTCATATTATTTTTCCTTTCTTCTGTATATTAATCAAACCATGGAATGAGTAAATTAAAAAGGTGATATCTCTTTTGATTCGGTATATTATGTAATCATTTTGTGAGATTTGTTTTATAGAAGTCCATTTTATACTAAAATGATTTATTAAGGATGTTTTTTAGAGTCCTTTACTATTTACTATGTCTCATAACAATTGTTAATTTTTATTGTAATGGTCATTTTCACAAATCATTATAAAAAATTAAGATGAAAATATTATTTTTAATATATAAGATATTAAGGGAAGTTTCCTCCACAACACACATTTTATCATATATATTTTTTTATACTATAACTAAATAATTATACGAATAAATCCATTTTATGAAAACATATTTTATAATTTCTATTAAATTAACATTTATTCTCTACATGAAACATAATCTTATTTCAAAACCAATATTTTTTTTTGAATTGATAGTCGTTTTTATCTATTATTAATATTTCGTTCATGAAATGTCTCTTGAAGTAATCACTTTATAATGACCATCATTAATGTGATATAAAATTTATTGTATTCATCCAAATTTATTTTATTATGGATTTGATTATTTCTTAAACAACATATCATTTATACATATTGTTTTATACAGTGAATATTATTCGATTAACTGGGGAAAATCTTGATATTTTTTATTATTTACCTTATATATATCATTATTGATATGGAATACTATTTAATAATTAAATTTATTAATCAATATATTATTCACTAAATGGCATTTTTTTACAATGAGAGAGGCCAATTATTTTCCATTGATTAATCGATAGGTCTTAGTAGAAAAACTAGTTTTTGTATATTGGATATGTCTTTCCTATTTATGATTGATGTATTAGAGAAATCAATGATGTTTGTTTTATATTGAATACCATTGTGAATTATATTATGATAAAAATAGTTATTTATGAACATATGATTATTTTAACATATAGGATATCAATGGATAAGTTTCAATCTCATGTGATTATTTAGATGGAATTATTTGACGATCATTTACTCCCTCCATCGTATTCATTATAAACAATTTATTGATCATAATGAATTTGTTTTATGATACTTACCTTTCCATATTTATTAGGCCTTAATTACTAACTATGAAATGTTTTCTATGTAACCGACCCTTATAATTTGAGTTCATTAATATATTATTTCTTTTCTCCATGATATGAATAATGAATAATGAATTATTTCCATAATATAGAATATATACTTTCACGATGTTTTTTATTTTATTTTCAATGCAACATGGGAATCATTTTTATTAGAATTTATTCCATGATGGTTAAACTACTAATTTAATTGGGATGTGGTCACTTATATCTAGTATATATTTAGTAAAAAACAATAGGATAAGTGATACAAGTTTTGTAGTTTTATAGTTGTTATCCGAGAAATTTTATTGAAACATTAGGAACTATATTTGGTAAAACATGGATTAGGAATCATAAACCAATGATAAACATTGAAGATATGTATAATTATATAATAAAATATTATTCTTTATTAGGTTGTAAATTATGTGGTTATGCAAGGAAAAATACATATCTAGATATTAGAAATATACATGGTTTTGATAAATATACATTATCTCGTAACAACCATAATGAGGATGTTGGGTATATCTCATTTATATTTCCAGTGCATTGTGTGGGTACCCATAAAACACACTACGTTTTACCATATCTTGGCATATGGTTAGGTTAATTATTATTTTTATTATGAACCCTTAAGATTATGCAGGGAATAAAACCAATATAAAACTATGATATTTTAAATTAGGATGTTATAATATAAATGTGTCAGAGAATGATTAGTCTACGGTTGGTAATATGTTTTATAAAATAGATACTAATTTTATTATTTTATGTATTAGAAGATTAACTAGATTAATGATATTTTGGGAGAAGTTTATGGGAATAGAAACCTATGGTTTAATATCTATTTTACTAAGATGTTTATTTGAGAAATAATAATTTTACATTTTCTAGACCTAAGATTTTATTTATTTATAGACATTAGGTTTAATATAATTTGTCCTTATTATGGTAATAATATTAAAATAATATTACATACTTTTGAAGAAAAAATAATTTTTTCAAAAAACATTAGTTTTTATTAAATTACATAAATATCATTTATATAGTTTTGGTTGTTCATAATAATTATTAGATTATTATATGAATTATACTGATATTGTTTTAGAAAGAGGGATGCTCGATGGGAGATTGAAAATCTTTCACATACAGAATGGCCTTATTGATTGAACCCCCATCTATGCAGTGAAATTGATGCAGCCCCAACCCCTTTGATATGTTATGTCCTAATTTTTATGAAATTTTTTTACCTAAATGATTTGATGGATAAATATTATATTGATATTGGGAATAATATTATAGTATTAAATAAATTTTTGGGGTGTTTTTTTGATTAATGATATTTTAGAAAATTTTGTATATCTAGATTATGTATATATAATGTTTAGGTTTAATGAAAATGATTATTTGGTAAGAATGTGGTTAAATATTTAGATATGTAATATTTTTGGAATGATATAATTTTTTTTGATAAAAATTTATTTTATTTCAAGGTAATTATGAGTTTTTATAGTTTAGTAACATATGTTTAATTTCAGAGACAACCATTTTATTGAAATGTAATGTGGTGACTAAGTGACTAACTATATTTTTATAGAATTTTAATTTCTAGGATGAGATTTCACTCTTTGCATTCTGATTTTGTTCCATTGTGGAATAATATATATTTATTTTGGTTTCATGTATATTCAGGATATTTTATGAAATAATTAATATATTCTAGAGAGTATTTTATTGTGGTATTTAAAGGTTTTCTATGTGACGTTATGTGTAACATTTTATTTGTTTAAAGATAATTGATTTATCTAATCCTCTTTATTTTTGGTTTTTTAAAATTTTCAATAATATTTTTTTGTTGCCTTCTGTCTTATTGTTTTTGGAATGGATGAAGTTGTAATTTCAAGGACATCATGGTGGTTCTTCATAATAATTTAGTACATCAATCCATGTTAGGGTTTATTTTGATGTCCATTTTAGTTTTGTTGATTATTTAGAGTCACAATGATTGAATTTTAATTATTATATTTATTTTATGATCTATTAAAATTAAATTTGATTGCTTTATTCATTAAAAATCAATCATCAATATTCAATTCCAAGAATAAGAGTTAAAATTGAAATTCATCAAAGTTAAAAATGTTTAAATATTTATTATGAGTTGGAATGAAATCAAGTATGTTCATTTTATCATTGTTCACACTCATGATATTAAAATAACCTCTCAAATACTAGTAAAAGGATCCTGAAAAAATGGTAAAATTTTACATTCACTGTCATTGAATTGAATGTCTTTTCATACTGCACAAATTTATATATTCTTTATCATTATCATTATATATAATATGTTCACATTCAATCAATATTAGTTCGTATATGATTGTTATATTCTCCATGTATATGTTTTGAAAACAATACAATTTTTCAAATTTTTTAACCTATTTATGTTTTATATAAGGTAACATGAATCCATCCCACATATCGTTTTTAAAATATGTTTCAGTATCCCACTAGACAATGTGAGTATTTAAATAAATTTATTTTAAAAAATTAATCCATTGATGAATGAGGTAATATTTCAGGGGAATAAAATTTTTATTGAGTTAGAATCAAACACCCTAATAATTTATGATACTATTATCTATATCTCTCATAATATGTAACAATGATAATTAAGAATACAATGATATACTATTAAAATATTATAAAAAACATATGTCCTAGCAGATGAATTAATCGTCAAGAATAAGAGTAACCATATTATGAAATATGTATATATATAATGGTCCAACCCATTAAGAATTTATCAATTAATTTTTCGGAAATAATTACTAAATTTATATTGATATGCTTATTCATTAAAAATACAGTTTTACTCCAAAAAAAGTACTTCATTTTTTAAACAAAATTATTAATAAATTATAAAACTTTAAAATATTTATTTTATAAATTACCATCGTTATTTAAAATATCATATAAAAACTAACTCAACATTAAATTTCAATATTTATTTCAAATTGATTAATCTTTTCGTGAATAGTGAAAAAAGCATACTCTTCCAAAAATGTAATTTCATATAATTTTAAAAATATAATTTAAAATAATCATTATATTATGGATTATTTATATATGATCCATTTTTATAAAAAATATATGTCATTCCTTTTTAATCAGAAATATACATGATTTTGAAAAAAATACTTTTATTCTTACAATTTTTTTTCTAAACAATATTTTTCATTGTATTTAATGAATTAATATTGAAATTATTTTATAAAACATTTAGAAAATGACTCATTAAATATCAATATCATTTTTGGAATCTGGAGGTGCTAATTTGGTAAATGGGTTCATTTTATTTATGGTTATTATTAATAGTAATGGAGTTAAGTATTTTTCACGTTGGTAATGGTAAAAGGGAAAAATGTTAATAAAATGAAATAATACCTCAATAATAATCCAAAAAACATTCCTTAATTATATTTGACTAGTGAAATTATACACAACAAATCCCAAATTCATATATATGGCATTGCGGTTCAATTTTTCCTTCATATTGAATTTTATATATTTTTATGGATTGAGAATTCCAAAATGTCACTCTCTTAACTTTAATATCACTATAATTTTTACATAATGATAAAAATATTATAAGATTGATTCTATATTTTATTTGAATTATTAATTAGTATTATATATTATTAATATATTTTTAATTAATTGTGATGAAATAATTACAATAAATTATTACATAATGTTGTCACAGTGCTTATCAAAGTAGTAGAATAAGTATTTATTGATTTTAAGAAAAAAATGCGATATTCATTAGTTTAATTATAGTGTAATATTAATTTTATATAAATTTTTAAAATATTTAATATGTGGGATATATTTATATGTTATTTCCATATTTCTTATGATGTCTACAATGTGGATTTAAATTAATAGTGTCTATAATGAAAATTATATTTTCTATCACATATTAATTTGTAGAATTATGTAACAAATTGATACATATTTAAATAGGAAATTTGGTAGGGTAAAGGCGTTATAATTTCATCCCATATACAATAATGAACAAATTTTCTCCAAATATGTAAATTTATAACCCTTAATATTGAAAATGCCATTACCACTTTTGAGTTCAAAATTGGTTAACCAATCGGTTAACTAAAAAGATAATTTTTAAAATAACATATGAACCATTATAAATTTGAATTAAATTTTAAATTATAAACATATAAACATTTTCTCTGATTGATTTTCATTTTTGAAACATTTTACAGGATTTAGACACATATTATACTATAATATTTCATTAATTTTAAAAAATTGTAATTGAATAATTAGAAATATTTTATTAAATGGTTGAAATTTTAAAAATATAATATTATTCCAAATGAATGTAATATTGATTAAAATTTTATAAATGGAAAATATCATTCCCACTTTTCTTTTATAGGATATTTCATGACCCTGAAAGTTATTTATCCCCAAACCATCACTCCTTGATTTGTTACTGAAGACATAAACATTAAAAATTTGGATTTCATACATATAAATGTATCTAAAATTTTTCCATTCATGACTTATGATGTGGGGATTGTTTTAAACATTTGATCAATAATTTATCGCTTAGAGAAATGAAACATGTATGTCCCTCTATTGTATCTCTAGGAGGTAGTATTTTGAGTTGTAAAACTGTCACTTTTTGATTTATTTATGAATGAATATAAAGTTATCGGATTGCTTAAATGTTTGGTTAAAAATAATGTGCAAGTAATTTTATTTCAATGACTGAAAAACTAATAACAACCAAAATGGTAATTAAATTAGTATTAAATCACCGATCTTGAACAAGCATAAACCTCACAGACACTCCCCTTTTCCTTGTCTAAAAATGTTTCTTAACTAAATTCTTAAATAAAACCCCTTGGACAACTAGGTGAACACTAAAATTTAAATAGGTATCATATTGAGAACTCGATATTATTTTTCCACACCTATATAACTAATATAATTTCATAAAGTCCTCTATGAAATAAAACATATTTGAAATCTCTATACTCAATTCTAAGCCCTCAGCAAAGAATATTAAATATTAAAATCAAATAGTTTACTTCATATATGGAACAATGATAAAATAAAATTTGTTTAAAATATGTTTAATAAAAAAATCAGACACATTATTTGAAAAACTCATGTTTAAGAGAAATTCAAAATGATATTAAAAAATATGAATGAATATTTGAAGAGTTTTTCCATCGGGTGTCATAGTCCACAACAACTTGGTTTTTGGTCATAAATCACATTGGGTGCCTCTTTCATCTCCATTCTAGAAACAATTCCTAGAATATTCATCAAGATATCATTCTCCACATTTCCCTTTATCTCTCAAGACATATCCCATCAAGTTGTATCTCAAAATATGGGATAAGATGCACAAACCTATAGGTGAATGGGTGATGAATTATCTCCCAACATATTTAGTCTGAATGTTTTTGTGTTTATGACCCATGTAATTTCATTATATGTGATAGTTTTCTTCAAAAAATATTGGTCTAATATATTTTAATAATTCGTCTATAATTTATAACATTTATTGTACATGTTTGGTGGATGTTATGAATTTAATACCAATAATGTATTTTTTCGGGTCGAGGATACGAGAATTATGTCTGAAATTTATAACATCAAATTATATCCTTAATTATAGAAACATAAAAAAATAATTTCATAATAGTGTATATGTTTCCACTTTAAAATACATTTGGAATCTCTAAAATTGGAGAACTGTATCCTGAATTATTCTTTAGTTAAGGAGGTGGTGTATATGTTGTCGGCACAAAATATAGTTTAACTTGGTTGATTTTTTATGGCGTCAAGTAATTCAAATAAGCACATGATCCAGAATAAAATATATTAAAATTCCAGATTTATACAATTTGGAGTTATATTAAAAATATATGATGAAATCACCATTGTAAAAAATATAATAAAATTCCAGAATTATAAAATTTCAGGTTTTTATATGAAGACACACTCTAAATCAACTATTTTTAAAATTAATCTCGAATAGTTAAATTGGTGTAGTTTAAATCATTTAAATTGTAATAAAAATAGTATAAATATTAGCTTTATAAATTCTCCCACCAATAGCACTTGGACTCCTCAACATGTGAGCACTAAAAGAAAATCAAGGAAAATTAAAATCATATAGAAATGATGTTCACCAATTTATGACAAATATTCAAAAGATATCTTGTTTCATAAAAAAAAATATATATTATCTTCTCAATTAAGATAATTCAATTCATTTCCAGTTATCTTCTCCTCTCATGAACCCAACACACTTATATCATAGATTACTTTTATCTCGATGCACCAATATGGATTTCTAACAAGGATTTTCTCTTCAAAACCCATGCAAGGGTCACCATAGGATTTAGATATTTATATATCTCTACCCAATGTGAGACAAGAACATATTATTATCATGTTTACATTATTGTGGTTTTTCTGTGGCATAAGGTTGTTGTCATTCATATTTAAAAACATTCTAAAAATGAATATGGAGGGTTTGGATATTTTAGAAGAAAAATGCATGAATCTAATTTTTAATCAGGTGTGGTGTTATGATTAATCTCCTCTAAATAAAATCTGTTCTAAGTATCTATTTTACATCCCCTTATATCAATATTTCAGCATAAAATATGTCATTGTTCTTATCCTTCTTTAGAAATCTAAAAATAGAGAACAACTTTATTCCATTGAGAGTTGCAAAAAGGCATATATCAATTTTATCTGAGGGCTCAAAATCAAAAAATCTCTAAAAATATATGTTATAGTGGAAAAAACATATCATCACAGTTTGAATATTCGCCCTAAAGAGCACTAAATCAGGTATTACAACACAACTTATCTTCTCCCACACTTATCTTTAACAAGATCATCCACTTATTCATCCGGAGAAGGTTAGAAAAGGAAAATAGAATTTTAATGTGGATAACCTAATAGGTTGTACATGTGTAATAAGGGAACAAGATTCATCAAATTATCTAAGGGCCAAAATAAAAGTTTAATCAAGAAAAATGGGGCTTCAAGAATCCAAAATAATTCATCATTCATTCTAATCCCAACAATCACATTCCTCAAGTTTGCACATAAATAGAACATGTTTTGGCTCAAACAAGAATATATTAAATCTCTCAATAAAAGAGGGGAAATAAGAGAATATATAAAAATGGGTTAGTAATTCTCAAAGGAATAATAATTTCTATTAAAAAGATAGTGATATGTGGAATTACATTAAAAAATCTATGTTATTTTCATGATTTTTCGTCTTTTTTGAACATTAAACAATATAATTTTAGCATTCCATTATTTCATTTACAAAGGATAAATTGGTTCAATACTTTGTATGAGATTCAAAAAAGATTATAGGAATTTGAAAAAAAAATGAAAAAATTAGTAATAAATCAAAATAATTAGTAAATATGAATATAAACACCCATAAAATGAAGTGAAAATTGAAAAATAAAAAGAAAAAAAAATACAAATGAAAATACGCAGAATCCTAATCTATATATCATGTGCCTCCCCCCCCCCAATTATTTTGGGAAATTTCCTCATTGTAAAACATATTTATTTTAGAAATAAATACATGAAAGAAATGGAATGACAAAAATATATGATAAGAAAAGACATAACCTATCGTCAATTATATTCCAAGTCATGAAGATGAATTGCCTCCCCTAGAGGATCACTAAAAATAATTTTAAATATATTTAACCTATGCCCAATTATTGTGAATGATATCCCTTTTTCAGGCTATTTTATCTGTATTGCACCAAAAGGAAAAAAACATGAATACCAATGAAAGGGATAAACCATTTGGAATGAAATTTACTAGGGAACAACCTCAATCATGCATCAAATAACAATATTTTTCTCCATCCATAAAGCTTTGATTAAAATAATCCCATAATGAAATGATTTTGAACTCTTTTTATACATCCTATAGCATTCATATGCATTATTTCTGATATCCTATAACTCTTATAGAAAAACATCCTTCTTTTCTAGTCGAAAACACATTCCTGTTATATGTTTTGACAGATGAAAAAGTTTTCTGTTCTATCGAAAATAGTTGGGAAAAATCATTTTCATAGACTAATCTAAATGGTGAAATTCATATTGGGGTTTTTAATCTATTCATATGGTCCCAGACTGCATAATCACATCTAAAACTCCATCCCCTTCTTTGGGGTTCACCAATTTTTCTATAATTTTTTCGATTTCCTTATTAGACAACTAATCCATTCAATATTTTGAGGATGAAAGGGTGTAGAGACCCTATTATGAAATCTATATATATTTAAGATAGATAGTACTGAATTATTAAAAAATGGATATATTGATCGATAATCATAAAATTTGGAAATCCAAATCCCGAAAACAAAATTCATTTCACAATATTGGACACAATATTGGAATCACCAGTTCTAGTGGGAATAACCTCTACCCACTTGGATAATAAACAAATGAATGAATGATGTAATTATTTCTAAAATACATAGGAAAATTCCCCAGGAAATCCATTCCCCAAACATCAAAGTAATCACAAAAAGTGGTTTTGTGGAATCTCATTCCCTTTGGAAAGGTTTCCATGGAATTGACATTTTTATATGATATAAAAAACTCAAAAGCAACATTAAAATGGATGGCCAACAAAAAACAGAATCAAGAAAATTTCATGCAATTCATTGTGTCCAAAGGTGTCCTCTCCAGCTCAATATTTGACAAAAATGTAGTACATATTGAAATTATGAATTCGTAATCAATCTATGAATCATTTAATGACTAACTTTTTTCCACAAGTAGGGATTATCCCAAATTTATTTCATTTAATTACTCATAAGTTTATCAATTTGATTCTTGTAAAACTAGTGAGGGATTTCATTAGAATACAAAATTTTCACAATATTATATTTGCATGGGCTTTCACATTGATAAGAAAACATCTCCTCGTTTAGAAAGGTTTCTTTATTTGATAGATAGATCCGATGTTTTCCATTCAAAACCGATGGTATCCTACTCAAATTACCAGATACAAGATCTAAAATTATTTTATCCATTATTTCGATATAAAAATCATATAATATAAAAACAATTCTGGGTATTGCATCATGTTTCTTCAAAAAAAATTTGATTGTAGAATGATTCTTGAAACCAATCCACTTTGATCACATAAGATAGCATCTAAATTTGTCTAAAGAAAAGATAATAACTAGCTATTCCTTGTTAGTTACTGTGTAGTTTGACTGTTCCCAATATAATTTTCATGGGGAATATGATATCACATGTTATTTTTTTTCCAAACTTTCACTTAACAATGATCTAAGAGAAAACATAGATGCATCAGTCATGATTTCAATGTGAAAGTCCCAATTGGTTGGTTGAACAATGGGAGGGCTTGTCAGTTTTTTATTCATTACCCCAAAGGCTTGTTTACAATTCTCATCAAAGACAATCAGGGCATCTTTTTGGAGAAATCAGAAAAAAAAGTGTGACATTACTAAAATCATAGTTGAATATCTTATAAAATCATGAAAAACTATGGAACAATCTAACATCATTCATATTTTTATGGGGTATGGTAATGATTAAATGACATAAAATTTGGATTGGTAAAGTTAATTACCATTGAGGGACCGAACATGTCGAAGTATAATACCGTTATCAACCATGAGATGGAAATTTTCAAAATTTATAAAAAATTCATTTTAATAAAAGTATCCAAAACATGAGACAATTTTTTTAGAAAATTATCAATTGATGATCTATAAATAGTGAATTCGTCCATAAAACATTCCATGTAGGATTAACGATATTTAGAGAAAATGATAATCATAAACCTTTGAAATTTTCAATTATCTTTACACTAACTGAAAGGCCTCCTACTATAAGAAATTGTTACAATGGGTCATTTGAAAGTGGTTTTCTCTTGATCCTTCGGTGAAATGTGAATTTGAAAATAGCCAATGAATCCTTCATGGAAACGATATGGGTTTTCTAGCTAGCCTTTTAAGGATAGGATTTTCGAATATAAATGGGAAGAATTATTTCCATGTGATTAGATTGATATTCTTATAATGAATTCACATTCACCATTTATTTGGATTCCAAATTGGGTAAAGCTCACCAAATTCATTTCTTGTCATTGTAATGCCACTTTTTATAGAAATAACACGGACTAGAATTACTTATTGATTATTATATATTAGAAAAATAATTCCAGTATCCAAAATGGTGGTGACATATTTCTTGAAAACCTTGAAAAGTATTGGGTTCAATCTTTTTTGAAATTGTCTCACTAGTTTTTCATTTTCCTCAATCTAAATTATATTCACACACATGGAGGGACTGATTCCTATTAAATCAAATAGAGTCCATCCTATGGAATTCTTGTGGGACTTGAGGTATTCTAATAGTTTATTCTTCTTTTACCTTGACAAATAATTTGAAATTATTACATGGAATTTTTTATCCTCAAATAAGAAACCATATTTCAGGTTCTCGGAATGTGGTTTCAAAAATAACTCACGTGGGTTCAAGGGTCACTGCTCGCATGCATGATTTCTTAGTAGAGCTCCAGATTCTAAATAACATTCACCATGATGATCAATTTTGTTTTTGTTGAGAAGTTTTTCATGATGAAACTTGAAAACAAATCTTGGGATATCCCTATAAAAGTGAATGCTTTTTAGAAATTCAACTTCATATATATTTAGATCAGTAGTCCATCATCCCAAGACTCATCACATTTTTTCATTTCAACCTATTATTGATCAGATTCATCATTGAAAAAATTTATATATTTTTTGTCAACAGTTGATATTTCATCATAAAAAAAGTCAGGTAACTTCTCATAGTAATACCAATAAATCATGTTCTCATGGAGGAATAATTGATCCTTAACAAGGTGTTTCATGGATATAAAAATATTTAAATGAAAAACACATCCTCCAAATTATTGTGAATGTATTCCTTTGTGATCATTTATTATTTCTTTTCCAGGTTTCAAAAATGGTATGCCGAAAATGAGAGGTGACTAAGTACTGAAATGATAATATTCCATGTTAAATAAATAAAAATCTATTGGAATAATCATTTCTCTAACTTGAACGATAACATCCTCTATAACTCCAGCAGACATGGTGGTATTTCGGTTGATAATTTGAATGATAATCCCAAATTGTTTAAATTTTCTAAATTCAATATATGCGTAAATAGAAAGTGAAATAAAATTTATGGAGTCCCATAAATATTGCATGACATCATTGAATTTGCATTTCCCAATGGGATATGGAATTGTAAAGGTTCCTAGTTATTTAAGTTTGACAGTCATGGCATGTTGAATCCTAGACAAAACATTCCTCCCTAAGTTGAATTTTTTCACATCCATTGAATTTTTTCATGTGGGTATACATGTCTTTTAGAAACATATCATACCATGGAATTATTTTCCTAGTATTAATAAATGTTATGTTGACATTAACAGTGTTGATAATTTCTAAAACCTCCTTATACAACTCTTTTTCCACACTCAACATCATTGGTGGTTTACTCTTAAGATAAGGCAATGGAGGTTGGAATGTTTCTTCGGTATTTGAATTATTTTTTGAGAAACATATGGACCAATA
The DNA here is from genome assembly GCA_963277665.1 of Viscum album. NCBI lineage: Eukaryota > Viridiplantae > Streptophyta > Magnoliopsida > Santalales > Viscaceae > Viscum > Viscum album. The sequence goes on from OY728140.1 coordinate 2,078,532,046, forward strand.
AACCTCTCCTATTCAATATTTTTTCTTTAAAATAATATTTTTCTCTTTATTTTTTTTTATTAAAATAATCTTAATAATTTTTAGCTATTCCGTATGTAGTGGGATTCTAATTAATATGGTTGGCAGTGGGATTGATTTATTCAGTTTTAGGTTTATTCATTTTTCTTACACTTCTATGTTCAATTTCACTAACATATTCATTCACATTATCTATTGGATTCACTTCTTATTGTGAAGGTAAAACATGAATCTTTGAATTTTTTTATGAAATGAATATTAGAGGAAAGTGGACCCATTTGAGTCATCAGGTTATTCAATATATTTTGATATTTTTTTTCTATTTCTTAATTATTTCTCTATATTTTTTAATCTGGAGGATAATTTTAAATTCTTTTTCCATAATGAGCGTTGGCTTCTTTATTGAAATACCTTTTTTGATAATGAAATGATTTTCTTGAGATAAATCCTATCTATTTTTCGGGATACTGAAATCTTTCATATGATTTTTTGTTCCATCACGAATTGTATTTTCGGTTATTTTAAAATGGACATTTTTTGTTAGATTGATAGGTTATTCTAGGAAAAACTATATTTTAGTTGTTAAAAATATCATGAATTTTTTAGAATTTATTAATAAAATCTTCATTGGATGAATAACTCTATAGTGTACTTGAATTTGAAAAGTTTATTCATGTTTGTGTGGTGTCAGAGGGTTGTTTGGCATAATAATCGACCTCACCATGGTGCTAAGATCACGATGTTAATTCACAATCATGTTGTTTTCAAGACCAAAAATTTGGAATTCTTGGGATAATTTGACATGAAGAAGGCATCTTATTACAAATTATTGAGCATTTTGGTCCATGTTTGAAATTAGTAACCTAGAAGTGGGTGCTATTTTGTCAACTAATGCTCCCTCCATAACAGCAACAATCATTCTTTTATTAGTGAGACACAATCCCTCATAAAAATATTGAATCAAAAGTTGGTCATTGATTTTTTGCTGTGGAAAACTAAAACATGGTCTTTTGAAACGTTCCTAGCACTCATGAAGAGATTATCCTTGTGTTTTCCTAATTCCACAAATCGATTTTAAATTGAATTAGATATTGAAGTAGGGGGAAAAGTCAAGGAAAATTTTATTTAATTAATTTCAATCTATAATCAATGTTAAATGTGAATATAAGAACTATCCTTCAGAAACACTACGTAGAAAAAAAATAATAGACCAAAAAATCATTTCATTTGCATCACCCTCATGTTTTTTCATGTTGAAACACAGATAATTAAATTCTTAACAGATTTTATGGGGTTCTTAAATTGGAAACCTTTTTTTGGAATATGGTGGATGAAACATGAATAGATTTCAAACCCTGTAGGTATGTTGGGATATTCGACATGATTTTCATGGTTTTAATTATTGGATAAAGCCAATTACATCAAGGTTATATTTTTAGACATTGGAATATTAGTTTCAAAAAAATTACTTATAATTTTTCTTTTGGAGGATTCAGAACATGGGGTAGGGAATTTTTTATTAGCTCTATCTCTTGTGTGAAATGTGCTATTAATTTCAGAACCCAAAGGCAACAAATTCATGTTAGAATTTCAGGTCATAATTTTTTTTGTAAAATCAACCCAAGAATCCTTCCCAAAAATGGATACATTTGTTGTGAGGGTTTTTTTCATGAAAACATCAATCATTAATTTATCCTGTATAGATATGAAATATAAAATTCTTGAGATTTTACCTTGAGGATGTTGTATTTTTATATCTAAAACTATCACTTATGTTTTTTTTATTTTCCAAAGAAGATATATTTGTGGGATTTGAATAATAGTTTGGATAAAAATATATTGAAATAAATTTGATTGGAAATAATGAAAAATTGATAAAAATTAAATTGTGATTAAAATTTGAATTAAAAAATATGTCATAGGGAATCTTATTCCTACCGAACAATCCGTTCATCCTTTTTTATAAATGCTTCCCAAATAAATTTTTAAATTGACCACCGTGGATCCCAATTTAAACACTAAATTTTAAGAAGAGATCATTTTGATACGTAGATATGATTTTTTCCCAACTATACAAGTGATTCAATTACTTTTTGGCCTCGAAGAACACATACACAATAGAGATCACTATGCTCTATAGTATGACCTCACCAAAATAATTTGAAAGGTTAAATCCAATTTCATACCTCATAGATGGAGCAAAGATAATATAAAATTTGTGTAAAATATATAGAATAAATAAAAAAACAAGATTAATTCAGAAACATAAGTTCATGATAAATTTGAAAAGATATGAAACAGTAAGAATGAAACATGGAAGACAATGTATGTAAGGTGTTGTTGTCCACAACAACTAGGTTCTTATCTGTGCATCACTTGTGAAGAATATGTTATCTCATTTCTAGAATAAATGAATAGAATCATCATTTAGATATTATTATCATCTTCTCCCTTTCTCTATCAATCTATCTATAGTAAAATCATATCTCTTGAATTGGAGGAATAGGGACATATTTATAAGGGAATGGGTGAAGAATTTAATCTCAAAATATTTACCCAAAATTATTACTCCATTATGACCCATTTAATTTCATAATATGTAATAATTTTATTCTAAATAGTTTTTAGAAAATTGGATATGAATCTGGCCACAAAATTTCATGTTTATTGGAAAGTTTTGGTGGATCTTTTGCATTTAATACATTGAATTTTTTTTTGTGGGTCATAATTCAAGAATTCTATTTCCAATGTATAAATTCTAATTACACATTTAACTAGTGAAATAATACATCAAATTTATTTAATAAGTGATTAAATATGTCCTATTTTAAATCCATTTTTAATCACCTTAATTAATGGTGTTTATCCTGAATTATGCTTCTCTTATGGAGGGGGGGTCCACACTATCCTCAAGAAAAAATGATTAACTTGATATTTTTTTAAGGGCTCATTTAATTTGAATCATTTTATGATCTAGAATAAAAAGTAGAAGGAAATAAATAAAGAAATCCAAAAACAATAATTTATCAATTTAAAATTATATTATAAAATAAATGACCTAAATACCCTTGTTATAAAAATATGTTAAAATTCAAGAATTATACAATACCAAATTCTTTTCCCAAACCACACTCTAAAGCAAGAATAGTTACAGATAAACTCCAATTTAATTTCTTTTGGGTTTTCAATCATTTATAAAATATGAAAATAGTGTAAATAATAGATTTATAACCATACAACATGAAAAAGGAATTATTGGATCATATACATAACCAATTAATATTTTGGTTCAGAGTATCATAGAATTAGGGAAAAGTCATTATTAACCAATAGTCACGACCTCAAGAAAATATATTTCCCACTATTGCCAGAATTTCATATTCCATATTTGGTGACCTTCATAATCCATATGAATCCCATCTATAAATAATTAATTTCTCATCGTTGTTGATAACATGGTAAAATTGAAATATTTAAGGGTGTGATAAAATGCCCAGTGAGGGTAAACATAATCAGTAACAACATAATGGACTCAATGAGAAAACCATGACCATAAGGGTGTGATTACATTATTAATGTTCATGAGCATAATATTTAGAAAATCTTACGCATAAATACCAAGATCATCAATCATTATATAGGGAATGAGGATTTAACAATGACTAGAGTCATATGAATCAATAATGATGAGCCATGTGATGTAAATCATGATCAAATGAAATATTGATTACCCATAACAAGCATAATGAAAATTTTTTGTTAACTTGGAACATTATATTTATAACCCAATATAATCATGTTTCATAAATAACAATATTCTTCTTAAATATATATATGGATCATTCTAGTGAAACCATCATTATTTCTTCTACGGATAAGAAAAATTAATATTTCCATTGGTGTGTTATCAAGGATCACCCTTACTATATGCTATATCATGCTCACATGGAATTATCTAGATGGGAAATTCATATAAGCAATATCATGAACACCATACACTATTTGAAAACACTCAAGATCAACAATAATTTCTAGGTACCATTCATGAATCAAAAATAAAATATCTCACTTTTTGACACAATAATTATTATTATTATTATTCATTCACTCAAGGATTCACTTTTGAATACTAAATGGGTTCCATGTATGAAACATCCCTACTATGGATATATTGAATATGTGCCCCAAGGAAGTCATTCACATGGCCTCATGTGTGATTCCCATACATGACATATTGTGGACTAGTAAGAATATTCCAATGATGGTACATTGGGGAGTCTATACACTCATCATCAAAGTATCATAGTGGTAAAATATATATTGAAACCCTCTACCAATACTACATGATGTATAATAAATGGAAAGAGAAGAGGAATATAATATTAATAAACTTTTAAAATGGACAAGGTCAAATATACAACTAATCATGAATATACAAATTATCCTATAATCTCCAATGAAGTAAACATATATTAGGTGATACAATAATGTACATTTATAAAAAGGTAACAAAAGAAAAAAGGGAAATCCCAGTGAGTAACCTTATCTCCAGAAAAGTTCTATTCTTCTAACTCTAATAACCATGTGTTCAACACAAGTATAAATACGTAAACCTGAACCTACAATCATGATATATTTTTGGGAACCTAGTTCATTGGAAGCCTAAATAAGGTTTGAGACATACTCAGTATTCCACCACCAATAGTGACTAATGATATCCATTTTGGGGGACAAAAATACTACATTAAGGTCATATAATCGAAAAAGTAATACACTTTTAATGAGAACGGTCCACCATATGCATTTAATAATTCAATATATGCCATGTCATTAAGAATGACAGGTTACAATTCACAACAAATATTTAATTGTAATTATCCACCATGAATGGTCCTCAACCATTGGTTATGAAACATCATATCCAAACCAACTAATAATTCATCTAATTCTATTTAAAGTTTAACTTTCTAAAAAGGAAGAACCATTTATTCACATTTAATATCATGGATATGACTATGTGTGGTTCCATTATAATTAACATATCATTCAAATATTTCAAAAAACCAATTTCATCTATGAATATTATACACATCATTGGTTGTTTCATTATAATGTAGGCCATGTGTGTTTTCATTCACAAATATTTTTATTCAATTTCGTCATCCCTTACATGATGGATCAATCACCACACCTAATTTGGCCATTATAATTGAAATATATTATAAATATTGGAAATTGATGTATCGCCCAAAATGGGTGTTCTAACCTCCTAGACTGATAATATGTATTTTTTATTGAAAAAATAGACCTAGTGGGGTTGTTCGGGTTGAGGTGAACAACCTATATCAGCGTGATTCAAAGAAAAATAGTTCATAAATCCATGTAATTTAAATCTACATTACTGATTTAAAATTTTAATAGTGTCTCATGATATTTATAGCTCATAGAAAAAGATCATAGTTTATAATCAACATAGAAATTATGTAAAATACATTGTTCACCTACTATAAACCAAGGTGGTTCCACTCATCCATTATTGGATGCTAAATCAAGAAGAGTTATTGAATATTTGAAAAACACCATGAAACTATGGGATAAATCCATGTATTTAAAATTAAATATGATATTTTAAATTGTGGAAAAACGAAAGAGGACTCGTGATATTATTGAATAATATCCAACATATCTTATGTCACTCAATTTAAAATCTAGACATATAAGATTTGTGAGACCCTAGGAGAGGGGGAGGAATTCACAATGATAACTAAGAACCCTCATATGTCTGAATAAATCTGGGTTTATGCCCCTACTATCCATTTTAAGAATACATATCATTGGATTCATGAAATGATTTTTTTTCAAGTTATTAATCAAATTAATTATGTGAACAAGATACTTGTTGTAAATTCCTTTAGGTAATCCCCCTTATATTTCACATCCTCTATCCACTAGCCACACTATATATAACAATTTCACAATTTTATTTGGATTGAAAATGTTATCCAAATTCATGATGCGATCCTATTTAATTTCAAGAATTTTCTAGGGAAACTATATCCTTGTATTTCATGTCCTAAATCTAATGGAAGCACCAAGTGAAAACATTTCATGTCATGAATGGGATTCACTATGTGAACCAAATTAATGAAGTGAACTAGATTCATGTCTTAAATTACATGGGGTAATTCAATTTGTATTTAAATTCCTAAAACCTCTTAGATACACCCCATGAAATAAATTCACAATCATGAATGTGATTAGCGATGTGAATTTCCTATAGCAGCAACATTCAACAACCTGGCATGCATGTTCTTCCTTCAGAGATCACCTAAACCATAGGGAACTTCATATAAACATATCCTACATATCAAAACAAAATTTCAATATTTTCAAACCCATGGAAACATTCCAAAATTTCCAAAATTGAATAAAATCCATCCATCAAAGATGATTTCATGTTATTTTCGAAGTTGTAGTTTGATCCAAAATAGGGTATATTAAATCATACCAACCATAGAACATATATTACCCATGAATACTTGGGGAAAACAATGAAACATCATATGAAAATCAAGGTCATAGACATTTTACTAAAAACGTCTCTTTTGGCTCTAAATTCCCAATACACTTATAAAAATCCCTTTTATGTGTATACAATTCTCATATTCTAAACTAAATATCATGATACAGATTACATGAGACCATATAACCCGAGACAAGGTCATTTCATCATCTCATTAACTATATTTCCCATGGATCTCCGACAATGGGTTTAAATTCTAATGTCCAATTCATAGTCATGATACACCCACCATCTTAATTTAAAAAATGAAAAAACCTTTTAGAGTTCTCACAATTCTACTAACATGATTCTCAACTGATTGAATGTTCGATTGCCAAATATCCAAAACTTAATAGAGTCATGTTTGTTTTTTCAGTTGGACATATATGACCATTCAATGCACTTGTATCATCCAAAAAATTTGTCTGATGTATTTCTTGACTGAATTCATTCAGTCATAAAAAAGGAAATAAAATCATTCCATATGTAGATGAAAATCCTAAAAATGATCATTTTTTATAGCAAATGTATCAAAACTCAAACAAAATAATCTTATTAAAGGTACTCAATATTTCATTGATCACACTCAATCAATCCGATTAATTGATTTTATTGATTTCTCCACCGAAAAACATCATTTATTTTTTCATTCATTAGCACAAATGTAGGATTATACCTTATCCAACACTATTGAATCATAACACATTAAATTAAATAATCCAAGCCCAACCAAAAGACTCGTGTAATTTTAGAATCATCAATTGGAGTCCAAGGATCTAATCAAACTTTTCAAATTAACTATCATGTACACATGATTCCATTATATTTTAAAAAAGAATCCACTCATCATGTCAATAGAAGATCCAAACATCACTCAATTCAAGATTTGTATGGTGTTTATGAGTCACTCGATGGAATTTCTACTAAAGAACCTATGTATCACTCAAGACTAATCATTCCTCAATAAACAACCATGGTTATGAAGTAAACCTATGAATGATTTCATTTTTTGATCCATAAAATGGATTGACCTAACTCTTTATCTCAGTTTAAAATCAATGCCCTCAAAGTATACCCTAAATGATTTCAAGATATCAGGTATGCATATTTCTAAACAATGAGTACATTAAGATGTTATCAATGATTCCCCACAAGAAATAATATTATTTTTTAATAACCAAGATGAATTTATCATCTTGGTTTCATACCAATGATATTCAACTATGAATCAGGAAGAATAATGAATCCAAATATGAAATACTTCATTTAAAAGAGTCCTATTTTAACTGTCGACGCATCGTCATAAACCAACCACAATGACTTTTACATTTGAGGCATTATGCACTCCAACTACTACAAACACTTAAGTCCCTCCCTTAGAATTAGTTTTTTCAATGGTTGTGTACCCTACTAACCATATCATTATTGTGCATCCTCACAAGTTCTATCATATTTCAAAACACACAATCCCTATTGGAATTCAAGGTACCACTAATAATACTAAATATGTAATTTACTATTTTCTATATTTACTTGGGGGCTGTGTGGGGGGCTGTCAGGGTGGTGTTCGGGGGGCTGTCTAGGGTCCAAGGAGGAGGTTGGGGGGGTTGTCTAGGGTCTAGGGAGGAGGGTGGGGGTGGGGGGGGGGGGGCTGGAGGGGGGCTCTCCGGGGGGTTGTACGTGGTCCAAGGAGGATGGTGGGGGGTTTTCCAGGGTCCTCAAAGGAGGGGGGTGTTCAGGGAGTTCCCAAATACAAAAAAACTCTATAAACATGCTCAAGATACACCGCAACCACTAAAAGACAACAACATCGATGAAAACAGACAATATATAAAAATAACTCAACTCCAATACTATACTACGGGTCTAGATAAAACCAACAACTAGAATAGATTAAAAATAAAATCTCAGTAATATTAGTCAAAAATGTAACAGGTCAATTTGTCCCACATCACCATCACCATCATCATCACCCTCGTTCTCATCCCCATCATCGTCCTCACCCTCCTCAGCGCCCTCCTCCTCGCCCTTTCCCTCCTCCTGACCCTCGCCATCCGCCTCGCCCTCCTCCTCTCCCTCCTCTTCCACATCAGACTCCTCGCCATCATCATCGTCAGCATGGACATCATCTTGACCACCACTAGAATTGCCACCTGGTGCACCATATATATAACGTATCGACGACATATATTCATCAATAGTTGAGATGGCTTATGGTGGAAGTGTTGGATGTATAACTTCATTAAATTTAATAAATGCACTTTTTCCCTAGCAGACTGTTCTTCCATCTCTGTGGCCCTTTTCTCAGCATGTTCTGCATGTGCCCTAACTTTCTACAGCTTGGCGTCAGTACAACTTGTACCTGAGGAGGTCCAATACCTCGTCGAGGCTATCCTAGGTCGGCATCATACTCTACCAGGATGATCCTCTCCCAATGGGGTTATGTACTAAGTAATATCCATGTAAATGTGAAATATGTGAGTCCCATCAATTCTTTCGAATGTCAACTTACCATAGTCGGTTTATCACATAATCACTGCGTGCCATTCCAAACCAACTAGTATCGATTCATGTCTGTATCATTAATATTACACGATAAGACCCACATACTTGGGGTCCTATCTTGAAAACGGTCCATAAGATAACAATTCATTTATATTCCCAATTTAACAAACTATTATATTTACAAAATAGCCTCATGGTTTATAAATCTATTAAAAGGCAGTTCGATTATATAGGTAACATTTTCAAAATTTATAATTCCCCCATACACTTTCTACATTGTGAATTGGATCCCATTTAATCACAACCATAATGTTTCAACCCATTTAATCATTGGTCTGCATCAAAAACATGTCATAACTGGTTTGTTAAATAGAATTAAACAATCATGATATGTTGCGAAAAACTATTATAATGATTCAAAAAATTTATTTATGCATCCATGTATTTTAATTATAACAAGACATTATATCACAAGAAATAGAAATAGGTAACATGGAATATAATTACTAGTCATGATAAGAAAATGCATAACAAAAAACCAGATAATCATAGTATTTAAGAAATGAATGATTCATAATCACTAAACATGTTATACTGATAAGAATACTAAATATTTAACAATAATACAAAAAAATCTTTATACTAAAACATGCTAAGAATCTATGAATCATCTAAATCAAAATAAGGGTGGGTAATAAATCAAATAAGAAATACATATGAATGCAATTTAATGGAATGGAATATTCATAGAATATGAATATGTATGTGCCTATAATGATGAATGTATTTTTATTTTCTTTCCATGATTTGATAAATATAAAATAAAAAATATCTCATAAACAATTTTGTAATTCAATTTTAATGACTCACTCAAGGTAAAATCATAATTCACAGTAACCATGAATTGTAAAAATAATAATATCATCCCTAAACATGTGGTATTTTCCCCAGGAATGGGTGGATCTCTTAAAAACACTATTATTTACCAAGTATCTACACATTCTTAGTCTTTAATACCTATAAGGAATAATGGATTGAAAACAACACTGATTGCACATTGTAACATCTCTACCCAACAACCACTAAAACTGGGTCCCGAGCATGTTGGTAAAGTATCCAAAAGAACACCTCCGTATACAAAAGAAGCATACGAATTATAATGAGGGACTAATGATGGTATGGTGAGGATACTATATACAAAATATCAAGTTAATATTGTTGTAGTATAAGAAAATACAGGGAATTAGAAGATAATATGAATAAACTGGTAAAATCACCAACTCCAAATATACTACCATGAACACATGTCAAGATGATGCCACAATATCTAGGGTATTAAACATACTATAGGAGATACAATATATGACATTTATAAAAATATAAAAAATATATGAACTGGCTATTTCCATGTGATTCATGAGCTCCAGCTCAATCCTATTCTCCTAACACCCATAATCACACATAAAATAAAAGTATGTATCAATAAACCTTAACCTGCAATCATGAGATTTATTTAGGTACCTAGTCTAATGGATGGAATAATAGGATGTGATATATATGTAGTATCCCACCACTAATGGAATCGTAATTTATTCAGTCTGGATGAATAAAATAGTGTATTTCACAACTATAAAAAACAAATGAAAGTATAAAATTAAATTAATAAGGCTCTTGGTCCTCAAGGACTCCAAGAAAATAATACCTACTTCATCCAATGTAGGATTATCTATACACACCTTAAATCTTGTATATATATTAATATTTCATAAAATAATTTTCTATGATACACATGCACTAGAGTCGAAAACAGGATAAATACTAAGGAATCAACCAGAGAAATAATAATATTCAGTATAATGTTATCATAAAGGGATTACATTCCTGTGTATATCATATTTAGGAACAAATTTCCTAGTATATTATGGTAATAGTTTCAGGACCAATGAATGTATTTCTATTTATCACAATATATATTCAATGCCATCCTTGAGTGACTCCATGACCAATATTACAATATTTAAGGGATTTCATGCCCAAAAGAAACTGTGCCCAATTATCACAAGTATAAGGGACAATATGCTCAAAAGATTATGAGTTCAATGGATTCCCTGACAAAGTATATTTAATGGAATTCATTCCCAAGAATTAATATATAAGGTAGGAACTAGATTTTAATAATTAATTTAATTCCATATTTGTATGAATTCTCAATTACAATTAAATTCAAAGAATTAATTTGAAATTTATAACTTGAAAGGTCACCGACAATGGGGTATGAAACATCTTTTTCAACCCAGAGAAAAGATCATTCAATTATATGTTGAATTTAACTTCATTATAAGGAAGATTCAAGTATGGACAGTTTATATCTTGGATATATCAAATATGGTTTAGTGTCATTTAATACATCATTAAAATATCCCCACTTAAAATCCTTATTTACCTAAGAATACAACACATGTGATATGTGGTTTTATTATAAAATGGTAAACATTGGTTATCATTCTGAAATCACACAATTCAATGTAATCCTCCCATATATTAAGTATCAATTATCACATATAATATAGTGATTGTATGTGAATGGAATTTTAATTATAAGAATATAATGTATCATGAATAATGGGTTTTTATCCTCCTTGTTGAATAACCGGTCATCATTATGTGGGAAAAAAGGGATGGATCAGGATGAGGTGAACAACCTCCAATGGTTCAATTAAAAGAAAAATAATTATTAAATCTATGACATTATATTCTATATTATTAATTTAAAATTTTATATGTGATACACAAGGGTTGTAATGCCCAGTTCAATGAATTATTTAATAAAAATATATAAATTAGGGGAAAATAGAAAGACCGCCTATGTTATATGATGGGAGTTTCACATTCCATTATCATCCTTTAGTTGGATTTGGGCTGAGATAAAATGGATGAATAGAAAAATGCCTAGAAAATAAGGGATATTGGGTCTCATGATTTATCATTCCACACATGAATATAAATGAATGAAATAAATATGAGGACTCTAGATAATACCCAGGGATATCCAATATAGAAATGACAGTAGACTCTGACATCAGGCAGAAGAAAACTAAGGGTACCTAAGAGATGGGGAGGGATTGTTGTAGGAATTGGGTGCCCTATTTTGCATAAAGAAGTAAGGGGTTGATCCCCTTCTTCCCTTTTTGAAAATATAGTCCACCAGATTCACAATGTGAATTGGCTTCATGTCATGTAATAAATTCACAACGTGAACTAAATACACACAAGGAATTCCTTATGGAAAGCCTCCTAGTATTATTCATCATGTATCATTTGGACATACCATATGAAATCATTTAGTGTCACTAATTGGATTATTTATGTTAATGAGATACTCATCATTAATTCCTCAAGTTGAATCACAAGGGATTTCACATCGTTAATCCACCTGATGCACAACCTTAAAACCATTCCCGTTAGGATTGGGATTTAAAACATGATGCAAATACATGATGTGATCTGGATACAAATTTTGAATTACATAGGGTAAAACCTAGTATATTTCATAACCTGAATCCTCTAAAACAGAACCCATGAATCCAATTCATATCATTAATGGGATCCATTATGTAAGATATCAGCCTTTTCTTGAGTTATCTTGAGCATGATTTTAGGTAAATTTATTGTTTTTTATGTTCTTTTTTATGTATTTATTACATTTTGGTCATTTGGGTGGAGTTTTGGGAGAAATTTGTCGAAAAGGGGATATGCGTAGCTGCATCATGGTTATAGAAAACTATGTATCCAAAACCAAGTAATTGTGAAACCCTAGATAGTGAAGTCGACACAGTTGGTGCACAATTTACCTAACCATGATCCCTTCCAATGAAACCATGTGCACGGTTTTTAGTTACCTAAAAATTTATTTTGAATCCCCATTAACCCCACAATAATACTATTTCAACCTTTTCTCGAGACTAAATTTTTTTGAAAATCATTGAGCTTTCCATAGGGTTTCTAAGTCCATTATTCCTCCATTTTTCAAGATTCAAATCCTGAATTGAAGATCTACTTTTCTCCTAGTGTGTGAATCTCATCCTCATGCATATCAAAACAATGATTCTCTATTTCCATGATCATTCAGTGAAATTTTATCCCCTGTTTTATTAGATTTAAGCCTTTTTAGTGATATCATGATATTGGATTCTGGATTTGGATCTAGATTGATTAGATATTGATATCCTTAATCTTTATTTTGAGATTTAGATATAGATATCAGATCTACGTCATTATACTGCTGGGATTTTTGGGTTTTCTATTTAATAAAATTCATCATCGAATTGAGGTAGGTGGCCTAAAATATAATTCTTATAGTTGTGGATATTATGCGTGTATGGATGATTGTAAAATTGCAATAATTCATTAGGAAATGAATTTTGAAATTTAATTAATTATGTTTACTAATTGATTTATCGATGCATTGTTGAATTAAATGAATAATTGAAGAATTCATCATGAGATTAAGGGGAAGTTCTATTGGGGAATTAATAAATGGAAATTGATGATGATAGTTAGGGGTTGTAATCTAAATAATTAATCATGTGATTAATTATGAGATATTGGATTTTCTAGATTGATATAATTAATAAGGATTTAATTATTTTCCTTGATATTATGATCTAGAAAATTAATTATGATGAATTGAGAATCTGAATGAGATTATATATTATAGAAACAAAAATATAGTATATTATTTTTTATTAGTTAATTAATTAATGTATTGCTTAATGGTATTGGCGTGCTTAATTAATTGGGGACATAATTAATGATATTTATGTTTTTAACTTATTTGTAAATTATTAATTGAATTGAGGTGGATAATTAATTAATAATTAATTATGTGTGAAAGAATTGGAATATGGTCACTATAAACTGTGATGTATAAATGGTAACATGGGAATTGTACTTGTGAGTAAAGGAATGTGAACATGATCATTCCAATGAGAAATAAAAAATGGAAACATGGTGATAGTACTTATTATTGAAGGAATGGAATCATTGTCATTATATAGTAACGAATTAATTGTAAACTGGTCTTCTTACTTATTAATTTTTTTTAAAAAACATTTTCATCTATGTGTGAGTTTAATGTATAGTAATAAAGGCACTCTGAGACACGACCTCACATAATAATACTTCAAACTCTGACATGATTCGTTTTTGGTATATATATATCATATCACCTTTGATACATCGAGCTCTAGAATGAGTTGATGAAGGTATTATGATATGATATTACATAGGGATCACTTCGGGCTCCAGCTTGAGACGAAGCTAGTCTAGAGGTATGGGTATCCTCGGGAACCCTGGAGTTAATATAATAAAAATAATTATAAATGATATGGTGAAAATTGTTTATTTATGAATTGTATTCATTTCATTGTCAAACCGCATATACTATCTTTTTAAGAGACATGTTGTACACACTATAGGTAGTGGCCTACTGGATTGTCCTCAAACCCTACTCTAGAAGCCTCATCGGTACCTGAATAGACATTGTTGATTCAAAGTAGGTTATGTAAAGGGACCCATGTTAGATTGTTGATTGGGGTTCGCCCCTTGATGAGGGAATAATATTTGGTTTGGGATCCGCTTGTGTGGTCATTAGTGTCTTTATTTTCCATTTCCTATTTTGGAACCTACTAGTTTTATTAGCATAATAATTTTTTCCTTTCATTTGAATATTTTACTTATTATTTTGATTATCTTATGATATTTTTAATGTTCTAGTTATATATTATTTATCTTTTTTTTATCTATTTACACTAGTTTGTTATTCTAATAAAAGAGGGTATAGTCTCCAAATGACAGAATTATTGGACCCCCGATGCTAGTCAAAAGCCTCTAATGTATGGGGAGTCATGCCTAAGGGAATGTGACTGACTATAATGGGGAATTTTTGAGTAGCACCAGGGTCGGGTCATTACAATGTGGTATCAGAGGAAAAGTTTTATTTCTTATAATTTTTTCATTCTTTTTTTGGAGAGGTTGATAGTAGTCTTGGAAGAGTCAAGGGTTTGTAATGAGCTCATGCATAGGAGTTTAAAACACTTGTATAATGGAAATACCGAGTACTTATGGTGGGATTATTGTTATTTCTATTTGTTGTTATAGTTTAATGTTATTTCACATTGGGTGATTCACATGTTGTGTGATGTGATTAGTGTTTCTAAGAATTTTTTAGTACATTTTTGTGGCTCGGAATGGCATGATTGTTGACTCGGCATGCATCATTATATGAATTTATGGTTATTGTGATATTCATCATTTTAGACATGCATATGAAAATGAGTTATGGGTATGTTGTCTAAATTGAACAATTTTCTTTATTTGTGAGATTAAATTTGAAAATAGTGACAACATTAATTGAAAAAAGTTTTAAAAATGATGCTATATGAGAATGATTGGTTGTTTAAATGAGAAAAATTATTAGGGTATTGTGTTTACCCATGTCATATAAAACATAAGAGTTGGATGGTTAAGGGTATTGATATTGTCTCGGTTTTGACAGGGTGGAGAGTCACGGGGAAAAGAAATGTTCTGACCTATTTTGTTTATTCCTCTTACTTAAATAATTTGGGGTTGTGTTCTGGGACCTATGTTGTTTGTTTGGAATGAGAAGAATATGCCTCCATGATTCTTATTAAGGGGGAGAATCAGGGACATGGAAAGGAATTGTCTTCCAGTTAGGGAACATGAGGCACTGATGGTGCTAGCTGAAGATGAAGTGGACCAGTTTAGGGATAACCTTTATTTTTTCATGCAATTCATGGCTGGAGACCCGTGGTGGGTTTTGAAATTCATGTATATGTTGAAAAGGGAAATTCATTTACAAAACCCTCTATCTTCTATTAGAGAGGGAGGAACTAAGGTTGCATAATTCTAAGTTGAGACCATTTAAAAATACTTGACAATTTTTACACTCTGGCTATGAGGAGGTTCAATGTAGATTCTTATAGGCTACGTGGATTAGTGAAGAGATGGTGTGACATTCTGGAAAGAATTGGATGAACAAATTTTATCTTATGGAATGACTTCTTGGAATGGTTCTTGGAGTACATCTATTCAAATACAATAAGACCAGTGAAATCAGTAGAGTTCATGAATCTGACTCATAGAAGCATGTCTATGATTAATTATGCTAGAGGATACAAATATCTTCACTTTTTTTCTTCTACGTTATCAGGAGATGAGGAAGCTATGGTGAAACACATTTAGGATAGACTTATGTGTGATATTAAGTCACACATAATACATTCCTTATTAAAGAAGTTTTCTAATGTTTTATATGAAGATAATATAGTTTAAGAGAACATGATAAAGGATTCAAGTACTGGAAATGTATTTGTTACTAGATGATCATGATGTATATATTCCAAAAGTAGTATGTGCCATTAAGACCACATTATCTATGATAGTGGGAAGAAGAGTAATAAAAATAGAGTGTAATTTGGATTGGAACTTACTCAGATGATCTTTCATTAGTGTGGTTGGTGGGGACACTATCATAGATATTGTACCTAACAACCAATTGAGTGTATACTTGCAAAAATATGGGACACCTACAAAAGTTTATCAAGTTGCAGGGATAGACTGGTGCTGAGGGAGAAACATAGGATATTCATAGTGTAGGAATAGGGTCTTCTACACCATGTCGGTCTGCAAGATGGAAATCGACTAAATGAGGTGGTATAGGTAGTTGATGTTATGTGACAGGGATAGAGAAACCTTAACCATAGTTTGGTTCTACTCAATAGAGTCAGAAAACATCATAGGTAGGAGGGACAGGACATCTACATGTAGTGAAACCTACAGTTATGGAGAGAGATGTCAGTCCATCTCCGATGAGAGGTACTATTCTAGTAACTTATACATTAGATAGTTCCCTGTTTGATATTGGTGAATGTAATTCCCTTATATCTCGAAAACTACTCAATGGTTTGATCCTAGATGTGGATCTAATGAGTGGAGTAATGACTATCGATACGTTGTTGGGAACATGGTCTAGAGACATCCGTGTGTGCAAGGGATGTTCACTGGAGACCATGGAATATCTATTTCAATGGGATTTATATTTCCACAATATAATGGTCATTTCCATAATTTTTTGTATGGATTGGGTTTTCCTATACCAAGACCAAAAACTTTCGATTATAGGATATTTACATTTACATCTCATAAGGGCATGCTTTACAATCATCGTTGAAATTGGGATATCCATGTGGGCCGAGCAGGGGAAATTACACAACATATGGGTGATTCTGCAAACCATATTTCAATTATATTGGTGGATGATGGGCAGGGGGTTAGGAATGATGTCCCTCAATCCATAGTGGAACTATTTCTGGACGTATTTCCTAAAGACTTCACAGGGATTCCACCTAAGATATATCTAGAATTAATTGTTGTTCTCATGTTGATGGCGAATCTAGTATCTATTACATTTTATAGAATAGAACTGAATGAGAATCAAGATCTCAGGACTCAGTTAGAGGAGTTATAGGATAATGTAGTTATATTTCCATGTACTTTAGCTTGGTTTCACTAATATTGTTCGCAAAGAATCTCGACAAGAGTTTTTGTTTGTGTATTGATTACAAGAAGTTTATCAAAATGACGGTGATGAGAGAATATCCCCTTTCACATTTTGATGATTTATTTTACTAGTTGAATGGAGCTTGTGTGTTCACATAGATATATTTGAGGTTAGGATATCATCAATTTAGAGTTATTACTTTAGATATACCGAGGACTACTTTTATGTGTATATATGTACTTTATGAGGTAGTCTTAATTCTTTTTGGGTTGTAAAATTCAACAAAAATGATTATGTCCTTTATGTACATGATCTTTAATCTATGTCTATATTAGTTTGTGGTGGCTTTTGTGGATGAAATATTCGTTTACTCCAAGAATCATGATGACCATGAAAAATTTCTCCATATCGTCCTGAGTATGCTAAGATAGCATCATCTATAAACAACCATTCTAACTGTCAGTTCGTGATTGATCAATCACACTTTTTGTGAAACATAATATTGGAGGAAGTTATGTTAGTGGACCAATAGAATTTTTAGGTAGTGGGTTGTTGGGAGAATCCTAAGAATGTTTTTCATATCTGAAGCCTTATTGGATTAGGTGGACAAACAAAGAGATTCATCAAAGGCTTTTCCCATTTCGCAGCACATATTTTGGGCTTCACTAAAAAAGGTATTATGATTGAGTGGACATATCAATGTGACAATTATTTTCAGTGGTTAAAGAAGTGTTTGATGATTGCACCCATTACCATCCTACTTGAGTTAGTTGAGTTGTACATAGTTTAGGGTGACACTTATAGATTCGGACCCGGATCTGTTTTGATGCAAGGAGATCCAGTTGATGGGTATGGTTCTCCACACTTGAGACGACATAAATGGAACTACCCTATGCATAACCTCAATTTGGCAGTAGAGAATTATGTTCTTATGTGTTATAGACACTCCTTTTGGGAGAAAATACTACAGTTTATACAGATCATAAGATATTCAAGTATAACATTTCACATTGTGATTTGAATGTCCGATAGTGGAGATGAGAGGAATATATGAATTATTTCTATTTCTAATGGGAATATATTCCTACAAAGGTAAATAGTGGGGTTGATTCCGTGAGTAGAGAAAACTTGACTCAGATGGATCAGGAGTTGAGTGAAGAGTTGAAGGTGATTGATTTTCTATCTGGAATTCATGTGGAGGTTCAGAAGAGTCAATATAATATTACTCTGGTATAATTTATAGTGGAGTATTCATTTTTTGGATGATCAGGGATTAAAAATATGAGGATCTTGAGTGCTTTTTCTTATGGTAAGGCTATAAGGGTGGTGAGGCACCATCAGATAGGTTGATATATAATGTTTAATACCATATATTTGAAGAATCAAATTGTTATGCCTTCGAGAATATGAGAGGGGTTCATCCAAGAATTTTATTCCATGAAGTGGGTGGTGCATCCATGTGTGACGAAAATCAACTGTGACCTACTATGAAAATTTTAGTGTCCATGTATGAAAAAGAAGGTAAAAGGGTTTGTGGCATGATTCTTCACCTATCACAAGGTGAAGGTAAATCATAAATCACCAAGAGGTTTACTAGAACTATTCTCTATTCTGGATTTGATGTTGGAGGATGTGGAAATGAATTTTTTGGTGGGTCGTTCAAAGACACATAAGAAGAGTGACATTTTTTGGATCATTGTGGATCGAATGAAAAATGTATCACATTTCTTACAAGAATGGGAATCTATTAATATAGGGAAGTTTGGAGAACTGTATGTTCGAAAGATAGTTCGTCTACAGGTGGTTTGATAGACTATAGTATCAGATCATGATTCAATGTTTAGTTCATGAATCTATAAGGTCTTGAAGAAAGAGATTGTTACATAGGTTTTATTTAGTATGGAATTCCACCTACATAGAGATAGGAAGTCAGAGCGTACTATACAAGTTCTTCAGCATATGTTTCAGGCATGAATGCTTGATATTGGGGGGTATTGGGAGAAGCACATGGATTTAGTGGAGTTTTCTTATTATGATAGTTATCATAAAACTATACAGATGGAACCATACGGGTCTCTTTATTGTAGGTCATGTAGATCACCACTATGGTGGATGGAAGTAGGTGAGTTAATGTTGTTGTGCCCACGTCTCATGCTTGATACATCATTATAGCTGTAGCTGATTTGAAAACATATGTCTATGACATAGAGTAGGAATAAGTCTTATTCTAATAGACAAATATGAAACCTATAGATTATAAATGGATATAATGTGTTCTTTTAAGTGTCTCCTAGGTTGGGAAATTGTAGGATATGACGGCAAGGAAAGTTGACGCCTAGGTTTCTTGGACCGTTAGAGGTAGTGGATATAATTAGGTTGATGGGAAAATTATTTTGTATTGCACAAAAATAATATATCCCTATTCACTATGTCTTCAATATGTCACAACTACAATGGTATCACTATAACCCTTCTCCTATGATCCATGAGGGTAAAGTTGACCTTTAGATATATGTATCATTTCAGGAGCATCTTATACATGTGCTATATCTCAATGAGAAAGTTTTTTAGGGAAATATTATGCCAATAGTTTGTGTGTTATAGAAAATGGACTTGTGGAAGAGGAAAAATGGGAGTGGGAAATAGATATGAGGGCTCAATGGACTGAACATTTTGTCTCAGAATCCTAGAATATCTTGGATGTACAGATTGAGGATGAGAAATTACAATGTGAGGAAATTATATGATCTGGAACTTTTTTGGAGTTATCTAGGGCGCAATTTCAAGTACTTGTTTTGTTGTTTTTATGTATCTTTGATTGGAGTTATGACTAGGCATGTTTTCAGTGGATTTATAAGTGAAATTTGAGGAATAGGGGTTGTTTATAGTTAGTGCACTATAAGAGTTAATTGTGTACCCAAACCCATGGAACTGTGTGACCCTAGACATTGAGGTCAACACGTTTTGTGCATGGTTTACCTAACCATGTCCCCCAAACCACTATTCCTTGTATGTGGTTTTTAATTACTTGAGAAATTATTTTAAATACCTTCAAACCCACAAAACTCTTCTATTTTGACCATATATTGGGACTAAGACTTTGTTTGCGTAATTCCAAAGCTCTTCTAAGGGGATCCAAGGTAGTGTAGCCTCCGTTATTCAAGATTCAAATCCAAATCGAAAATCCTCTTGTCTACCAGTTAGTGTAACCCATATAGAGCCTAATCTCGATCATTCTTCTCTCTTTACATTATATTTTGGATGAATGTTCTCTTATGTTTCTTTAGATATAACTCTTTTCTATGAGATCTAGATCTAGGATTTTTGATACAGATCTAGATTTATTAGATATTTACATCATTAATCTTGATTTATGGATTTAGAACTAGAACTCAGATATATGACATTTTGGTACTCAGATTTTGTGGTTTCCTGTTAATGTAATGCCCATTAACAAATTTAGATAGATATTCTAAATTCTAATTCCCATACTATAAAATTTTATGTAAGTTTGAAATATTATAAAATTGTTATAATCCTTTAAAAATTGAATTACTAAATTTGATTAATTAGGTTGACCAATTAGTATATCAAAAAATTGTTGAACTAAATGATTAATTAATGAATTGATCCCCATTTTAAGGGGAAGTACTATTAGAGAATTAATTTAGGGAAATTTGATGATGAGAGTTATGGGTTGTAATATTGGTAATTAATCAAGGTATTAATTAGGATATATTGAATTGGCTAGATTGAGGTAATTAATCGAGAATTATTTATGTGCCTTATATTCTGATCTAGAAAATTAATTATAGAATTGATTAGGAATAGTTTAGATTACGAGTGAGAAAATTAATTCTGGAAAATAAATTATGGGATATAAATTATGTTATTGATTAATTAATTGATAAATTAATTAATGGTATTGGGGTACTTAATTAATTTTGTAGTTCATTAAGGATATTGATTTTTTTAATTTATTTTTGTATTAATAATGGAATTAAGGAGGATAATTCATTATGAATTAATTATGTGTGAATGATTGGGAACATGGACATTCTAATATGAAAATTATAAATGCTAAAATGTTCATTGTACTTGGGTGTAAATGAGTGATAATATGGTTATTAAAATGAGATGTATAAATGGTAACATAGTCATTGAAATTATGATTAAATGGCAAGGAAACATGGTCATTTTATAAGGAATTAAGAATGGTAACATTGTCATCATACTTATGAATTTCTTATTGGTACTTTTGGAATTTATTCTAGAATTTAATGAATGGTAATAATGACACACCTTGATATGGCCTCAGAATATACTACATCGAACTAATGCGTGAGTCAAATTAGGTATTGATGTATCATATCTGTAGAGACCCGAAGCTTATCGTACATGGACGTTACATTACTTTTGCGGAATACTTAGTACATAACAAAAACACACACACAAGGATCGTAATAGTTTAGTGTCTTTGGAAACTCGGACTATAATCTTCTAATCGTGGTGAAATATCTTCAACATCTCCCATAAAGATCTTCTTTTTTTTACCTAAAACCTTTCTTTATATCCTGGGGAAAAGAAAACATAAAAGGGTGAGCTCAAATGCTCAGTAAGGGTAAACAAAAGAAATATCAATCACATCATATACATAAGAACATAGCTTTTGGAAATCTTAACCTGCAAAAGAGAGCATAATATCATAACGTGGGATAAATCATAGAAGTGAAAATGAAATCATAACTTAAAACATTACTCATTGTGGCATACACACATAATCATAGAGAATCATTTCTTGTTAGTCAAGACTCATTGCCAAGACTATCTTAGTGGACAAAGTCCCTTTCTGAATCGAGTAATCTTGGTTTCAGTCCTGTTTCACTGAACCGGTATAACCTACCATTCCAGCCATGTCTATCTCATGAGATATAAAATCTTTACCCAATGCATTGGAGGGAGATATAGGTCCCACCCATCTC
Organism: Viscum album; assembly: GCA_963277665.1. Taxonomy (NCBI): domain Eukaryota; kingdom Viridiplantae; phylum Streptophyta; class Magnoliopsida; order Santalales; family Viscaceae; genus Viscum; species Viscum album. The sequence continues at coordinate 2,078,554,694 of OY728140.1, forward strand.
ATAATGATACCATTCTTATGTGTGCCACAAAATCATAAATCATACATCATTTCATAACCCATGTAATAAAAATGGGATTCTTAAAACAACATGACACCATAAAACCATTCATATAAGATAAAGGAATTCATAAACATAATTCCATCACAACATAGTCAAATCAATGTAAAAATATGGATATAAACAGAACCCTTTATTATCTTAGATGGAAAATAATTTTGATAAAACACTTGAAATGAATTCTTGAGGAAAATATCCTTTCTTCTTCAAAATCAATTTCTTTTCACAAAACATCATGCAATTTTAAAAGAAAGATATTTTATTAAAAATAGTCATGAAATCTTTTGGAGGAAGCTTCATGAAAATAAGGCTTTATAAAACCGTAAAAATCCGTTCATGCCGTTTAAGTTAAAAAAAACATTCTTCGTACTTTTGACGGAAAAGTCAAAAAGTACCTCGTATGAAAAAGCGACAAAAGATTCCTTTCATATTCTTTACTAAAAACTCACCGAAGAGTAAAATTGGATTTAAACTATTGTAAGTGGATGGAAACAATATTACATATTGAAGGAACATGGATGTGGATGATAAAATACACCCCAGTAAATACTTACGAATAAACAATCTCGGATAAAAATGAGATTATGATATTTCCCTTACCTTAGGTCCAACTTGCTTTGTAAGTGTCCGAACCTCCTGTATAATGATTTAAATCATGTTATTGACTAATTCCAAAATCATACATATTGATATGATATCATATATGGTCATATTCATAGCTTCTTGTTAGTAATATTTCATTGTTACTTGTTACTAGGGTCTTTATTGCCTTTTGTTCTTATGCGTGTTTTGCCGAATACATTCTTATTCTTCTTTTTAAGGTTATAGATACCTTATATCCAGAATGTAAAACATGATTTATATATAATATATATATTCAGAATATACATATATATATAATATATTGATAATGGAATGAAATACACCGTTCATGGAGACGGTAGTCCGTACGTACGCATGAACGCTGTTTTCGTTTCCTTATTGAATTGAATGGAATTAAGTAGATGACATACATATAAATATACATAAATCCAGTATCGTTATTATGTCATATATTTCATTATTACTTATTAAATATACTTTATAATCATTCATGAATGGTTAATCATTGAGAATGAATCTCATCGCGTCGTGGAGACGGTATTCCGTATGTACGCACGAGCGATAGTATCATTTCCGTAAATATTGAATTGAATTGGAGTGGATTATACAATATATCAGAATCAATATGATGTTGTAATAACTATGTATAGTTATTCTTTACACCATTATACCCATCCATGTAAGGTGGTGGTGGAAAATAGATTATACCACGGCGTGGAGATGGTATTCCGTACGTACGCACGCGCGGTGATTTCTTTTTCCGTAGGATGGATAGATGGTGAAATAGGGTTGTTTCATACTTATAATAACATATCAGTATATGATTGATACTGATGTTATTACTTCATAATGAAACAACCTAAGAAGAAGAAGTGGAAGAAGAAATAAAGATGAAAGAATTGGTAACGGTAATTACCTCTTCTTTGAAGTGCCTCTTTGAGACCTCTTCTTAGGGCACTAGAATTGGTCTTTGAGGAAGACCAGAACCTCTAGGATGTTGCTAGGGAAGTGGAGAAGGGATTTTGGCAGGAGTTGGCCGAGCTTGAGTGCTCAAATTGGTGTGAGGAGGAGGGGGAGGAGGTGTCCTTTTATAGGGGAGGAGAGGGGCACCTTAGGAATATCTCAAAATATTATTTTATATTAAAGTCAAAATCGGTTTATAATGGTTCCAAAGGGTCTTATTTCGAGGATAAAGTGGGGATGGGTCGAAATCCTATCAACCAATAGAATTTAGACAAGTTTAGGATATTATTTTAACCTTATCAATTAGATTTAACTCTAAGTTAAATAATTTAACTTTTACCGTGTCTTTTTGTTTTCTTTCACTATATGGTTAATAAACTTACTATAACATGCCAAACGAACCCCAAATTGTTTATTATTAATATATATATCCTTATCTAAGTCATTTGGCCGAACCTTAGATTTTTAGGAATACAATAACAATTAATAATATAATATTTGATTTAAAAACTATTTTGTGTCAATTTTGACACTATTTGATATATGATTTTTTTGTGAAAGTCATAACAGAATTAAATGTTCGAACCAAGTTGATTAAATCAACATTAATATATCATAGTAACCTAGAAAATTATTGGAATTCATAAAAAGTCTCAAATTACATTTATTTTGGTATTTATATTATCAATTTTGTCAATATTTCATTAATAAGATAATTACTGCATCATCTTTGTGTCATAAATAAATTAAATTATTTGATGTCTAAAAATTACAAATAAAATACCATCATGTAGGAAATATTTTTAGCTTTCTAATGAATATTTACAATCGAATTTATCTTATGTATAACCCTATATTAAAAATGATTTACTTATTAAACTTTGATTTTAACTATTTTAACCCTTCTTTAAATAAATTAATAATAAATGTCCTAATCTAATCCAAGTGGGCCTAAATGGTCATATTTTATTCCTAAGTTTGTTTTTGGTCGAATTACACTTGTCCAATAGAATTAGGACATGTGTTAGGGTAATAGTAATATCATATTTACCCTTAGTTACCCTATTTACTATTAACCGCGGTAAAAATAGAAAAAAGTTACTATTCACCAAAAAATTATTTTCATCTCATTGAACCACATTTTAGTCCTTGATATTAACCGTGTCTCTCGGATTTTCGAAATTCCATTCACAGAAGCGGAAAAATTAAGTTTTATGAAAAATTCAGTTTTTTAACTCCCACTTAGTAGTTTCACTATTCATCAAAAATTGATGTTTTTCAGAACAATGCCAAAATTTCATCCTAAGCTATATTTCATATTCCGAATTCAAAAATGAAATATATTTTACCAAATTCATAACATAGAAGTTGCATTAATTAATTTTATAATTAAATCCCGCTGTTAAAACAAATAGCGTGTTTTTAAGAAACAATATCTATCAAAAGATTGACACTTGTTTATGTCTAGTTTAAATGTGAAATTATATCCAATGACCAACATTGTATTAAATTGTAAAAATATATTCTAAATATACTTTAAAACCACTCAAATTAATAATTTATCACTATTAATTACTTCGATTAAAAAAGTTGTTTTTAATTATAATTTAGTAATTTTTCACTATTCATCAGAATATGAAAGTTATCCGAAAAGTACCAAAATTTAACCTTAGGCTAAATTCGATACTCCGAATCCAAGAATGAAGTTGATTTTGTAAAATAAGATTTACAGAATTTTAAAAAGTGGTTATTACTATTCATAACGGCTAGTTTTAATAATATTTTAATAGCATATCGTTGTTTAGTGAAACTCGGTATTGCGTATTACACACGCTATCGAGGAAGGTCGCGATTGCGTGTAATGCAAGGCAAGACAAGGATGCGTGTTGTGCAAGCTCCTTTTGGTGTAGCGTACAACACAAGACATTAATGAAATTAAAAAGAATATTTTTCATAAAATTTCGGGGTGTTACATTCTTCCCCCCTTAAAATGAATTTCGCCCTCGAAATTCGTCGGGGTTATAAATGGTTTACTATTTGAAAGTTTCTTTAATAGAAACCCACATCGTAAAAAGGAATATCAAAACCAATCTTTAAAAACAAAAGTATGAAACGTAACGGTTACCCAAATAAACTAATCATTGGGTTTCCACATAAGGTGAAAATATGGATATGGAAGAGAAATCTAACCATCATGTTCTGATGGAGAGTGGTAGAGAACATGGCTATGGAAATGCCAGTAATCACAAATCCATAGATTTGTGATGATATAAGGTACCATCTGATTCATCAGGTATAAGATCACTAGGACAACATTTTTGGTTTTCAAGATCATTTCCCTAAAGTTGAAAATTTGCTTAGAATAAATACTTACTTTATTTTGGTACAATCTCACTGTTGTTCGTGCCTTGAACAATTTCCACTTCATCTCTTAAATAAATGAAGTTGAATTTGTTATTCATGAAGTGTTAGCAGATCATGTGATAGAATGACAGGTCATTCCATCTGTCTCAAAAGGTTAGCAAAATTTATATACATAAGTCGATTTATAGTGGGATTAATCATATATAGTTCCTAAAATGGGCTTATACTTCATATATCATACTGCTTATTATAATAAAACTAGTTTCTACTAAACAGGGACTTCCTGTAGGTCAGTGGTAGGCGATAAAGGCCAGTCGCACTTCGGTTGTGGGTTCGATTTCTACAGCCTTGTCCGAAGCGATGGGTTGTCGCCCGTCCTGCAGGTTGTCCTTTTTCTAAAACTACGTTACTATAACATCCCATCAATAATATCGAAAATCTTCTATCCTTAAACAATACTAACTTATGTCCAACATAATCCAGTCTAATCTTTAGGCTTATACATAATACTGCAGTCCACTCTCATAATATAGTGACATCGATTACCAGAGATTTAATACTGTCGTTGATCCCCACATATCATAAGATATGTCTTGTTGGTCACATTCCAAACATTCAAAGTCCTTAATCGTGTATTCTCTTGAATACCTTAGTGAAAACATGAGTGCAGTTAAAAGTTAATACTTTCCATATACCAAAATCCTCAAAATTCTATATACTCAAACCATGATATCACTTAGTCCTTATATCAATCATGAGCTCATGAATAGTATCAAACATTTAATTTTCTCCTTATCCCTTCATTATGCGCATATCATCTACATTCCAAAAATATCTGAATAACCTTTCATGGATACTGGTAACATTAATCATATACTTTCAAAACACAAGGAAAGACAACAGTGTAACAATCCATAGATGTCTCTTTATTCCAAAATTACACATGATAAACATGTAATCATGCCACTACATTCTCAAACCATTGACCGAGCTTCAAAAATTCTTTCATCTCACATATCATTTGTAGTCTCTTCATCATCATCCACATAAATACTACCCATATGACCATACTGATTCTCTTCATGAGTCTTTCCCTTAGGGAATTGGTTTGCATAATGCCCGTACATTCCACATTTAAAGCATTTTACCATTGTTGATGTCGTAGCAATACCATTATCCTCATCCATGGTGTTAATTGAACCTTTTCCTTTGCACTTACTTGCTTTGTGTCCTTCTTTTCCACACCCAAAGCATCTTCTAGTTCCTTTGAAACATTCTCCTTGATGCCTCTTCCCACATGAATTACATAGGGGAAATTGAACTTTCTTTCCTCTATGATCTTCATGAAACTCCATCTTTCTCTTATTAGCCGAGTCAGGAAACTTACCAAATTTTACTTTATTGATCATATTATGAGATTGCTGATTCGGCATAATAATGATGTTTGGACATCCAAATCCCATTTCATTTGGTTGCTCATGAAGAATATCATTCCATTGTCCATCATATCCTCCATTATTGTGAATCATCTTGTTTCCAGCCATTTTCTAAAACCCAAACAGAATAGTGTTAGATGAAAAAATCGTAATAAAGGGGGAGTAACTTAAATATCTATCATCTTTGGTTTAATCTAATATCGTTACCATAGTTCTAGAACTATATCCTATACGTATACTTATCCATAGGGGCATCCCTATACATACCTTAGAAATATCTCTAGGGATCTTACTAACGTTTTCGCGTCCTAGTTTCCAAAGGTTGACTAAACCTCCCTCTGATACCAACTGTAGAGACCCGAAGCTTATCGTACATGGACGTTACATTACTTTTGCGGAATACTTAGTACATAACAAAAACACACACACAAGGATCGTAATAGTTTAGTGTCTTTGGAAACTCGGACTATAATCTTCTAATCGTGGTGAAATATCTTCAACATCTCCCATAAAGATCTTCTTTTTTTTACCTAAAACCTTTCTTTATATCCTAGGGAAAAGAAAACATAAAAGGGTGAGCTCAAATGCTCAGTAAGGGTAAACAAAAGAAATATCAATCACATCATATACATAAGAACATAGCTTTTGGAAATCTTAACCTGCAAAAGAGAGCATAATATCATAACGTGGGATAAATCATAGAAGTGAAAATGAAATCATAACTTAAAACATTACTCATTGTGGCATACACACATAATCATAGAGAATCATTTCTTGTTAGTCAAGACTCATTTCCAAGACTATCTTAGTGGACAAAGTCCCTTTCTGAATCGAGTAATCTTGGTTTCAGTCCTGTTTCACTGAACCGGTATAACCTACCATTCCAGCCATGTCTATCTCATGAGATATAAAATCTTTACCCAATGCATTGGAGGGAGATATAGGTCCCACCCATCTCATAATGATACCATTCTTATGTGTGCCACAAAATCATAAATCATACATCATTTCATAACCCATGTAATAAAAATGGGATTCTTAAAACAACATGACATCATAAAACCATTCATATAAGATAAAGGAATCCATAAACATAATTCCATCACAACATAGTCAAATCAATGTAAAAATATGGATATAAACAGAACCCTTTATTATCTTAGATGGAAAATAATTTTGATAAAACACTTGAAATGAATTCTTGAGGAAAATATCCTTTCTTCTTCAAAATCAATTTCTTTTCACAAAACATCATGCAATTTTAAAAGAAAGATATTTTATTAAAAATAGTCATGAAATCTTTTGGAGGAAGCTTCATGAAAATAAGGCTTTATAAAACCGTAAAAATACGTTCATGCCGTTTAAGTTAAAAAAAACATTCTTCGTACTTTTGTCGGAAAAGTCAAAAAGTACCTCGTATGAAAAAGCGACAAAAGATTCCTTTCATATTCTTTAATAAAAACTCACCGAAGAGTAAAATTGGATTTAAACTATTGTAAGTGGATGGAAACAATATTACATATTGAAGGAACATGGATGTGGATGATAAAATACACCCCAGTAAATACTTACGAATAAACAATCTCGGATAAAAATGAGATTATGATATTTCCCTTACCTTAGGTCCGACTTGCTTTGTAAGTGTCCGAACCTCCTGTATAATGATTTAAATCATGTTATTGACTAATTCCAGAATCATACATATTGATATGATATCATATATGGTCATATTCATAGCTTCTTGTTAGTAATATTTCATCGTTACTTGTTACTAGGGTCTTTATTGCCTTTTGTTCTTATGCGTGTTTTGCCGAATACATTCTTATTCTTCTTTTTAAGGTTATAGATACCTTATATCCAGAATGTAAAACATGATTTATATATAATATATATATTCAGAATATACATATATATATAATATATTGATAATGGAATGAAATACACCGTTCATGGAGACGGTAGTCCGTACGTACGCATGAACGCTGTTTTCGTTTCCTTATTGAATTGAATGGAATTAAGTAGATGACATACATATAAATATACATAAATCCAGTATCGTTATTATGTCATATATTTCATTAGTACTTATTAAATATACTTTATAATCATTCATGAATGGTTAATCATTGAGAATGAATCTCATCGCGTCGTGGAGACGGTATTCCGTACGTACGCACGAGCGATGGTATCATTTCCGTAAATATTGAATTGAATTGGAGTGGATTATACAATATATCAGAATCAATATGATGTTGTAATAACTATGTATAGTTATTCTTTACACCATTATACCCATCCATGTAAGGTGGTGGTGGAAAATAGATTATACCACGGCGTGGAGACGGTATTCCGTACGTACGCACGCGCGGTGATTTCTTTTTCCGTAGGATGGATAGATGGTGAAATAGGGTTGTTTCATACTTATAATAACATATCAGTATATGAGTGATACTGATGTTATTACTTCATAATGAAACAACCTAAGAAGAAGAAGTGGAAGAAGAAATAAAGATGAAAGAATTGGTAACGGTAATTACCTCTTCTTTGAAGTGCCTCTTTGAGACCTCTTCTTAGGGCACTAGAATTGGTCTTTGAGGAAGACCAGAACCTATAGGATGTTGCTAGGGAAGTGGAGAAGGGATTTTGGCAGGGGTTGGCCGAGCTTGAGTGCTCAAATTGGTGTGAGGAGGAGGGGGAGGAGGTGTCCTTTTATAGGGGAGGAGAGGGGCACCTTAGGAATATCTCAAAATATTATTTTATATTAAAGTCAAAATCGGTTTATAATGGTTCCAAAGGGTCTTATTTCGAGGATAAAGTGGGGATGGGTCGAAATCCTATCAACCAATAGAATTTAGACAAGTTTAGGATATTATTTTAACCTTATCAATTAGATTTAACTCTAAGTTAAATAATTTAACTTTTACCGTGTCTTTTTGTTTTCTTTCACTATATTGTTAATAAACTTACTATAACATGCCAAACGAACCCCAAATTGTTTATTATTAATATATATATCCTTATCTAAGTCATTTGGCCGAACCTTAGATTTTTAGGAATACCATAACAATTAGTAATATAATATTTGATTTAAAAACTATTTTGTGTCAATTTTGACACTATTTGATATATGATTTTTTGTGAAAGTCATAACAGAATTAAATGTTCGAACCAAGTTGATTAAATAAACATTAATATATCATAGTAACCTAGAAAATTATTGGAATTCATAAAAAGTCTCAAATTACATTTATTTTGGTATTTATATTATCAATTTTGTCAATATTTCATTAATAAGATAATTACTGCATCATCTTTGTGTCATAAATAAATTAAATTATTTGATGTCTAAAAATTACAAATAAAATACCATCATGTAGGAAATATTTTTAGCTTTCTATTGAATATTTACAATCGAATTTATCTTATGTATAACCCTATATTAAAAATGATTTACTTATTAAACTTTGATTTTAACTATTTTAACCCTTCTTTAAATAAATTAATAATAAATGTCCTAATCTAATCCAAGTGGGCCTAAATGGTCATATTTTATTTCTAAGTTTGTTTTTGGTCTAATTACACTTGTCCAATAGAACTAGGACATGTGTTAGGGTAATAGTAATATCATATTTACCCTTAGTTACCCTATTTACTATTAACCGCGGTAAAAATAGTAAAAAGTTACTATTCACCAAAAAATTATTTTCATCTCATTGAACCACATTTTAGTCCTTGATATTAACCGTGTCTCTCGGATTTTCGAAATTCCATTCACAGAAGCGGAAAAATTAAGTTTTATGAAAAATTTAGTTTTTTAACTCCCACTTAGTAGTTTCACTATTCATCAAAAATTGATGTTTTTCAGAACAATGCCAAAATTTCATCCTAAGCTATATTTCATATTCCGAATTCAAAAATGAAATCTATTTTACCAAATTCATAACATAGAAGTTTCATTAATTAATTTTATAATTAAATCCCGCTGTTAAAACAAATAGCGTGTTTTTAAGAAACAATATCTATCAAAAGATTGACACTTGTTTATGTCTAGTTTAAATGTGAAATTACATCCAATGACCAACATTGTATTAAATTGTAAAAATATATTCTAAATATACTTTAAAACCACTCAAATTAATAATTTATCACTATTAATTACTTCGATTAAAAAAGTTGTTTTTAATTATAATTTAGTAATTTTTCACTATTCATCAGAATATGAAAGTTATCCGAAAAGTACCAAAATTTCACCTTAGGCTAAATTCGATAACCCGAATCCAAGAATGAAGTTGATTTTGTAAAATAAGATTTACAGAATTTTAAAAAGTGGTTATTACTATTCATAACGGCTAGTTTTAATAATATTTTAATAGCATATCGTTGTTTAGTGAAACTCGGTATTGCGTATTACACACGCTATCGAGGAAGGTCGCGATTGCATGTAATGCAAGGCAAGACAAGGATGCGTGTTGTGCAAGCTCCTTTTGGTGTAGCGTACAACAGAAGACATTAATGAAATTAAAAAGAATATTTTTCATAAAATTTCGGGGTGTTACAATATCTCTTTTTAATACATCAACCTCTAGCATGATTCGAAGTAGGTATTAATATATGATATTACCTTGGGATCACATAAAGTTCCATCATGAGTCGGGGATAGTATATAGGTATAGGTATCCATTTGTACCCTAGAGATAATATTAATACACAAATAATTAATGATAATGTGATTACTGTTTATATATGCATTTTATTCTTTTCCATATAGAACCACATACAATATATTTTTAATGGAATTGTTTTAGACACTATTGGTGGTGGACTATTTGGTTGTACTCACACACTACTCAAGCTTTCAGACCAGTACCCGAATAGACATTACTCATGTGTAACATGTTAAGGGAAAGTGTCTTATGTTAGATTGTTTATTGGGGTTAGAACATGGATGTTGGAAGAAGACATGGATTGATAAATGATTTGGAGTCACTAGTGTAATAATTTTCAGTTTTTTAAGAACATCACACTAATAGTGGAATAACATGTTTTCCCTTTTAGTTGAATATTTTCATTTCTATTCTTTTTATCATATTACATTTTTGTTGTTATGGTTTTATATGCTTCAGCATTATTTATCTATTTCCACTATTGTTTTACTCTGAAAAAATATTGTATAGTCTCCCAGTGACTAACATACCAGACCCTCACTACTATTCGACATCTTCTAAAATATAGGGAGGATGCCTAAGGACATATAATTGACCGGATTGGGGCACTCACATGTAGAATATGGATTTGGATGTTACAAAACATTTGAATTTCTTATAGTAGATGTTTCCATGAGCCTTCCTTGATCATTCATCCATTTTTATTCCATAGAACCCACGGTTCTTCCACAAAAACATAACACACATCTAAAAACATCAATTCTATACATTCAATGCCCCATCGCCATGCTCAAATTTCCACATTTTAAGTGTATGTTTCATCCAACTAATGATTTCAAATCCCTTTAGAAGTTCCAACCTGATCCAGAATGCTAGAAATCACAATATCAATCTCATAATAAATCTATATAATGAATAATGATGGTATAATTTCTATATATTCCAAGTGGAGTGTTTTTAACATCAAATATTTTTTTCTGTTGATGAATGTTAATTCCATTAAATGGTCAATAAAACCGTAATTATGGAAAATAAGCCTTTTAATGAGAAAATCACTTTTTTAATAATAAAAATTCAAAAAATATTTATAAAATATTTGTCATTGAAAATAAAATTAGAAATATAAAGAATAACCATTAAATTAAAACAAACAAATTATATCAGGATAATCAATTCATGTCGTAAACATATAAAATATCAAATCTTCCCATTAAAAATTTCGTATAGGGGATCTAAACTAAATTATTTTGAAAATGTTATGATATTTACATTATAAAACCACTTATTAATAGGTAATATACAATTTTATATAGAAATATAAAATCATTTGTGTTTGGAGAATAACATTTTATATATCATTTTAGTAAACATGGATATGGAAGAGAAAAATTCCATATTTATATGAACATACATAATTAGTATCAATTGCAAAAAAAATCATAAATTTTCATTAATAGATAAAGGAATAAAGTTAAAATAAATATGAAAACCACATTCATAATCATAGTATATTAAATTATATTTTTCAAAGAGAATAATAGAATTTTATATCCTCTAAAGGAACCTGGAAAATAAAAAATACCAAAAGGTAGATTATAACATAATACCATTCCCACGTACTTAATTTATTTGTCATAATAACCGTCAAATAATAACATCAAATTAAATATAATGTTTAATTAAAACAATGATATTAAATATATAACATCTTAAAGGGTAAATTTATACACCTTATAAAAATGAATTGGTGTAAATCATAATCATATATCTCAAATAATGGAATATGGGATGATTAACTATTACAAAGTTCATTTCATTGAATTTGGAGTTAATCATTCAGGGATTATTTTAAAAAATTTACATAAACAAAAAAAACTTAAATTCATAACAATAAATTTTTTAAACAATTTATCCATAATCATTTCATAATAGAGTCACTAAAAATGTGCTCTAAAACAATTAAAGGAAGTTGAGCTAGGAAAACAATTACCATATTTTAACTTTATAGTCAAATACCCTTTGTTGAAAAAAATTGAAATAGGGCAATAAAATACCATGGTATTTTATGTATTCATGATATAGTATATAATGTGGGAATAATATAATTAATATATATGGAATTATCTACATAACATCAAATATTTCACAATGAAGGGACATTGAGATGAAATCCCCAATGTCTTTGGTAATTACTAGATCAAAACAACATTAAAGAGAAAACCTTATATGGATTCATAATTCATAGAAATTTAAATAAAAATAATCACTAAATATTCAAATTGAAGTATAAAAATCAAGAAAAGAAATGTTAACTAAGGTATATGACTCACATAAATAATAGTCAGATGAGAAACCCTTAAATCTATTATATATAATCAGTGTATTTTATTTTAATCTTATATAATAATTCTATATCAAATATTTTATACATTAAAAACCCTTTTATTTTATAATAACTTATACATAAATTATTAATTTTTTATTTTAATGAAATATTTATATATAAAATTAGTAATATCCTTGTCAGAAGGTTTGAGGATGGTCATTCAATATTTTCAAAATGACTTTGGTATGTAGACCATTCTTAACGGATTAATTATTTCATCATCCATAGAATTTTAATTTTTAAAAAATTATAAACTCTATAGATAAATAATTCTTTTCAAAATAAACATGAATTATGGATATTTTGAAATCATGGAGACGACATGTCGTACATATGCATGAGAAACGTTTCCATTTTCAATGATCATTATAAATATAAGATAAGTATTACTTTATTCATAAATAATAATAATATTATAATAAATAACAAATTATTGTTTTTAGATATATTTTTATATATAATTATTTTTATATGGTGATGAAAAACGAATCACATCTCTTCATGGGGGCCAGTCCACACCAACACATGAAGGAGGTTATCAAAAATAAAAGAATGTAAATGTAACAAAATTTTTGAATTATTATCTATTAAGAACGAAAAAATATCATGGTTATCAAAAATAGTTATTAAATTTATTGACATTAAAATTTGTTATAGGTTTTTATTGAAAAAATTTTATATCGGGATGTTGAGTGGTAGTTCGTCACAAGAATGAATGAATGTTTTGTTTCCCATTTGATGGAAGATGAAATGAATTTAAGATGTGACATAGAAAAAGAAACAAAATATTATTATATAACCTATATATATTTATTGTATCATAATTAATAAAAAAAATTATAGGAGTTAGATGATTAGATAAGACATAATGGTCTGTTAAGAATGATACCTCTTATTTGGATGACCACTATAGGTTTTCACCAACATTCTACCTAGGACAGTTTTATAATAAATTAACAGATTATAAGATTAGTGTTAGGGTTTTAGGAATATATTAGTGCAGGTATTTTCATAATTAAAATAATCTTAATTAATGATGGTTAGGGTAGAGGGGAATCCTATTGTATAAGTGGGTGAGGACATTCAAAGAATATTTGAAAAGAAAAAGTTATACCCACATTTTACTCAAGAATAAAGGAACAAAAATAGAATATCATAATAACATATATGTTATAATGTCTAAATATTTCTAGAAATTATAATATATATATTTATTAGGTCTTTTTAACACATATTGATTTATTTTATCCTCTCAATATACATGTTTTCACCTTAACCGTGATAAATTATTTTTACAATTTTCACTATTTCTAATGAAAAAATCATTATATTACCTTACTATATAATAATATTTATTATTATTCTACATATTGAATATATTTTATTTAATTAAATTCCCGAAATATAAATAACCTAATTTAAAATAATACTCGCTAATTTGATGTTACAACATTTTTTAAAGAAATACTTTTTTGAAGCATAAGATGATATTAAATTTATGTTGTGAAAAAAATAATAATTAAATAAATTTAAATTGATATTTAATAGATATATAATATATAAATTTATTTTATATATACACTCATTATATTATATTTTTTATCCCAAAAAATTGAATCAATATTAACTTTTAAACACTATTCAGAAAATTCATTTTTAGGAATAAATATAAAATTATACGAAAATATATAATAAAATTTTTAAAATGTATTTATTTGGATTAACTATTTTTATTAACTAATTATTATATAATAAATAATATTAAAATATGAATTTTCTTTTAATATAAATTAACTAATTGAACATAAATGTCCAATTTGTTAAAAATGTGATATTCACAATTCATTGAAAACTCATTATGATATAAAAAAATTAACTCTAAATTAATTTTGATATGATGATTTAAAAAATTATGTTCATTTTTTATTATTCATTTTAAATATATCCTTCTAATTGATTATAATATTTTTTCACTAAAATAAATAAAAATATTTTTCAAGAAAACATATCTTTTGGATAATAAATGAATTTACATGAAATTTATTACTTTTATGTTAATGTATCAACACATCTTAATTTAGTAGAACACTTATATAAATTTAATTAATTATTTGATATTGTATATAAACATAAATTTAATGTCTAATTTCAAATATTCATATATTTCACAAGTAGTTTAATATCCTTGTTGCATGTCAAATATGTTATTGAACATAATGATTTTTATTTAAAATATTTGGGTGGTACAATATACACAAAATTAATAAATGATATAGTTTAAATACGATATTTATCTTAATAAATAATTTTTTTGAGATATGAATATGCATTTCATGATTTCCTACATCGCAAAAAGGGTCAATAAAATAAAAATTTGAAAAAAAGATATAACATAATGGTCATCTGGATTAACACATAATTTGTTTTCAAATAGGACAACATTGGTTGGATGTGAATATGTGGTCATGAAAGAAAAGAATTATTCCCATTTAATGATGGAGAGTGATAGTGATCATTTCCCACAATATGGTGAATGATCATTTTAATATCCACAACCAGAAACCAAAAAAACCAATGTGGTTGAAAAAACACCACAAACATAATTAGAATTGTCGGTAATATGACAATGTTTTTTCTTCAAGATTAATTTCATATATTTTATTTATTCATTAACAACATAAATAAAAAAAATATACTTACTTGATGAGTATAATTTCATTTGATAATAAATATTTCTCGCAATATTTACTATTTCTTCAAAAAGTGATCGTTCGAGATCAATTATTCTAGCCTGAGGTACACAAAAATAAATTTAATTGATAGAATAATTCATAGAACTATATAAATATATTACAAATTTTATTAGAAACATACAAAAAATAAAACATTTTTCACACAGTAAGATATTTCCAATAATGAACAATCCTTGGAATCATTAAACTTAAGAGTTAAACGATTATACCAAATTATCAAACTACTCCGTCAAATAAAAAACAATCGATAAAAGCCTTCAATATATTCCTACTAGGATTTATCCCTATTAATAGAAGTTTTTAAACACATATTATTTTGGGTTTCTATTAAATTTATATCCAAATAATAAAAATAAATTCTATTGTCTCATAAAAAATGAATTTTCCATATTCATATAACCTCTACAATAAAATAATCATTTCCATAAATTAAATAAATCATAAAAATCCATGGTAAAATCATATATTATTCCAATATACAATTCAAACATTATTCCTCAAATAAAATCACATAATTTTCTATTTACATTATTCTTATAATTTCCCCAAAAATTAAGAAATTATTAATTAGTCATATAGTCACCTAATCTATTTTCAATCCCATGGTTAGTTATATCATATGTTAAATTTCTTTTAATAACCCATAATTACATAATCATAAAATATATGATAATCTCTAAAGGTCACTAATACCATAAAACACATGTCTATAAAAGAAATGGAATTCTTCAAACAATAATACTTCACATTAAAACTATGGGATAGATATACACCATCCAAATAAAATGCCACAAAAAAATTCATTAATCACTTTAATAAAACTATATTACAAAAATCCTAAAAATGGGTTTCTAAGACATTGAACATATGATTAGCCTTAATCATGCAAACCCATGATCTAATCCATCACACTTTATTAAACCTCATATGAAAATATCCATACATCCAAAGTTATCTGCAATCTTCCATGAATACCAACTGTATGGGACCTAAACCTTCACTCGTCGATCTAGTCATAATAAAATAAAAATTATATATATGGAGTTCATATAGATAATTATATTTTAATTTATTCCATGCAAATAATAAAAAATTAGATGGCATCATTTTATCACTTATATATCTATGGAAATTTTAGGTTTAAAGTATTAAAGATTAAAAAACTCATACATAAAAACACTAATGACACTAAGAATATATTTTTCTCACTATACGGAGCTTTTCATGACCCATTTAGGCCTTTAACACCATCCTTATAAAACAATTCTAGTTATAAATTTTTTAACATTAATCGTGATAACTTGGGGAAAATTAAACATTAGAAGGGCTAGATCAAATGATATGTATAGTAATAATATTCATGATAAATGTAATTTCATTAGTTCTAAAAATATGAACCTAAGTGTATATGGATATGATCAAATTACATGAGCATAACACAATATAAATCTTAGTGATAAATACCATGATCATCAATCATGAACTCAGATTACGTATTTAACAAAAGATAGAGTCATAGGAATTAATAATCAAAACACATGTGATGTCAATGTTGATCAAATGAATCATTTATAAAACAAAAAAATGATAATAATAGTTTGTTTAAATCATGTAATATTATATTAAAAACCAATTTTAAACTCATGTCAGAATGAACTGGAGCGCAGATAAATCCATGGGATAAACACAGAAGTAACTACCTCCAAATTTCTTCTAGGTACAGAAAACATTAACCATTTCATTGTAGATATATATATTGGTGAAAAAATCATATATGCTATAACAGGACCACACAACACTACCTGGGAAAACCCACAATATAAGATATATCAAGCTTACCCAATGATATTTGGGGTAAAAAATTATAATCAATAATATCTATGTATGAATAATGAATATAAAATTATTATATCTCACTTTTCAAGATAAAAATAATCCCAATTCATCCATTATATAATTAAACCACTAAAATGAAATGGTTTTCATGTCAGTATCATAATCAGTCTAGTAAAATAGTAAAGATGATATAGTTTCTGTGTAACACTAGTGGAGTGTGTGTAACATTGAGGACTGTTGAGTTTTATTAAAGGAAACTCAATTAAAATATGGTTAAATATAGGATAATAACAACTTGATTTTTACAATCACATTTAAAAACATTCTAAAATTATTGTTAAAATATTATTCTTTGAAAATAACATTGGTAACATTTAAAGGAATATTCAAAAAAACTAATGTGAATTATGGATAAAAATATGTTCATATAGAAAATATTAAAAAAAAATAAAAAAATTGAATTTTTTTAAAATGAGTCAAGGGTTATCATTTTGGAATAGATGTCAAAATTTTAATTATTAAACCATTTAGAATATAGTTAATGGCCATGTATAATAGATTAAGGAAATCATTTATTTTCAAGGATTAAATTTTTAAAATTTGTTGCAAAACATTGACATAATTGATAAATATTTCTAATCTAATATATGATTTTTTATATTTATTATTCAAAAACAACATTCCCGATGTTTCATTAAATTGTATGTGAAGATATAAAAACTAAACAGGTAAAAAAAATTCACAAACACAAGATAATAAAATAGTTCTGGTGTAATTTCCAATAATGTTGTCAATAAAATTTCCCATCCTATAATTATTATATATTGTATGAAATACATACATTAAACATATAAACCAATAATAAAATTATTATAAATGGAAAATTAAATTATTTATATTTATAGAAATTAAGGAACCTATAAAAAAAGAATAGAAACAATACTATTAGAATAGTAATAATATGATCAATAGAATAGTAACATCAGATATTAAATTATAAATACACTTTTTTTAATATATCAATTAAAATAATCATATATGAATGTCATGAAACATGTAAAAAATGTTTTAAAAATGATAAATTAAGTTTTGGTGCTTTTTTGAAGTGTTAATGTTTATTTATAATATTATAACTACTATACAAATTTTTAAAACACACTCATAAAATATATTCTTAAAAATGTATTTTTATATACTATAGTGATGATATAATTTTATGTGACCATAGTTATTTTTTCAATGTTTAATAACATTTAGTATAATATTAAAATATATATTTTAAAAATAAAAGAGGATTTAAATTTGGAATTCAAAATTCTCGTATTATTTAACATATTTCCCTAAAATGGACTTCATTTTTGAAATCTACCATTTGAATAATGTTTAGGGAATTTTTTTAATAGAAGAAATTATTATTTTTTTGAATAGTGAAATATATAAATTTACGTTATAATCTAAATACATGAATTATTTAGTCATATAAGATTTATAGATGATGTTATAAACATTAACACGAACTCTCCTTCCATATTTACTATATTTATTAATATTAATATTGACTATTTATAGTTTTGTGAAAAATTATAAGACAATTGAATAAAATAATAAAAAAACTCCTCTCCTCCCTTATAAATACAACCATTAACCAACTCTTCTCTACACACCTGAAAAGCCTTAAATCTTCTATAATTAATTCCCAATCACATTCCCATACATCTTCCTCGCATCCAAGATATTTTTCCTCAACAAAATAAAAAACCAATTTCCTTATGGAGGCTCTCAATTAGACAATGTTCATGAAGAAAAATCCTCCTCCTTTCTCTTTTAGTTTCTATTCTCTTCTTATCCTATTCTAGACACTCCAATACAAAGTGTAATTATAACTAAAGAATCATATTTAAACTTAAATTTTATTATCTTAATTTAATATGCATCATCAAACAATATCTATCTTATGTTTATCTAAAAAATAATAATATCATATGTGTCGATTCACCGCCTTCTTGGACGATTAGTTTTCATTTTCATTTATTTCCATACATACTAGTCATAAAACCATTAATATGGTAAAAATAGTTTTTAATATGTATATAATGACATATATAATGTTCTAGAACTAATTTATTGTCGTAACACTAAATAAATTGAAACTAGTCCATTATAGTCCATAAAACGGAAAAAATAATCACATAATTTTCCATTAATGTTTTGTTTTATGAATAATACTTATATAAAAATATATATAATATCATTTGTACATTTTTAGGTTCATTTATGGAATATAATTTCAACTAGTTTGAAATAATATAATTTTATAGGACCTTTCATACTTATATAAAAATGAACCAATCGTGGAAACCAAGAAAAGAAACACTTTGAGAATAAAACAATTGATCCCTATAACACATAAAAATTTACATAAATGAAAATAGATAAATTATAAAAAATCAAAAATAACGATAAATTGTTTCTTAGTTAATTAAATAATTAATATAATTTTATTATCTAGGACATTAATTTAATGTATATATCATATTTTTCACACATGGTATGGTGATTATCAAACCCGACTCTATTTCACTGGGTTATACCTCTATAATGGAAAATTTATTTTCAATATTCATTTATGTTCCTTAAATATAATTTAATTATTCTTACATATTATTTTAAGATATATAAATATTTGTATCAATTTTTTATGACATATATATATATATATATATTATAAAAGATCTCTTGTTTCTGAAACACATCTGAATTCCCCTTAATATTGTTTCTTCTTCACTCCAGATTGATGAATCTATTAGAAAGTATGTTTTTACCTTTTTCATTTGGGAACCTCATGATTTTTTCATAAATTAATTATTTATCAAACACAAATGAAACATATACCTTTTCGTTGGTTATTTTATGTTTTAAGTGTTATGCGTTCTATGTAGAATGCATGATTATGTAAATTGTGTGATGTGATTGCTGTGACTGCAATTATATATCCCTATAATCCATTAGGTAATGTGATCTATCTCATTACGTATTGTAAAATATTCATGAACACGACTCTTTCTTTTTTCAAAGAGTTGATTTTATGTTTATTGAAAAATATTATGTGTGAATATGATTCTATTATTTTTACAACTATTATTAGAATTTCACCACTAAGACCTGATGTTTCAGTTTTTTCGTTTCCACATTTCATGCCTTTATCTAATTACTTCTCTCATGATTTTTATTATGATCATATTGTAACGCCCCGACCCCAGCTACCCAGAGTCGGTGCATTAATTACATAACATTGTCATGATCACGAGAAAGATCAAGTCTCGAAAGACCGATTAGTTTAGTAGCCTTGGAATAACTAGATACATCCATAAATTTTTACATTACATCATAAAAAAAACATCTTGTCTTCATATCCCCTCATACTATCCCTGCAGGTCATTCATAAATTACTTCTTCATAATCCTGGGGAAAAAAAACATTGAAAGGGGTGAGCTCGGATGCTCAGTAAGGATAACATTATAGCAGAAGCTTTCATAAATAAGAATAAACACTTAAGGCAATTTATAACTAAAACAAAAGCCTTTTAAACTTGAACTTCAGCATAAAATGGCAAAGGTAAAATGAAATAATGCCATTTACTTACTCACATGGATATTCTACTAGTCGAATGATCACATGCAATATCAATAACCACTTTCATAATGATGGAATGCATAATGCCAGACTATCATAACCACATAGCCAAGGCCTCGTGCCAAGACTACAAATAAGATTTTGCCAAGGCCTTGTGCCAAGACACTAGTTTGTCTCATGAGACCTACCGATGCATCGAGGAGTTATAGCGGGCTCCACCCGTCACTTATTAAGTCCAATGCATTCCCATATGAAAAGGTTTAAACATAACGTAAACATTCGTATTAAACTAGCATACGAAATGTCAATACTTTCACCACAAACCATGAATGGTATAAAAATAGCACATCCACAGTCAAACATAATTCATTCGATACAATATGGAAGATTGTATTGTATCACATTAACCTCATTCAATAATAATGAAGGATGTTGACATAGATGAAAATAATCATCAAAACTATTTGAGAGAAATATCCCCCTTTTCTTGAAAACATTTAAAAGTCACACTATTTGTCAAGAAGCCATTTAAAAGTATATTTTTGAATCAAAGTGTCCCATACCACTTTGAAACTTTTAAAAGGAGTTTTAATTTTAAAACTTTAATGTCCATATAAATAAATCCTTAAAACCATTTTTAAAATATGGACATTAATGAGCATGATTTAGAAGAATAATTCTTTAAAACATTTTAAAATGGTATTTTGGTTAGAGTTTCTAACCAAAAGAGAGACACTTGAATACAAATAATTGAGGTAATCAAAACATTGTAATATCATGAGAATAAAGGAATTCATGATATACTATGTCAAAGTACATTATATACACCACATAGAAGTGATTTGGTGTATATCATCAAAGAAGTCTCAATGGAATGTAAATTGAGATGAAATTTCTCAAAAAGGTTGTATCCTTAGGTTAAGGATAAATCAATGACATATTTATGTGTGACAAATATAAATACACTAAATATTATTGGATATTCAGTGTAAAACAATCAAAGGACATTCACACATATTCTTGTAAAAACAATACCAACGAATTGGATGTTTAACTCAACAAATGGAGAATGAGTTAAAATTACTCTTATCAAATTCATATCAATGACTTGAGAATTACCAATGGAGTGATTATGTGTATCAAACTTCTATCCACAGGAAGGGGAGAGGAAATTATGACATAATCAAATGAATAGTGATTCCACACATAATCTTGGGGTAATATAATCAATGAAATATGTGTAAAGCCAAATGAGTGGAAATTGAAATCTCAAATTCCCTTATCGATTAGGTAACTTACGAAACATACACCCATGAAAGAAGTATCATACCATGATGATGTAAATACCCATAAATTAAAGTATATTACACAATGAATACGATCATGGGAAGTACACATGCACCACATGCAATAATTAAGTGGTGATCAATGGAATTCTCACGGAATTAAAAGTGAGATAAGAAAACCCTTACATTGTACTTTTTCCTTGGTCGATGGTAGGTTTACCTCCTGTATAATGGTGAAATAATTGTTATTGAATAATAAAAGAATCATTTACTTTAATATGATATCATATATGATCTTTTATCATTGATTTGTTAATAATATTTTAGAATTATCGTCATTTCAGGTGTTAACGGGTTCATTTTACTTTATATTCTTTGTTATATGAGACATATTCATTATTAATGGGATGTATATTATTCATATCCAGAATGGTATCAAGTTCTTAAACATCATTTTTAAATCATCAAATTATACGATGGAGAATGAATCTCATCGCGTTCGTGGAGACGGTAGTCCGTACGTACGCACGAACGCTACTTCCATTTAATTTTTATTTTAAAAGAATCGAATCCAAATTATACATAGGTATATTACTATTCCAGTATAATATAATATTTTATATATTTTACTTAAGTTCATTTATACCATCCTTTATACGTTCCATGTGTGGTATGAACGAGTCATATCATTTTAAGGGGGCGGTAGTCCGCACTTCCTCAAATGAAATTATCGTATGTATATACAACATGAAACGAATAATGGTGTGAAATAAAATGGAATTACAGAAGCTTATATATAAAATATATATCATTAATATCATATTTAATTACAGTGCCATCCTAATGGCCACCATGAGAGGCGGTAAGATGTATTTGAACAATCATCGTTTCGTGAGGCGTTAGTTTGCCATCCACAGAAACATTATGTTCATCATCCATTAGATGGAGTTGTGTTAATGTGTAGTTTGAATCCTTCTTATAACAACATCCTAGTATATTGAGGATACTGGTGTTGTTACAAAAGAAAGGAAATAAAAAGATTTTGGGGGTTGGAGAAGCAAAATAAATGAAAATACTTTAAGAGAAATTGTTACCTTTAATTTAGGTAACTCACTTTGGTTGGAACCAAAGGACTTCTTGAAATGCTTTCTGCCTAAGGGGAAGCTTCAAGGAGGAGGAGAGGGATGTGGGGAGCTTAGTTGGGCAGAGTTTGGACGAGCCAAGTGGCTTGAGAGGTGTGAGGAAATGAGAAGGATGAGTGCCCTTTTATAAGAGGGGTGAGGGTACCTTTGGAAAAGCTAGAAATATTAATTTATAATAAATTCATATTCGGTTTCCAAAGGCTCCGAAGTTGACTATTCAACGGATGAGGTGGGGATAGGTCGAAAACAACTCATCCAATAGAATTTAGACAGGTTTTGGTACTTATATTAACCTTATCTTTAAGTATTAACTCTAAGTTAATTAGTTTCACTTTTACAACGTCTCTTTGTATTTTTATATAATATGGTTAATAAACTTACTATATACATCCAAGCGACCCCCAAGTGGTCCATTAATGATTAACCTATCATAATATAAGTCTCTTGGCCGAACCGTAGATTTTTAAGAATTTAATATCAATTAATAATATAATATTTGTTTTAAGAACTCTTTTATGTCAATTTTGACACTATTAAATAGTTGATTTTTGTGAAACTCATAACAGATTGATTACTTAGAACAAAGTCAATTAAATCAATCCTAATATATCATATTATCCTAGAAAATTAGTTTAATTCATTAAAAGTTTCATATTATATTTATTTGGGTATTTATAATATCAATTATTTTAATTTTTCACTATTATAGTAATTACTGCATCATCATTGTGTCATAAATAAAATAACTTATTTAATGTCTAAAAATTATAAATAAAATATAAATATGTAGGAAATCTTTTTATCTTTCTAATGGATATTTATAATCGAAAATCCAACATTTATAACCCTATGTAATAATTGTTCTTCTAAAAGATGTAAGCTTATGCCATTTTTATTTTTATTTAAGCTTTATTAATATAATGTGTCATTATCACTTACAAGTGGATCCATGGGGTCCCAAAATATACCCAAAGATTCCCATGGTCGACCATGTATCAACCAATAGGGTTAAGACACGTTTTAGGGTAATTTAGTATTATTATAATATTATTGTTTAACCCTTATTTACCGGATTTACCCTTAACCATGGTAAATAAAATATTTACCGCAGTAATTATTCAAAATGTCTAAAAATAAAAGTTACCTATTTACAAAATTTGAACATCCTGATTCCAAATATGGAATCCATTTTTCTAAATTCAAAACACATAAGTGGCAGAAATTAATTTAAAATTAATTCCCGCTGTCAAAACAAAAAGCGTGTTTTTTAAGAGATAATAACTATCAAAAGATTGACACTTGTTTATGTTCGGTTTAATTGTAAAATTATGTCCAATGACCAACATTATATTAAATGGTAAAAATATATTCTAAATATACTTTAAAACCACTCAAATTCATAATTTATCACTAGTAATTAATTTGATTAAAAAAGTTGTTTTTAATTAAAATTTAGTAATTTTCACTATTCATCAAAATATGAAAGTTATCCGAAATGTACCAAAATTTCACCTTAGGCTAAATTCGATATTCCGAATCCAAAAATGAAGTCCATTTTAAAATATAAAATATATATAATTTCAAAAAGTAGGTATTACTATTCATAACGGCTAGTTTGATTGGTTACGGTGTGTTAGAACTCGGTGTTGCGTACAACACACGCTAGCATACCGTGGAAGCTTGGGATATTTCATTTTAAATTTTTGATGTCCTCATTTAGTCAAAAAGTTTAAAATATAGTATCTAAAAAGGGTTCACTATTAAAGTTGATAAAAGTGCAATACTGAAAATGAATTTGTTCTTGCATTATATCTAAGAAACTCATAATATGGATTCTAAAATTATAAGGATTATATAAACATTAAAATTTATCTAATACTATTCATAAACTCTTTTGAACGGCTTGTTTGGTAAGTCATGGTGTGCTTGAACATGGTGTTGCATGTAGTGAAAGTTATTGAATTATTTGAAGAAATAACACACTATGAAATCTTGGGGTGTTACATTCTCCCCTCCTTCAATAAATTGCGTCCTCGCAATTTGAAATTGTTCTTCGAAAAAAAAAGGTTGAAAATAGATAATATATTTGTGGGAAAACCCACATCGGAAATTGGGTTACTAAAATTTAGTCTTAATATGAGAAAAAGAGAAATCAAAGGTTCACCACCAAATTATGATCTCGATTAGGAGAACATTGGTGGAAACTAGAGACATATAATTGGAGGAAAAACGTAAATATTTATAGGTGGTGATTGAGGTCATCAATCACAAACAAGTGTAAAATTGAGGTCCTTATAATCATCAATCTATGATGATTTGAAATACCATCGGTTCAACAAAACATAGGGTATTAGGATAACACATTTTTGACGTTTCAAAATATCTTAGTTGAAATCCCACATCGAAAAATGAATTAATGAGGCCTCTATTTAAAATAAAGAGTCGAAAGTATGAAGATTACCGAAAATAACACATACTAGGGTTCCATGAAGGAAAATATGGATATGGAGGAGAAATCTAACCATCAATTATCTGATGGAGAGTGGTAGAGAACATGGCTATGAAAAGGCCAAAAATCCCAAAGCCATAAATTTGTGATGATTTAAGGTACCATCTAGGACAACATTTTTGTTCTATGTTTCTTTTATTAATGTTGGGGAATTTATTTATGAGATTGGCTAAGAACATTATGAGATATACTTAAATTTTAAGTAGATTTTCATTCTTTAATAAATTTCCACCACTAACTCAATTTTTTTTAAACGATGAGTATTCAAGAAGACTTGGTCACACTGGAAGAGCTAGAATAAACTTCTATAGAATCACATGATCCATGCAGGATAAACCATATATTAATCAAAACCAAAATGGTTAGTGAATGATCTAATGATCCCCCAAAAGGATATTCATTGAGATAAATATGCACTAATCTTAATTTCTAAAATTAAACCAACAATACCCCAAAGTTAAATAGATACCATTCAATAACCAATTGTCCTTAAAATCCTTTAATATAATCCAAACTAATATTGAAACCCAAAACATAGAAGAATTTGATTATGTAGTCTCCCATGTTACATTGTATCTCCAAATTACATCAAATACTCCTAAAGTCACATACTTAAAAGTAATCATCACATATTCTCTGTTATAGGTTAATCATTTCCATAAATAACCCAAATCACTATAAATCAACAATAAAAATGTAGATAAAAATCCACCATTACTCTACAAATGAAACCTCATTGTATTCTATTTTCCTTGGGCATATAGTGTTCCTAACAAAACGAACATCTTCCAAAATAACATTTATCACTTAATCACCAAATCATTTTCCTATACCAAGGGTATTCATTTGATAAGACATAAGAACCCAAATAATCTTATTATTGATCAATAAAATCATTTAACAAAAAAAATAGTCACACTAACCAGGGACTTCACGTAGTCCAGTGGTAGGCGATAAAGCCCAATCGCACTTTGGTTGTGGGTTCGATTCCCACGGCTTTGTCCGACGCGATGGGTTGTCACACGGTCTACGTGTTGTCCTTTTTCAAAAACTATATTTTATAATATTACCAAAATGAGATAAATTCCTCAAAATAACATAATTTAACCACAAATTTTATATCATACTTTTCATTTTCATCCCAAATTATAATAACTTATCAATTTCTCAAACCCCAATGATCATATAAAACCAAATGGTTATTTATACCTATATCCAAAAGAGAAGAGACAATTCTTCCTCAAATATCATTCTCACATGGCAAACTGCGGGGTTACAAATATAAGAGAAAATTATTCCAAAGCAAACCCATCAACAAGGAGTGCTAATACTTTTTAAATTTTTCTCCAGCCATTTATTTCCACATAGATTCTTCTTTGACCAAGAAAATATCCTATAAAATAGGACATTCACTCGGGTAATGGCCAGGTCCCCTACATTTACGACAAATGACTGTAAATGGACTCTTGGGACCATTTTTATCTTCTTCCATAGTACTCTTCATTTTTCTTCGGCAATTATTCACTTTATGTCCTTCCTTCCCGCACGTAAAACATTTCGTTGTCCCATTGAGACACTTTCCTGGGTGTCTCTTTCCACAATTCCTGCAAGACGAAAATTGAGGTTTCTTTTCTCCATGGTCTCCATTGCTGGAGATCTTATCATTTATCACCTTTCTCTTCCTTGTTGAGTCTGGGAGTTGGTTAATATATATGTTTTTGATCATATTTTTGGAAAACTGATTTGGCATAAAGACGATATCTTTTACGCCTATCAACATTCCATTTTGTTGCTCATTGCCACCACTGTTCCCAACCTGTACATCATTCTCAAAGTCACTATGACTTCCTTGGAATCCAGCCATTGACTAAAACCAGAAGGCATTGTGTGAGTAATAGTTGTCGTAAAATCATTTAGAGATTAAAATGTCACCATATTCTCAATTTGAAACATATTAGGATTAAACAAGGTCATTTTCTCTCATCTTATGTATATATTACTTAAATCGTTTTGTAAAGAAAATGTAAATTATCCTAAGCATATCCCCCGGGAGTGTCGTAACCAAGAGTGCAGCAAGGCCCGTTGTCGTGCACCAGTTCCCGTTCGAGTCTAGCTCAAAGCGGTGTTTTCGGGTTTTACCCCTAGGTACATCTGTGCCAGAGCCGCCTCTACCTGCTCGTATCCAGACAGGGATGTATTGCTCGGAAAACTCACAAAATCTCTACAATACCAAAATTCTAGGAAGTTCTTCTATACTAATCCTCAAAGTTCATCTTAGGTCTACGTGCTCTAATCAGAGTTTATCTAAATCTAGCTTCCATGGTTTGTACTAAACTTCCTCTGATACCAACTGTAACGCCCCAACCCCAGCTACCCAGAGTCGGTGCATTAATTACATAACATTGGCATGATCACGAGAAAGATCAAGTCTCGAAAGACCGATTAGTTTAGTAGCCTTGGAATAACTAGATACATCCATAAATTTTTACATACATCATAAAAAAAACATCTTGTCTTCATATCCCCTCATACTATCCCTGCAGGTCATTCATAAATTACTTCTTCATAATCCTGGGAAAAAAAACATTGAAAGGGGTGAGCTCGGATGCTCAGTAAGGATAACATTATAGCAGAAGCTTTCATAAATAAGCATAAACACTTAAGGCAATTTATAACTAAAACAAAAGCCTTTTAAACTTGAACTTCAGCATAAAATGGCAAAGGTAAAATGAAATAATGCCATTTACTTACTCACATGGATATTCTACTAGTCGAATGATCACATGCAATATCAATAACCACTTTCATAATGATGGAATGCATAATGCCAGACTATCATAACCACATAGCCAAGGCCTCGTGCCAAGACTACAAATAAGATTTTCCCAAGGCCTTGTGCCAAGACACTAGTTTGTCTCATGAGACCTACCGATGCATCGAGGAGCTATAGAGGGCTCCACCCGTCACTTATTAAGTCCAATGCATTCCCATATGAAAAGGTTTAAACATAACGTAAACATTCTTATTAAACTAGCATACGAAATGTCAATACTTTCACCACAAACCATGAATGGTATAAAAATAGCACATCCACAGTCAAACATAATTCATTCGATACAATATGGAAGATTGTATTGTATCACATTAACCTCATTCAATAATAATGAAGGATGTTGACATAGATGAAAATAATCATCAAAACTATTTGAGAGAAATATCCCCCTTTTCTTGAAAACATTTAAAAGTCACACTATTTGTCAAGAAGCCATTTAAAAGTATATTTTTGAATCAAAGTGTCCCATACCACTTTGAAACTTTTAAAAGGAGTTTTAATTTTAAAACTTTAATGTCCATATAAATAAATCCTTAAAACCATTTTTAAAATATGGACATTAATGAGCATGATTTAGAAGAATAATTCTTTAAAACATTTTAAAATGGTATTTTGGTTAGAGTTTCTAACCAAAAGAGAGACACTTGAATACAAATAATTGAGGTAATCAAAACATTGTAATATCATGAGAATAAACGAATTCATGATATACTATGTCAAAGTACATTATATACACCACATAGAAGTGATTTGGTGTATATCATCAAAGAAGTCTCAATGGAATGTAAATTGAGATGAAATTTCTCAAAAAGGTTGTATCCTTAGGTTAAGGATAAATCAATGACATATTTATGTGTGACAAATATAAATACACTAAATATTATTGGATATTCAGTGTAAAACAATCAAAGGACATTCACACATATTCTTGTAAAAACAATACCAACGAATTGGATGTTTAACTCAACAAATGGAGAATGAGTTAAAATTACTCTTATCAAATTCATATCAATGACTTGAGAATTACCAATGGAGTGATTATGTGTATCAAACTTCTATCCACAGGAAGGGGAGAGGAAATTATGACATAATCAAATGAATAGTGATTCCACACATAATCTTGGGGTAATATAATCAATGAAATATGTGTAAAGCCAAATGAGTGGAAATTGAAATCTCAAATTCCCTTATCGATTAGGTAACTTACGAAACATACACCCATGAAAGAAGTATCATACCATGATGATTTAAATACCCATAAATTAAAGTATATTACACAATGAATACGATCATGGGCAGTACACATACACCACATGCAATAATTAAGTGGTGATCAATGGAATTCTCACGGAATTAAAAGTGAGATAAGAAAACCCTTACATTGTACTTTTTCCTTGGTCGATGGTAGGTTTACCTCCTGTATAATGGTGAAATAATTGTTATTGAATAATAAAAGAATCATTTACTTTAATATGATATCATATATGATCTTTTATCATTGATTTGTTAATAATATTTTAGAATTATCGTCATTTCAGGTGTTAACGGGTTCATTTTACTTTATATTCCTTGTTATGTGAGACATATTCGTTATTAATGGGATGTATATTATTCATATCCAGAATGGTATCAAGTTCTTAAACATCATTTTTAAATCATCAAATTATACGATGGAGAATGAATCTCATCGCGTTCGTGGAGACGGTAGTCCGTACGTACGCACGAACGCTACTTCCATTTAATTTTTATTTTAAAAGAATCGAATCCAAATTATACATAGGTATATTACTATTCCAGTATAATATAATATTTTATATATTTTACTTAAGTTCATTTATACCATCCTTTATACGTTCCATGTGTGGTATGAACGAGTCATATCATTTTAAGGGGGCGGTAGTCCGCACTTCCTCAAATGAAATTATCGTATGTATATACAACATGAAACGAATAATGGTGTGAAATAAAATGGAATTACAGAAGATTATATATAAAATATATATCATTAATATCATATTTAATTACAGTGCCATCCTAATGGCCACCATGAGAGGCAGTAAGATGTATTTGAACAATCATCGTTTCGTGAGGCGTTAGTTTGCCATCCACAGAAACATTATGTTCATCATCCATTAGATGGAGTTGTGTGAATGTGTAGTTTGAATCCTTCTTATAACAACATCCTAGTATATTGAGGATACTGGTGTTGTTACAAAAGAAAGGAAATAAAAAGATTTTGGGGGTTGGAGAAGCAAAATAAATGAAAATACTTTAAGAGAAATTGTTACCTTTAATTTAGGTAACTCACTTTGGTTGGAACCAAAGGACTTCTTGAAATGCTTTCTGCCTAAGGGGAAGCTTCAAGGAGGAGGAGAGGGATGTGGGGAGCTTAGTTGGGCAGAGTTTGGACGAGCCAAGTGGCTTGAGAGGTGTGAGGAAATGAGAAGGAGGAGTGCCCTTTTATAAGAGGGGTGAGGGGCACCTTTGGAAAAGCTAGAAATATTAATTTATAATAAATTCATATTCGGTTTCCAAAGGCTCCAAAGTTGACTATTCAACGGATGAGGTGGGGATAGGTCGAAAACAACACATCCAATAGAATTTAGACAGGTTTGGGTACTTATATTAACCTTATCTTTAAGTATTAACTCTAAGTTAATTAGTTTCACTTTTACAATGTCTCTTTGTATTTTTATATAATATGGTTAATAACCTTACTATATACATCCAAGCGACCCCCAAGTGGTCCATTAATGATTAACCTATCATAATATAAGTCTCTTGGCCGAACCTTAGATTTTTAGGAATTTAATATCAATTAATAATATAATATTTGTTTTAAGAACTCTTTTATGTCAATTTTGACACTATTCAATAGTTGATTTTTGTGAAACTCATAACAGATTGATTACTTAGAACAAAGTCAATTAAATCAATCCTAATATATCATATTATCCTAGAAAATTAGTTTAATTCATGAAAAGGTTCATATTATATTTATTTGGGTATTTATAATATCAATTATTTTAATTTTTCACTATTATAGTAATTACTGCATCATCATTGTGTCATAAATAAAATAACTTATTTAATGTCTAAAAATTATAAATAAAATATCATTATGTAGGAAATCTTTTTATCTTTCTAATGAATATTTATAATCGAAAATCCAACATGTATAACCCTATGTAATAATTGTTCTTCTAAAAGATGTAAGCTTATGCCATTTTTATTTTTATTTAAGCTTTATTAATATAATGTGTCATTATCACTTACAAGTGGATCCATGGGGTCCCAAAATAGACCCAAAGATTCCCATGGTCGACCATGTATCAACCAATAGGGTTAAGACACGTTTTAGGGTAATTTAGTATTATTATAATATTATTGTTTAACCCTTATTTACCGGATTTACCCTTAACCATGGTAAATAAAATATTTACCGCAGTAATTATTCAAAATGTCTAAAAATAAAAGTTACCTATTTACACAATTTGAACATCCTGATTCCAAATATGGAATCCATTTTTCTAAATTCAAAACACAAAAGTGGCAGAAATTAATTTAAAATTAATTCCCGCTGTCAAAACAAAAAGCGTGTTTTTTAAGAGATAATAACTATCAAAAGATTGACACTTGTTTATGTTCGGTTTAATTGTAAAATTATGTCCAATGACCAAAATTATATTAAATGGTAAAAATATATTCTAAATATACTTTAAAACCACTCAAATTCATAATTTATCACTAGTAATTAATTTGATTAAAAAAGTTGTTTTTAATTATAATTTAGTAATTTTCACTATTCATCAAAATATGAAATTTATCCGAAATGTACCAAAATTTCACCTTAGGCTAAATTCGATATTCCGAATCCAAAAATGAAGTCCATTTTAAAATATAAAATATATATAATTTCAAAAAGTAGGTATTACTATTCATAACGGCTAGTTTGATTGGTTACGGTGTGTTAGAACTCGGTGTTGCGTACAACACACGCTAGCATACCGTGGAAGCTTGGGATGTTTCATTTTAAATTTTTGATGTCCTTGTTGTACCTCTCGAACCCCTCAAGGTTTAATTTTCATGATCACAATCACTCTCATCTTTATCTAATCCTCTTTCAAGTGTTTTTGGATTGATAGGAATCAAATCAGGTGGCCAAGGAATTGGGCCAAGCAAGCTTAAGTGGCAAAGGCCAAACTGGACTGAAATGCAGTCCACCGGCCAACCGGTGGCTTCACCACCGGCCAGCCGGTGGCACCTGGGAAGAAGGCTGAGCTTCTGCCTCAGCACCGGCCAACCGGTGGCCTTGCACCGGCCAGCCGGTGGCCCCCTGCCCAAACAGTATTAGCTACTGCCTCACCACCGGCCAGCCGGTGGCTCTGGCACCGGTCGACCGGTGGAACCTGGAAAAGAATCCAATGACTTTTTGCAAACACCGGCCAACCGGTGGCCATGCACCGGCCAGCCGGTGGCCCAGTCAAACTAGCCGTTGGGTTTGACCAGTCAACCCTCCTTTGGCCTCCAACGGCTCCGAAGACCTCTCCAACGGCTCCGAAGCCTCCCCAAGGGTTCCTAGCCTATAAATAAAGGCTGAGGAAGCCCCGGAATGACATCGGATCATATACCAAGCGCCCGGACATATTGTTGCACATTTGGCGAACCTCCGGCGCTCCACCTTCAAGGATCCTCAAGTGCTCCAACTACTTCCACATCCAAGGAGCACCTCAAGAAGCTTGGGAGAGCACACTACATCAACTCCATCATCCAATTGGCGCCCAAGTCTCCCTCCAATACGGTTTTTCTTGTTTATTCATTTTGAGCTTAATTTTGGGTTTGGGTCTACAAACCCCAAACCCTTTTCTCATCCCCCTTTCTTTTGGGTTCTCACACCACCACTAAGGTGTGAAGAGGTTTTTCAAGCCTTTCCTTTTAAAGGGCTTGAGTTGTCGGTGAGCTAGCCTTCACCCGTTAAAAAGGCTAGTGGGTTCTTACTTAACCATTAAAAGTAAGTGGGTTCTTGCTAAACCACAAAAAGCAAGCTGTAATAGGTCCTAGTGCTACCTCAAAGCCTAGTGGGTTTCTTGCTAAAACCATTGAAAAGCAAGCGGTAGGAATCTCTCAACGGTTGAGTTGGGAGCGGAGACGTAGGCCGGGTTTTGGCCGAACTCCGTTATCAATTTCGTGTGTCTTGCCTCTTTACTTTCCGCTGCATTTCAACTTTGATTTTTAATTTGTTAATCATTTTTTTAAAAGGCAATTCACCCCCCCTCTTGCCATCATTCCCTCGTTTGTTCCGACCCAACATTGGTATCAGAGGACGTATTTGAATAATTCCCTAACCGGTTTCAAATTAAAGATCCTATTTTTTTTTATGGCTTCTACCGCTTCTTCCTCTCAATCCCCCGAAGGACATTCTTTGGATCGTGCTCCATTCTTTGATGGAGCCGATTATACTTTTTGGAAAACCCGCATGACCACATTTCTTAAAAGCATTAGCTATCCTATTTTTAAAATTGTCATGCATGGTTTCACTCTCTCTAGTAAAGATGAATCTAAATGGACCCCCGTAGACATTGCAAATTTTGAGCTTGATGGCAAAGCCATGAACGCTCTACATTGTGGGTTAGATCGTAATGTTTTTGATTGTATTTCCTCTTGCTCTACTTCACATGATATTTGGAAATGTTTATAACTTACCCATGAAGGCACTAAGAAGGATCAAAAGCAAGAACCCGACAACAAGCAAGAACCCGATGAAAAATCCGTGCCCAATTGCCCACTTCACAAGAAAAGGGCCAAGAAGAAGAGAAAGAAAAAGGTCCTTAAGGCCACATGGAGTGACACCTCCTCATCCTCCTCCTCCTCCTCCTCAAGTGACCAAGGTACAAAATGCCTAATGGCATTCCATGAGGTAACATCTTCTGATTCCTCTTCCTCATGTTCTTCAAATTCAAATTCTTTAAATCATCTTTCTTATGAAGAACTCTCATTTGCTAGAGATCAATTGGAAAAAGGTTTTCATGAACTCTCTTCTAAATTTGTCGCGTTGAAAAAATCTTTCCAAAAACTCTCCTCCGAAAAAGAGAAACTTCTCAAAGAGAAGGAGGAGATGTCCCTTAAAATCCAAAATTTTCCAAATGTTGATTCCATGGAATCAACCATCAAAGACCTAAGAGAGACCCTAGCCAAGTTCACCCAAGGTGAACAAAATTTGAACAATTTGCTTGGTTCACAAAGGGTATCCCGAACCACCAATGGACTTGGCTATACCAACCGAGCCTCCTCCTCCCATGCTCAAACTGTTTTTGTAAGGGGGAGCTCCGATTACAAATTTTGTAATTATTGCAAGAAAACCGGGCATCTCATTTATGAGTGTAATTGTAAAAACGCCCGGTATGGCCAACCCAAGTCTATTTTCTATAGTGACGAGTTTTATAGGAGAAGACCCGCCATGAGACAAGTGTGGATTGAAAAATCCCTCTTAGCGAGTCTCTCCGGGCCTAAAATTGTTTCTTTTCAAAATCCCACTCCCCGGTGATTCATTATTTTTTATTTAGGGGGAGAACTTTCTCATTTTTGATTCAAAATCTCAAAATTCAAAAATTACATTTGGTTTCAAATTTCAAATTTCAATTCTTATTCAATTTAGAATTTTCAATTTTCAATTGGTTTCCAACAGTTGGTATCGAATTTGTTTTTGTTTCAAAACTTTCAATTCAAACTGTTATTCAAATTTTCATTTCAATTTCAAAGGGGGAGAAATTTCTTGATTGATTGGGGGAGAATCCTTTTCATCATGCTTAAGCATCTCCTTTCAATTTTAGTATTTTTCATTGTTTGTTTCGGTGATTGTGATCATCAAAATAGGGGGAGATTGTTGTACCTCTCGAACCCCTCAAGGTTTAATTTTCATGATCACAATCACTCTCATCTTTATCTAATCCTCTTTCAAGTGTTTTTGGATTGATAGGAATCAAATCAGGTGGCCAAGGAATTGGGCCAAGCAAGCTTAAGTGGCAAAGGCCAAACTGGACTGAAATGCAGTCCACCGGCCAACCGGTGGCTTCACCACCGGCCAGCCGGTGGCACCTGGGAAGAAGGCTGAGCTTCTGCCTCAGCACCGGCCAACCGGTGGCCTTGCACCGGCCAGCCGGTGGCCCCCTGCCCAAACAGTATTAGCTACTGCCTCACCACCGGCCAGCCGGTGGCTCTGGCACCGGTCGACCGGTGGACCCTGGAAAAGAATCCAATGACTTTTTGCAAACACCGGCCAACCGGTGGCCATGCACCGGCCAGCCGGTGGCCCAGTCAAACTAGCCGTTGGGTTTGACCAGTCAACCCTCCTTTGGCCTCCAACGGCTCCGAAGACCTCTCCAACGGCTCCGAAGCCTCCCCAAGGGTTCCTAGCCTATAAATAAAGGCTGAGGAAGCCCCGGAATGACATCGGATCATATACCAAGCGCTCGGACATATTGTTGCACATTTGGCGAACCTCTGGCGCTCCACCTTCAAGGATCCTCAAGTGCTCCAACTACTTCCACATCCAAGGAGCACCTCAAGAAGCTTGGGAGAGCACACTACATCAACTCCATCATCCAATTGGCGCCCAAGTCTCCCTCCAATACGGTTTTTCTTGTTTATTCATTTTGAGCTTAATTTTGGGTTTGTGTCTACAAACCCCAAACCCTTTTCTCATCCCCCTTTCTTTTGGGTTCTCACACCACCACTAAGGTGTGAAGAGGTTTTTCAAGCCTTTCCTTTTAAAGGGCTTGAGTTGTCGGTGAGCTAGCCTTCACCCGTTAAAAAGGCTAGTGGGTTCTTACTTAACCATTAAAAGTAAGTGGGTTCTTGCTAAACCACAAAAAGCAAGCTGTAATAGGTCCTAGTGCTACCTCAAAGCCTAGTGGGTTTCTTGCTAAAACCATTGAAAAGCAAGCGGTAGGAATCTCTCAACGGTTGAGTTGGGAGCGGAGACGTAGGCCGGGTTTTGGCCAAACTCCGTTATCAATTTCGTGTGTCTTGCCTCTTTACTTTCCGCTGCATTTCAACTTTGATTTTTAATTTGTTAATCATTTTTTTAAAAGGAAATTCACCCCCCCTCTTGCCATCATTCCCTCGTTTGTTCCGACCCAACATTGGTATCAGAGGACGTATTTGAATAATTCCCTAACCGGTTTCAAATTAAAGATCCTATTTTTTTTGATGGCTTCTACCGCTTCTTCCTCTCAATCCCCCGAAGGACATTCTTTGGATCGTGCTCCATTCTTTGATGGAGCCGATTATACTTTTTGGAAAACCCGCATGACCACATTTCTTAAAAGCATTAGCTATCCTATTTTTAAAATTGTCATGCATGGTTACACTCTCTCTAGTAAAGATGAATCTAAATGGACCCCCGTAGACATTGCAAATTTTGAGCTTGATGGCAAAGCCATGAACGCTCTACATTGTGGGTTAGATCGTAATGTTTTTGATTGTATTTCCTCTTGCTCTACTTCACATGATATTTGGAAATGTTTAGAACTTACCCATGAAGGCACTAAGAAGGATCAAAAGCAAGAGCCCGACAACAAGCGAGAACCCGATGAAAAATCCGTGCCCAATTGCCCACTTCACAAGAAAAGGGCCAAGAAGAAGAGAAAGAAAAAGGTCCTCAAGGCCACATGGAGTGACACCTCCTCATCCTCCTCCTCCTCCTCAAGTGACCAAGGTACAAAATGCCTAATGGCATTCCATGAGGTAACATATTCCGATTCCTCTTCCTCATGTTCTTCAAATTCAAATTCTTTAAATCATCTTTCTTATGAAGAACTCTCATTTGCTAGAGATCAATTGGAAAAAGGTTTTCATGAACTCTCTTCTAAATTTGTCGCGTTGAAAAAATCTTTCAAAAAACTCTCCTCCGAAAAAGAGAAACTTCTCAAAGAGAAGGAGGAGATGTCCCTTAAAATCCAAAATTTTCCAAATGTTGATTCCATGGAATCAACCATCAAAGACCTAAGAGAGACCCTAGACAAGTTCACCCAAGGTGAACAAAATTTGAACAATTTGCTTGGTTCACAAAGGGTATCCCGAACCACCAATGGACTTGGCTATACCAACCGAGCCTCCTCCTCCCATGCTCAAACTGTTTTTGTAAGGGGGAGCTCCGATTACAAATTTTGTAATTATTGCAAGAAAACCGGGCATCTCATTTATGAGTGTAATTGTAAAAACGCCCGGTATGGCCAACCCAAGTCTATTTTCTATAGTGACGAGTTTTATAGGAGAAGACCCGCCATGAGACAAGTGTGGATTGAAAAATCCCTCTTAGCGAGTCTCTCCGGGCCTAAAATTGTTTCTTTTCAAAATCCCACTCCCCGGTGATTCATTATTTTTTATTTAGGGGGAGAACTTTCTCATTTTTGATTCAAAATCTCAAAATACAAAAATTACATTTGGTTTCAAATTTCAATTTTCAATTCTTATTCAATTTAGAATTTTCAATTTTCAATTGGTTTCCAACAGTTGGTATCGAATTTGTTTTTGTTTCAAAACTTTCAATTCAAACTGTTATTCAAATTTTCATTTCAATTTCAAAGGGGGAGAAATTTCTTGATTGATTGGGGGAGAATCCTTTTCATCATGCTTAAGCATCTCCTTTCAATTTTAGTATTTTTCATTGTTTGTTTCGGTGATTGTGATCATCAAAATAGGGGGAGATTGTTGTACCTCTCGAACCCCTCAAGGTTTAATTTTCATGATCACAATCACTCTCATCTTTATCTAATCCTCTTTCAAGTGTTTTTGGATTGATAGGAATCAAATCAGGTGGCCAAGGAATTGGGCCAAGCAAGCTTAAGTGGCAAAGGCCAAACTGGACTGAAATGCAGTCCACCGGCCAACCGGTGGCTTCACCACCGGCCAGCCGGTGGCACCTGGGAAGAAGGCTGAGCTTCTGCCTCAGCACCGGCCAACCGGTGGCCTTGCACCGGCCAGCCGGTGGCCCCCTTCCCAAACAGTATTAGCTACTGCCTCACCACCGGCCAGCCGGTGGCTCTGGCACCGGTCGACCGGTGGACCCTGGAAAAGAATCCAATGACTTTTTGCAAACACCGGCCAACCGGTGGCCATGCACCGGCCAGCCGGTGGCCCAGTCAAACTAGCCGTTGGGTTTGACCAGTCAACCCTCCTTTGGCCTCCAACGGCTCCGAAGACCTCTCCAACGGCTCCGAAGCCTCCCCAAGGGTTCCTAGCCTATAAATAAAGGCTGAGGAAGCCCCGGAATGACATCGGATCATATACCAAGCGCCCGGACATATTGTTGCACATTTGGCGAACCTCCGGCGCTCCACCTTCAAGGATCCTCAAGTGCTCCAACTACTTCCACATCCAAGGAGCACCTCAAGAAGCTTGGGAGAGCACACTACATCAACTCCATCATCCAATTGGCGCCCAAGTCTCCCTCCAATACGGTTTTTCTTGTTTATTCATTTTGAGCTTAATTTTGGGTTTGTGTCTACAAACCCCAAACCCTTTTCTCATCCCCCTTTCTTTTGGGTTCTCACACCACCACTAAGGTGTGAAGAGGTTTTTCAAGCCTTTCCTTTTAAAGGGCTTGAGTTGTCGGTGAGCTAGCCTTCACCCGTTAAAAAGGCTAGTGGGTTCTTACTTAACCATTAAAAGTAAGTGGGTTCTTGCTAAACCACAAAAAGCAAGCTGTAATAGGTCCTAGTGCTACCTCAAAGCCTAGTGGGTTTCTTGCTAAAACCATTGAAAAGCAAGCGGTAGGAATCTCTCAACGGTTGAGTTGGGAGCGGAGACGTAGGCCGGGTTTTGGCCGAACTCCGTTATCAATTTCGTGTGTCTTGCCTCTTTACTTTCCGCTGCATTTCAACTTTGATTTTTAATTTGTTAATCATTTTATTAAAAGTCAATTCACCCCCCCCCCCTCTTGCCATCATTCCCTCGTTTGTTCCGACCCAACAGTCCTCATTTAGTCAAAAAGTTTAAAATATAGTATCTAAAAAGGGTTCACTATTAAAGTTGATAAAAGTGCAATACTGAAAATGGATTTGTTCTTGCATTATATCTAAGAAACTCATAATATGGATTCTAAAATTATAAGGATTATATAAACATTAAAATTTATCTAATACTATTCATAAACTCTTTTGAACGGCTTGTTTGGTAAGTCATGGTGTGCTTGAACATGGTGTTGCATGTAGTGAAAGTTATTGAATTATTTGAAGAAATAACACACTATGAAATCTTGGGGTGTTACAATATTCTTATGTAATGTTAAAGATTATTATGGTTAACCACGTTATATAGATTTACGTTCCATGTTCATCCTCTTACTAGTCTTATAGCTCACCCATTTCATTAACATATATTCTCCGGTGACTTCATCTACTAAGGATAAAATGATCGTTATAATGATAATAACGTTTTTAAAAAAATAAGGATTATTTTTTATTATGAACAACTTATTTATGGTTGTCATTTTTACAAGACACTAACCTTTAAATATTTGTTTTGTAAGACTATAATGACATTTTCATTTAAAATAATTTAATAGTCATGTATGGAAATTTAGGGTTTCTATAGTTCAATCAAAGAATTATTTAGTTAATTTGGAATTAGTATTAGAGAATGTTAGTAAAACCCTTTAAGAATAATTTTATGAAAACATTTAAGAAGAGTTTTTTCAAAAAAAAAATACTAAACCTATGGATACCATTAGACAATCCTTTAGAGTAAAATAAAAAAAATAATGACTTATTCACTCATGATTTGTATACTAATGATTCGTTCAAACCTATACTAATTTAGTAAATGGTGGTAACATGGAGAATCTAATCCAAAAATATGTATTACGGTTTGTGAAATGGTTTACCGAATGAGATCCCCAATTCATTAAGAGGTGGAGTAAAAACATTATAGAAATGATTACCATGTTGTCTCGGGATATTAATAATAACCTAAATAACGTGGAAAATACTAAATCACCCAAGAAGGATAAACTAGGAATTTATTCTATTACATAGTAGCAACCACTAACATTTAGTGTATATTTAGATACACTTATTATGGAGAAGTGGGTCAAATTAATCTGTAAGACCTTTTGCGTGATTCAATGTTATGATAAAAATAATGTGAATTAGGTTCTTTATTTCTTCTATGGAGAGTCCAATAAATGGTGTAAATTGATTTATAAAACCAATATGAATGGATAGAATAGAATCAATGGAGATAGAATCCATTAATAAAATATTTCTTAAAAATAATATCCCTATAACTTTTTGTACAAATATAGAATGAGAATTCATATAGATGAAGTAAATGGAAGGTGAATCTGTCATGGACTATGAAAAAAACGCGTCGCATGGATTTTAGGGCACAGCTTAGTATTTGATATCCATTTGTATAGAATTATTAATATATTCTTTGGTGTTTTAAAGAATTACCTTCAAAAGGATATATCTATCGAAAAATTAGGTAGTTATGATTAATTTGTAAGATGTCATCTAAATGTGGTGTAGTAATATGGAGAATGGTTGAATTATTATGGAGATAAGATACTAAAGGTGGAGTTTCAAGAAGGACGATCTAATGAAAGTGTTGGAATGAATGAACAACCAACCACATACCAAAAATTTCGAAATATGCATAATTTGAACATCCTCAGTGAAATAGGGAAAATAAATAATTTTTTATGATAGGGTAAGTAAACTCAATAATGAAAAATATACATGAAAAATATATCCAATGATATGGAGGAAATTATAGAACCACCCATGGATCAATGATTCAACTATAGGGAGAAAGGGAACTATGCAAGACAGTGCACTAAACCTTGATTTCATGAGGGTAATAATCATCAACAACAACCTAATCCAATGTAGAAAGGGAAATATTATTCCATCTATATTTTTTAAGTGGAGCAATAAAATGAAGTCATACATGGTATACATACTATACACACAATAAATAAAAAATCATATTTTATTTTGGTTCTACTCATTTTTTATATCAAGAATTTTTTCTAGGACTATTAAATGTAAGACACATCATCTTGAGGAAGGTATACTTTTCAAAACACCAAGTGGTGTTATCATTTCAACCCACATGTTGGAATCTATTAATTTTTTTGTATGCATGGAGATTATTCTAGAGAATATAAAAACACATCCATTGGTGTAATTCGATGATACAATGGGTATGGAAAGAATGTCGTGATATAGAGAACATAATTACTATTAGGAAAATGAAATATCATTTTAGATATCGAACAATCCCATGACCCTATATAAATTCATGGAAGACAATGAATCTCATTTAGAAAATCCATCAATAGTATGGGTATTAATACACTGTGGAGAAGAATACCTCACTCAAATGATAAGGTAAATGAATTGTATCCACATATAGGAAATTTATATTAATGTGTAATATATAAATGTTATTTCTGAACTGTTACATAAGAATCCACTTTTTTATGAATTATAACTCTTTATAGAAATTGTACCTGGAGCCACCACTATCTCATAATTTTCCTACTGGATGGCCACAATTTAACAAGAGGGTTTAAATAAGTTGATGTAATACAACTTGGATAAATAGTTAATATGCCCTAGTGAATCACCATGGGGTCATCCTATGACATGCTGACCCAGAAGCCACTGAACGGTGCCC
The DNA here is from genome assembly GCA_963277665.1 of Viscum album. NCBI lineage: Eukaryota > Viridiplantae > Streptophyta > Magnoliopsida > Santalales > Viscaceae > Viscum > Viscum album. The sequence continues at coordinate 2,078,596,845 of OY728140.1, forward strand.
CGAGTCGGTTGACCACATGACCTCAAGCTCAACTCCTCATTTGCCAAAGGTTGTCGACTAGCATCGAGGGTTTGGTAAGTCAGTCTTGGGGATACTATAACCTCTATTATCAGAATAATACGCCAGCAGAAGAAAATAGAAATTAACCTGGAACAAAAGCGTATAAGAATAAAAAAACAGATCCATGACATATGATAGTCTATCTAGAAAATAAAATATTTAACATAATGTTAATGCATGCTATGACAACGAAAGTGTGATGTGTCTACTATGAAACAGAATGTAAAGACACAGTGACTCCAAAATGGGTCCCGAACCAGGTCTGGTTCCCTCTTCCATTCTCCAAACCCAAATAGTAATCTATCCTAGGGCCTTGACCATATCCTTCCATGCAATAATAATGTTTTCTTCGGTGCCGATCAGGCGGCACGAATATGTTGTGAGTTAATCTAAGTAGGCCACCACGAACGGTGTCTAAAACGAGTCGAGTAATAATATAGTGCATGATGTTTTAGGTATTAATATATACAATGTGTAATCTAAATCGTTATCAAATATTCATTTAATCATTATTCAACACATTAGGCCTTGTTCAATTCATGTTACCCATTTTAATCTTCATTCATTACCATTAATCATTTGGTGTAGGTCATCATGCCTAGAACCCCAAATCACATTTGAATCATTATTCATTATTATCAATAATAATTTGGTGTAGGAAGTATTTCATATCACTAAAAATATTGTTGAGTGTAGGACTTCATGCCTAGAACTCAAATTATCATTAAGTGTAGGTCATTATGCTTAACACCATTACATCTAAGCACATAGATAACTATTGGAGAAGAACGCCATTTCTGATTCCCAACTTCTACTTGGGTCTAATATGTCATTCCTAGTCCCTCAAAATCTCATCCATTTAATCATTCTTTAATTGAAAATAATTTTACACATTAATAATTTACTACTCCAATTTTTTGTTAAACATTTCAAAGGCCATTAGTTAATTCATCAATTAACATAGCACATAATCCATTAATTATTTCATCAATTAATTAATCAATAAAAATCATTATTAATTTATAATTAGTTCTTTGAATTAATTATCCAATTCAAAACCATAATGTAATAAATAAATCTCACAATTAATTATCTTTAATCACATCACGACCCATAATTAATTCTTCCAATTAATTATCTTCTGTCAACACCATGGAACATAATTAATTCTAACAATTAAATATCTTACATAGAGAAACAGAATCACATAATAAATCCCCCAAATTATTTATCCTTACTCAATAAATTTAATATCTCTAAAACCATATCAAACCATCAAAAGATCAATTTGGGCAACCCCCTTCATTTGTTTTATGATCAACCATCAATTAACCACCAAGGCTAATCACATGTAAAATCTATAATCCTAACTACCCAAATTTAAAAAATTAAATTATCATGGGAATATATACATTTTAGAAATCAAACATGTATGATAAATCATTACTTTGGAAGTTCAATTTAGACCACCCACCTCATTTTATTGATAGAAGTTATCCCTGGAGAAATTCCCAAAATTTGACCGGCACATCGTCATCGAACAATCTACAAATCTAAATCCCTAAAACCAAAATTATGATCTAAGTCATTAATATATTTCAAAACTATATCTATATCTATAATCCTTGATCAAGATCATAACTCATTCATTAAGATCCAAGTAAATGGTGTAGATCCTCCGTGAAATGTTCTTGGAAATATAGAGGAACGAATGGGATAAGCAACGGGATGAAATACACATCTTTGGAGGAGAGAAAATCTTCAACTAGGGAATTCAATCTCGAATAACTGTGTTCATATTTCCTTGGAATCCCTCTGGAAGGCTTTGGGAACAACTCGAATCTATTATTCTTGATCTATGGTCAAAAAATGGGAGTCTTAGGTGCTTCTATTGTTTTTTAAAGAGATTTTATGATTAGAAAATTTGTGTTCAAATTTTCTTGGGTAGAGGGGAATGATTAGGGAAACACTACACCAATCGTGCACACTTCACTGCCCACTTCTTCATGGGTGGAATGGTTTTGTCTCACAATTAGGAAAACCTTGCACAAACCGTGCATACTCATTTGTCCAATTTTACAGGCTTGGCACATTTTGGTCCAATGGTTGGGAAAACCATGCGCAAACCATGCACATCCCATCGTCGTTTATTTTTCCATAAAAGTTCACCCAAACTCACCCGAAGACACTATTCCATGTTAATGGCACATATTGAAATAAAAAATTACCTAAAAACGCGCCTGAGATGACTCCAGAAAAGGTTAGGAGCTTATAGCCTGCCCACCGTATAATATCGCGTCTTTGAGCTGTGCTCCGGAACATTTCTAAGATTCCAAGCAAAAATGATTTGTCCATTGAGCCATCATGTCTGCTTCCCATTCCCATGTTTCTTCTAGAAGATTTCTGTGTTTATATAACACATGAACTAATGGAATGGTCTTTCCCTATAATACATTTTCACTATGACCCACCACACGTATCAGATGATCCTCAAAGAATGCATCTATATCGTGGTCAACTTCTTTCACATCAATCATCTGAGAAGGGTCTGGGTGATATCTCGACAGTTCTGACACATGGAAAATATCATGCATAGAGATGAATTTCTATGCATGTTCTAATCAGTACGCCACCATCCCGATTATCTCTAGCAAGTCACAAATTCCCAAAAACATGGGTGCATACATTCTCTTCCTCTATATCCTATGGTGACCCAATCTAAGTAACACTTGAAGGAATACATGATCATCCTCTAAAAACACTATATTTCATCTCCATTTATCATCATGTGACGTCTTCGTACTTTGAGACGTAGCCATATGTTTTCGAATCAACTCCACGTGCTCCAATGTCCTAGGAATGAGACACAGTCCTAAAAAATCATTCTTACCTGCCCCTAAACAACACAATAGTAATCTACAAGGCCTTCCATAAAGTGCCTCATATGGTTCCACCTGTATTGTTTCCAAATAACCGTTCTTATAGGAAAACTCCAGTTAAGCCATGTGATTCTCCCATGAACCACCAAAGTCATGCACACATGCTTACAGAATATGCTCTAACACATGTACGGTATGCTTCGACTGCCCATCTTATTGTGGGTGGAAGGCAGTACTTAATGGATCCTATATACCAAGAACCTTCTGTAAACCTTGCTAGAAGCGTGAAGAATAGCTTGAATCGTGATCATAAACTATAGTCTATGGAACCCCATTCAAACAAACCATCTCTCTCATGAACAGTTCTCTCAAATTCTCTATTGTAATGGTTTACTTGATAGGAAAGAAGTGTAGTACCTTCGTTTTTTGATCCACAATGACCCAAATAAAATTATTCTTCTTAAGAGTCTTTGGAATTCCCACCACAAAATTCATGATCATGTCATCCCACATCTATTCCGGAATAGGTAATAGTTGCAATAGGCCTCCAGGTGATTGATGCTCTGCTTTCACCTGTTTACAAGTGAAACATCTTGTTATAAACCATTTTATCTCAATTTTCAAACCTGGCCACCAAAACAATCGTCGAAGGTCACAATACATTTCTCTCACACATTTATGTAACTCCCACCTTGATGTATGAAATTCTTGAATGAGTTCCTCTTACATACATATAGGAACAAAAACCTATTTTTTCATAGAGATGATGTCATCCTCATATATTTTTTAGTCGGAAGGTGTCGCCACACCATCAAGGCCAAACACTATGGATACTCATACTTCCTGTCTCTGATCAGTCGTAAGAGTGTGGAATCCATTGCTATAGAAACCAGATTCCTCCTATCCAGACTCTCCTAAACTACCACATGCATTTGTGCCAGGAAATTCATCATCATACACTATTCATTTGACTCGTCTACAAACTGAGTCGTAGTTTTTATGCTCTAGGCATCAGCCGCACTCTTCCCCTTCTAGGTTGTATATGCCAGTTCTAAATCAACGGACTTCATATACTCTACCCATCATCAATAATTAATATTCAAGTTTCACTTTGAAAAGATATACATCAAGATTTTATGATCCTTAAAAACTATATACTTTTCTTCCAGAAGATAGTGTTTCCAACATTTAAGAGCATAAAACAATGGTGCCAAGACAAGGTCATGAGTAATTTAATTCCATTCATGTGGCCTCAACTTCCGAGACACATAAAAAATGACTCTACCCCCTATCATCAACACATCATCGATTACATCCCCCAAAGCGTCAAAATATACTGTCTACTCTTCACTTGACTCATGTAATATCAAAAATGGAGTCAATTTCAAGCACTTCTTCAACTTCTGGAAAGAATTATCACATGATCCTTTCCAAACAAACTTTATCCCTTTATTGGTCAAACCATTAAGTGGTACAGCCAACCGGGAAAATCCCAGGATGAATCTCCTGTAATAAGCAGCCAAACAAAAAAAGACTCGAATATCAAAAATATTCATTGGATCCTCCAATGAAATCATTGCCTTCACTTTGTCTGGGTCCAATATAACACCTTCCTCTAAGATTATGTGCCCCAATAAATGAACCATGTCCATAAAAACTAAAATTTAGATATATTGGCGTATAGCTGATGCTATCTCAGTGTAACCCGGAAAATGTCAAGATATTGGGCATGATCTTCATGAGTCATAGAGTACACTAAGATGTCATCCACTAATACCACCACAAACTAATATAAGTATGGAATGAAGATAATGTTTATCATGTCTATAAACCCAGCTAGAGCATTAGTCAACCCAACCAGCATTACGAAAAACGCATAAAGTATATACCTGATCATAGGAGAAAGTCATGGTATATCAGTAGTCCATTCTCTTGGCTGATGATACCCTGATCTCATATCTATCATTGAGAATACATTCCCCCCCCCCTCACCTGAAAAAATAAATCATCAATACACAGAAGAGGAAATCAGCTCTTCACAGTCATTTTATTCAACTTCTGGTAATCAACACACATCTATAGACTCCCATTGGCCTTCTTTGTGGACAAAACAGGTGTTCCACAATGAAATATACTTGGAAGGATAAACTCTTTACTCTATAACAATTCCAACTATGTTTGAATCTCTTGAAGCTCAGTCAGTGCCATTCATTAAGGTGGAATAGATAACGGCTCAACCCCTGGGATGAGCTCAATAGTGAACTCCACATCTCCCTCGGGTGGCAACCCAGAAAATTATTTTGGAAAGACATCCCAAAAAAGTTCTATTATTGGTGGAAGGACATCATCCATACCACTCCCACTATCCAACAAAAGACTAAAAACTTGGGATATGATCAATCCCAGTTCCTGAGTAATTGACCCAGATCTACCTACATGGATACCGCATTCTCCATAAAGGACATGTTCGTCACCCTGAGGAGATACAAAGGTCGCTCTATTGCGGTAATAATCTATGTGGGCTCAGTATGTTACATGCCAATACCTACACATAATCAGTTCAATGTCTGTTATATCATAGACATAGATGTCCCAATAGAAATGATACTCTATGGTCTCTAGTGAACATACCATACATAAACTGATATATCCAGTCTATATTACCAAATGTGTATCGATATTTATCAACCTTATTATTAACTCCACCTCCAGGCTCAATCCATTAACAAGATTTGAAGATATAAAAAAATGAGTGGCAGCAGTATCAAATAAGGAACTAGCTAAAGTAGAATCAACTAGAATAGTACCTATCACTATCGTTGGACCATCCTCACTCTTCACAAGTGTAGGCTACACTGCAAGTAACTATCTTAACACTCTTCCCTATGGTGTCTTATGACTCCCATGAGTAGAAACACTCTCCTGTAATGGGAGCTCAAACCATGAAGCAGCACACCCACTACCTCTACCTCCTCTTCCATTGTATGTCTAGCTTCCAGACTTATATGGTGCAGAATACCCCTTCCCACACACTGACTTTTAGTAGCTTCTCCCTCAGCACCAGCATGTCTTTTCTTCCTACAAAACCTCTCTAGTTTTCTTATCTTGTAACAAACTGGAACTCCACTAGTTGTGTAGGACAATGTGTATGATAATGTCCCAAACTACCGTACTGGTGACAAAGAATAAGAGAAATATCTTGGTTAAATGTTCCTTTTTTCTATCCACTGTCCTGAGTAAGATTCTAGTGGAAGCGCTTACTGCTCTCGGAAGGCCCACATCCTAATAGTCCCACTACCTCTACCATAATGAAAGCCTCGTTCAGGTTCCCCTCTAAATTGAGAGCCAGATTAAGTACTGAAAATTTCATCATTCTAAATATATTCAACTAGGAAATAATTTCAAACTTAAGTATGTCCTGGAATTTTTTTTCTGAATATGTATCATTTAATGCCAATTCTAGAGAAAAATTCTTTAAATCCGTGAAACGTTCAGTGTACTCCATTATGGACATTCTCCCTTGTTTCAGATGCATAAACTATCTTTCTTTCTCTTTCCCTAGCGTTTTTGGGATGAAGAACTCTAACAACATATCCAGAATGTCCTACCCTAACATCTCATTAGTTTTTTAGATCGTCCCTGAAAGTCCCACCAGCACTAAACATAACCCCTCAGCAAATAAGCAGCAAACATGAACCTCCTATCATCCGGAGGCTCCCGATTGTCATGTATTACCTCTATGGATTCAATCCAGAATTCAGATCCCTCAGGTCGACCCTCTCAAGTAAAAGTAAGAGGGTGATACACCTAAAACACCCATGTCAACTCAGAAATTATTTTATGAACCCTTCCTCGGTCTCTCTCCATAAATTTCATGAGACGAGGAACGTTCTCTTAGATCTTATATCAATCTTACTAAGCTTGCACCAATGGTGCGTCATCCTCTAAATCTAGAATTTCCTTCTTTACCATATCCCTTGGCCTCTCCCCCAACAATTATCATGTATACATATTTATACAAATTCCAAAACATGTCTTAGGTCTCATATCAAATCCTTATAACATTTATGTAAGTGAAAAAACTAACACAAAAAATTTCAACATGTGAATTCTCCGTTTTTTTCTCCACATGGTCATCACTGAGGCTTTATCACCACCCTTAACCATCCTGCTCCTAGGTCATAGTTAACAAGGGTACATTCATTCTCATTAATCAATCAACCATTAATTAATCACATTATTTTAAATTAATTAATTCAATAATAAATTAATTAATCGTTCCTATTTCATGAATCAAGGATCTCTTCATGAAATAATTATTCTCATTTGTCGTAATTTATTCAATATCACATCAAGGAAAATAGTTCATGTTTAACAACTCACCCATAACCCATTTTCCCATGAGTGACTAGAATGATCCATGTGACAACAACCCTAAGTGGTTAGAATGATGCGTGAAAACAAAACTATCCTTCCTATTTAGACTACGAATCCAAATTCGACAATTTTCATAACAAATATCACATCACACAACAAGGTGAAATAATATAAAACTGTAACAACAAGAAACAATCACAAAAATATCCCCTGTGTACTAGGATTTTCTCCCATACATGGGTCCGCAACTCCAATGCATGAGATCATTACCATGCCTCGACTCTTTCTAGTCTCCTGTCTACCTTTTCCAAAATAGTAATACAAAAGAAAAAGAATGAAATGAAAACTCCTTTGATACAAATTTGTGGTGTACTGACCTGGAATCCACTAAATGGTGCCCCAAGATGGTAGGCCAAATTCCCTCAAGCGCACTTCTCTATATGCCAGAGGGTGTCATCTAGCAGGAAGGGTCCCGTAAGTCAGTTTTGGGGAGACTATAGCCTCTGTTATCAGAATAAAACACCAGAAGAAGCAAATAGAAAATAACCTATCACAAAAGCATATATAAATAAACAGAACAGATCCAGGACATATGATATTCAAAATAGAAAAATACAATATTCAACTAAATGTTAAATCATTCCATGACAAAGAAAGTTTTATGACTCTACTATTCAACTGAGTGTAAAGACACAAAAACTCCAAAACAGGTCTCAAACCATGTCTAGATCCCTATCCTATGATCTAAACACAAACAAAAATAAATCACTGGGCCTTTACCATATCATGTCTTGTAATAAAAAGTCTACTCATGTGCCGATCAGGAGGCCTGATTAGAGTATGATTCCAACTCAGTGGGCCACCACCAACAGTGGCTAAAACGGGTCCAGTCAAAAGACAGTGCATGCTATTTTAGGAAGTAATAAATAAAATGTATAGTCTAAACTGTTATCACATTGTCATTTATTATTTAACCAATAAATTAGAATAAGTTCAATTCAAGCATTCCATTTGAATCATTATATAATACCATTAATGTTTTGGTGTAGGTTATCATGCATAACACTCAAAATATCATTTGAATCACAATTAAATATTATCATTAATCTTTAAGTATAGAATGGCATGCCTAGCACCACAAATATCATTGAGTGTAAGAAATCATGCCTAGCACTCCAGTTCTCATTCGGTGTAGGTCATCATTCCTAACACCCTTACATATATGTGGATAGATAACTTTTGGGGAGGAAATTCATGTCCAAGACCCAACTTTTACATTGTTCTATGATATCATACCTAACACCACAAAATATCAACCATTTAATCATTCATTAATTCACAATAATTTTTTCACATTGATCATTTACTAATCCAATTATTAGTAAAAAAATTCAAAGACCATTATTTATTTCAACAATTAACTAAGCACATAACCTGTTAATTAATTAATCAATTAATCAATCAATAAAAACAATTCTCATTTCATAAAGAATTATTCCAATTAATTAGAAAATTCAAAACCATCGAGTCATAAGTAAATATCAAAAACTAATTATCTTTAATCACATCAAGAAACAAAATTAATTATTTCAATTTATTATCTTTGTTCAAATTCTTGGGACATAATTAATTGTCACAATTTATTATCTGACATAGCAAAACATAATCTCATAATAAATCCACCCAACTAATTATCTATCCACAATCAATATAATATCTTAAAAAAATATCAACCCTTCAAAAGATCAATTTGGGAACCCCCATCCATTTTTTCTGTAATCAACAATCAATTAACCACTAAGGCAAATCAGAGGTCAAAACCATATTCTTTAATACTCAAATTTAGGAATTTGATTATCAGGGGAATCTAACAATTTCATAACTCATACACATATCATAAATCATGACTATGGGAGTTCAATTTATAACACCTACAATGGTTTATAGATGGATGTTGGCCTACTGAAATCCCCTAAATTCGAGCATCACAAGGTCATTGAGCAATCACCAAATCTATATCCCTAAAACCAAAATTAGGATCAATGGAATCAATATCATGGAAAACTATATCTTGATCTAAAATCCTATATCTAGGTCATATCTTCAAGGATTATATCCAAGGAAATAGTGAAGATACTCCATGAAAAGTTCATTTAAAGATAGAGGAAAGAATTGGAGAAGCAAATTATGAAATTCACATACCCGGAGGAGAGCAGATATTCAATCTGAGCCATCAATCTCGATGAACGGTGTTTAGATCACCTTGGAATCCCTTCCGAAGGCTCTGGGAACACCTAGAATATGTCAAGGCTAGGCTAAGATCAAAAATTGGTAGTACTGGGGTGTTCAGGTGGTTATAAAATAAATTTTTTTATATTAGAAACGGTGTACACAATTCATTAGGTAGAGGCACATAGTTAGGCAAACCATGCTCCAAATGTGCGGACTCCACTACCCAGTTCTCCATGGTTGGAAGGATTTTTTCACACGATTAGGAAAATCATGCACCAACCATGCGGAACCCTCTGTCCAATTGGGTATGCTTGACATGGTTTGGTCACATGATTTGTCAAACCAAGTGCAAACCATGCACACCCCACTATCCTTTTTTTCCTTAAAAGATAACCCAAAACCACTCCATTCCACTACTCCAAATAATTGGTTCTTAAAGACATAAAAAATTACCTAAAAAATTGCACGATATTACTGTAGAAATGGTCAGGATCTTATAAAACCTGTTCTCTTTAACAAGAAGAATAAGGGATCAATGCATCTATGTATTGATTACCAGAAGAATTATATGATCATAGTAAACAATAAGAGCCATACTATATGGTTGATGACAACATTGATCAACTATGAGTACAGAGATACTTCTCCATGGGGGATCTTCATTTAAGATATCATCAACTTTTGTTTAATAATAAAGATATTCAATGTAATGTTTCTCATTTAAGGTTTTGGAACTATATGTTTGTAGTGATTCCCTTTAGACATACTAATATCACTGAAATATTTGGGAATTTTATGAATAATTTTGTAATAAACTACCATAAAAAATATTTTTTATTGTTTATTGATGATATTTTAATCAAGTAGAATGTCATTGATGAACAAGGATACTATATTTGGATTGTGCTGGTGACATTAATGATAATTTGTATGTCATGTTTGTCATGTGTGACTTTTCGATGTAGTAGGCCACATTTTTGGGGAACATGAATAAAAATTAGGGAATATCTAAGGACCATTCCAAGACAACTGATACTGAAAAATAGAACATAACCAACAGTGTTATAGAATTACACAGTTTTATAGATTAGCTATGTAATACTTCTATTTTTTGAGTAATTTATCATGATTTTATAACCCACTATATATGATAACCTGGAATGTGATAAATTATGTCTGGATGGAAGAATGTGAGGAAATATTCACTGAGCTCAATAATAGGATAATTACAGGACTTATACTCACAGTACCAATAATTCGATAGTTGTTTGACATATATAGTAATGCTTCAATGAAATTGATGGTTTGTGTACTCATGAATAAGGATAAATTGATATCATATTCCACACTTTAGTTGAATTTACAAGAGCACAAATACCTAACACATGATCTACCAGCAACGACTGTGATTGTTTCCTTGAAAATATAGTGAATTAACCTCAATGGTGAAAATTGTGAAATATATTCAAATCACAATAGTATAAAGTATATATCCACTTATAATAATCATGAAATGTGTCAAAGGAGATGGTTGGATCTAATAAAACTCCACGATATCACTATTCGATATCATCATGATATGGAAAACATGGTAGATGATGCTCATTGTAGAACAAAACAAGGTACTATATCCATGTTTCATATTTAGAAAGACACTATATTCATGTAAATACAATGGTTTGACCGTTTTAGTATAAACTGTTTTCCATACCTTTTTCTTCCAATCATGATGATTTCCACCCTATGTAACATAAATCAGATTCATGTTATCAATATTTCCCAAATCACTGATATTAAACCCCTCACGATTGGATTGATATTTGTTACCCCATTTTTTAATTATTCGTGTATATTTTCATTGGACTCATGTTCCCTTTAATAGAACTCACCACACATATATCATTTTATAAATCGTATAAAAACCTGTAAATAGTTTCCCACACATTGAATGTGTAAGGGTTATGTCCTGACTTATTATTTGTTATCTTATCCATTGTAAACCAACATGACCACTTATTAACCTATTCAACTTTAGTGACATAAGTTTCAGAGAAATAGTTGTCAACTTTCTCTGCATACCTAAAATTTGTCTGAAAATATTTAAATTATCATGAGGGTAGTGATCTTCATAAAAATGGATTCAATCCAAAAAAAATTATTTTTTATATAAAGAACCTGAATAATATCTACTGCATAACTGAAAAAATAATATAATGGTTTCTTCATATTTTGATACTCAATATTCACTGTACTAGATCAACTACAAGAAATGTTAATCTGTTATGATTTGAAAAAACATAGGAAAATAATTTTCCATAAAATTATCCTATATTATATCCCATTCCCTAACATCAAACATTCCTTTTCTAATGTATTCATAACCAATGTCCACTATCGATCAACATCACCATCAAAATGATACATTTCATGGGTTACTTCTTGACATTCTATATATCACATGAAATAAATATACATTACTGTGCATTGATACATCCTTCAGATACCACTAGATATGAGGTTCTTCCAAAATTCGGTGGGGTTTGTTTCATAAATTTATCAAATATCGACATGCCCTACTAATGTGGATATAGTTTATATTGAACATATATTCCACCAAATTTTTTAGAATTCTATAATTGATCCATTGAAGAAAATAAATCCCCCAATTCCAATTCTCACAATTCAAGGATTTCTTATATAGAAGGGCATTATCTTCTTGATACCTTCCCAAATCGGAATCCATATTTCCTTCATGGGAGACCATTTTTTAATGTTATATTCTAAAAATTTAATCCTTATAATCATCAAAAAAATATATAATTTATCATAAACATAATGTGGTATCATTCATTGTTATTCTATTAAAATTAGCATAACCAATAATGTTTTACAAACCATTCATTCTTAATAACTATAGTGACTTATATCTAAATGTTACAAAATACAATTTCATTATACTAAAAAACACCTTCATACCTTTTCAAGATCATTATGGTTAGGGATTTTTAAAATTTGGTTATTAATATTTTATAATATTAAATATATTACAATGTGGAAACATCTAATCTATATCAATTTTCTTATAATTTAATATTTTAAATGAATCATGTTTTCTTTTCATGGAAAATATTCATGTCTTTCATCTTGAATTTCTTAATTTTATTACTTTTCCTCACACATTGTAAAAAATAGTTAAAATATTTAATGATTTGGGAAATATTAGTGTGGTAGATAAAATAAATAAATATGTTATTCCATTGAATAACATGAAAAAACATAAAATTATTACATTTATCACAATATTCAATGATAAAAATAAATAATTCATATCCATAAGAAAAATACAGACTTTTCACTCATTGAAAAACATTAAAAAAATTTAATGAAAATAGAAACCCCAATATCAATATTATAACATTATATTCATATCCAAATTAGGAAATAACTAGATCCCAATTAAATCTATAGGATCAACATCCTCATTTAACATACTCTTCATTCATTTGAAGAAAAACAACATTAAACAATCATATAATAACATTGTGAGTCTCAAACATTGTATATGTTGTATCGTTCTTATCCATTGTATAAGATATATCAGACACATCCATCTTCATCGATGATTACCAATTACCATATTAATAAATTATTATTGCACTTTTTTATCTAAAAACACTTGAAAAACACTTTTGAGCCCATATTTTAATGATTTTTGGATACTAAAAAACCCAGTCCTTTTAAAAACCCATTTGAAAAGGTAATATTTCTAGAAATAATTGAATATAGATTATTTATTTGATAAAAATGTACTTATTTAAAGGATAAAAATATATAATAATAGTTCTGGTTGTGTGAAATGTCATTAATATGTTAAAATTGAGAAATCTAGAAGCACCCCGACCCCAGTAACCCAGAGTCAGTGCATTATTACATAACATTGGAATGATCACAAAATATTAAGTCTCTAAAGACCGATTAGTTTAGTAGCCTTGGAAACACTAGATACATTCATAATGTTTAAATTATATCATAAAATGGAAAATAAAACAAAATAGTCTCCATAGTCCACACTCATATCCCCTCATTCAATCCCTGCAGGTCATTTATAAAATACATTTTCACATCCTGGGAAAAATAAAACATAGAAAGGGGTATTATCATATGCCCAGTAAGGATAACAATATAGCAGAAACATTCATAAATTAGCATAAACATTTAAGGAAATTTATAACTAAAACAAAAGCCTTTTAAACTTGAACTTCAACATAATATGGAAGAAATAAAATGAAATAATTCCATTCACTTATTCACATGGATATTCTACATGTCAAATAATCACATGTAATATCAATAACCACTTTAATAATGATGGAATGCATAATGTCAGACTATCATAACCACATAGTCAAGGACTTATGCCAAGATTACAAATAAGATTTTTTCATGGCCTTGTGACAAGACACTAGTTTGACTCATCAGACCTACCGATGCATCGAGGAGCTATAGCAGGCTCCACCCGTCACTTTTTATGTCCAATGCATTCCTCATATGAATAGGTTTAAACATAACATAATCATTCGTATTCAAACTCACATACGAAATGTCAATACTTTCGCCATAAATCATGAATGGTATAAAAATAACACATCCACAGTCAAACATATCCCAAAACCTTACATATAATATGGAAGTTTTGTATCATAATAAATCAACTTCAAATAAGCTCAAAATCCATTAAAGGATATTGATATAGATGAAATCAAAACTATTTGAGAGAAATATATCGTTTTTTTAAATCATTTAAAAGTCAGGGAATTATAAAATAAAACATTTACTTTGAAAATATCCTTATAAGATTTTAAGGGAATCTTTGATGATTTTATAACAACATAAAAGAGTTTCACCCACCGTATAAGTTAAAACAGACATTCATACCTTAATTCTGTCGAAAATGTTAAAAAGGACCTTGTTTGGAAAACGACGGAAATATTCCATCATAAACATCTTATAAAAAGTAAACAAGTGTATAAATGACTTTAAACCTTAGTATATAAAATAGTCATAATAATTTCAAATACATTTGTAAGAAACATGGATGTGGATCATAAATATGTCCCAGTAGATAATTACGTATAAACAACCTCGGATAATGAAGAGATTGTAAAATAAACCATTACCTTGTACTTTTCCTTGGTTGAGGGTAGGTTAAACACATATATAATGGTGATATAATTGATATAAAATTATACAATAATCTTATAAATTAATATGATATCACATATGATCTTTTAACATTGATTTGTTAATAATATCTTAGTATTATCATCGTTTTGGGTGTTAACATTTTCATTTTACTTTATATTAATTATTATGTGAGAAATATTTGTTATGAATGGGATGTATATTATTCATATCCAGAATTATATCATGTCTCTAAAAATTATTTTTAATCATCAAAAGAATGTTATTCTTCAATGGATACGATGTGGAATGAATCTCATTGCGTTCGTGGAGATGGTAGTCCGTACGTACGCACGAGAAAAAATATCATCCTTTTGATATTAAAAATGTATATAATTTGATGGTATATAATATATAATGAATCATTATAATGTTATATTTATTATTTACTTCAATTACACATCATTATCATACTCATCCAAATAATAATGTATTGAATAACAATTTCACCACGACGTGGTGACAGTAGTCCGTACGTACGCACATATGGTGACACGTCATTCAAAGGATGGATATAATACTTAATATGGTTGTACCATATTTATAATAACATCAAAATATATAAATGATACTGTATTTATTATTTTATAATGTAAATAACAATGAAGGAATAAGTTGAAGAAGAGAGGAACTTGAAAGAGGGTGGTCAAAACATTACCTCTTCTTTGGGTTATTCCTTTTGATTTGATCAAAAGGGCTCTATTGGTTGGATTTATGATCAAAATAAGGCATCTAGGTTGAAGTTAGAGACGTTGGGATAATATTTTGGCAGTGTTTGGCTGAGACAAAATTCTATGAAGGTGTGAATTCGAGGGAAGGGGAAGTGCCCTTTTATAAGATGGGTGAGGGGAACCTTAATAAAAGCTAGAAATAATTTTTTATAATAAATTCATATTTAGTTTCTAATGGATCCAAAGTGGATTATTTAGAGGTTAAGGTGGGGATAGGTTTAATACCACTCAACCAATAGGTTTTATATAGGTTTGGGTCACTATATTAACTTTATCTTGTTTATTTTACTCTTAGTTAAATAGTTTGACATTTACCATGTCTCTTTGTATTTTTATATTCTATAGTCAATAAACAAACTATAAACCTCAGAGAGATCCCCAAGTGGTCCATTAATTATACACCTATCATTATATAAGTCTTTTGGGGAAGCCTTATATTTTTAGGAATAGAATATTAATTAATAATATAATATTTGTTTTAAAAACTCATTTATATCAATTTTGACAATATTTAATTATTGTTTTTTGTTAAAGTATTAAAAACTTTTTTAATTAGAAAAACAATTTATTTAAGAAATCATAACATGTCATTTGAACCAATAAAATTCGTGGATGACATCAAAACTTTAAAATTATATATATTTTAACATTTATAATACTAATTATTTGATTCATTCGTTAATAAGGAAAATTATGCATCATTATTGTGTCATAAATAAATTTAATTATTCAATGTCTAAAAATTATAAATAAACTTCGACTATGTAGGAAATATCTTTAAATTTATAATGAATATTTTTAGTCGAAATTATAACATATATAACCCTATGTAATAATTTTTCTAAAATATATATGCTTATGTCATTTTTGTATTTACTTTGACTTAATTAATGTAAATTGTCATTATCTCTTACAAATGGATCCATGGGGTCCCAAAATCGACCCAAAGATTCCCATTGTCAAAAATGTATCAACCAATAGGTTTAAAACACGTTTTAGGGAAATTTATTATTTTAATAATATTATTTTTTCACCCTTATTTATCGGATTTACCATTTAACCGTGGTAATTAAAATATTTACCGAAATAATTATTCACAATGTATAAAAATAAAAGATACCTATTTACACTATTTTGAACTCATTATTCTAAATATGGAATATATTTTTCTAAATTAAAAACATTTTAAGTGGAAGAAATTAATTTAAAATTAATTCTCATTGTTAAAACAAAAAATTGTGTTTTTAAGAGATAATAACTATTAAAAGATCGACACTTGATTATGTCCAGTTTAAATATAAAATTATGTCCAATGACCAAAAATGGATTAAATGGTAATAATATGTTCTAATTATACTCTAAATCACCCAAATTCATAATTTATCACTATTAATTATTTTGATTTAAAAAGAAGTTTTTAAATAAAAATTAGTAATTTTCACTATTCATCAAAATATGAAAGTTATCCAAAAAGTACCAAAACATCACCCTAGGATAATTTCAATATACCAAATCCAAAAATGAAGTCCATTTGGAAAGATAATATGTATAAATTTTGAAAATGTGGGTATTAATATTCATAACGGCTAGTTTGATTGGTTGTGGTGTGTTGGAACTCGAAGTTGCATACAACACATGCTACTGTATTATTCAAATAAAAGTGTACCGTGGAAGCTTTGGGTGTTACATTCTCCCCTCCTTCAAATAATTTTTTCATCGAAATTTCTAGAATATTACCGCATGAAAAGACATGGGTGATTCTTCATTATAGGTTCATTGGGATCCCACGTTGCCTCTTCCATTTTATGGTTTCACGATAGAATTTTATCCAGACGAGTCATCTGGTTTCTCATATCTTGTTCTCTTGTATCAATAATCATGACAAGCACTTCACAATAATATAGATCGGGTTCCAGTTCTAATTCCTCGTATGTAAGTACTTGTGTTGGGTCAGGCATGTATTTTCTCAACAGAGATATGTGGAACACATCATGAACTTTGGAGAGAGTTGGCGGCATTTCCAAACTATAAGCTATAACCCCAATTAGTTCTAGAATTTCAACGGGTCCTATATACCTGGGACTCAATATACCTTTATTACTGAAATGTATAACTCCCTTCCAAGGAGATACCTTCATGAAAACATGATCTCCTACGTGAAATTCAAAATCCTTCCTTCGGTTGTCCGCATAGATCTTCTTCCTACTTTGAGATGATTTAATGTTGTTTTGGATTACCTTTTCCTTCACATCATTCCACCACCAGTTCTAGGCCTATGTGTTTTCTTTCACCAACATAATCCCAACAGGTTGGTGTGCGACATCTCTTTCCGTATAACACTTTATATGGTGTCATCTGAATAATTGAATAGAAGCTATTGTTACAGGAAAATTCTACAAGAGGTAAATATTGATCCCACATACCTTGAAAGTCAAGTGAGCAGGATGTCAACATATCTTCTAAGGTTTGAATATTTTTCTCTGATTTTCCATCTATTTGAGGGTGGTAGGCAGTGATCAAACGAAGTTTAGTATCCAAGGCCTTTTGAAGAATCTTCAAGAATCTTGAAGTAAAATGGTGATCACGATCAGAAACAATCTATTGGGGTACTCCATGATGTCTCAAAACATCATTAATATATAGTATTTCTAGACATTCAAGTGGAAGATCTTTTTTTATACAAAAAAATGTGCCTACATGGTAAGAAAAAAACAATGAGCTATATTACATCGTTCCTTATAGGAGTATTTGTTAGTACCATAACAAATTCCATCGTGATATTATCCCATTTTTACTCAAGTAGGGGAAGAGTTTTCATGACTCCTCGAGGTTGTTTCCTTCCATATTTTAATTGTTGACAAACAATACATCTTGACACAAAATCAGAAATCTCCCTCATCATGTTGTCCCCCCAAAAATGTTCTTTTAAATCTCTATACATTTTTCTTCTCCCAGGATGTATAGAGAAATTGGAACTATGAGCATCGTCCAACAATTCCCTTTTTAGATCAGGTATATTGGGAACACAAAGTCTCTTCCCAAATTTCAAAATTCCATCTTTATACACAAGGTCACTCAATCTCCCATCATTGACAGCTTTAATCCACTTTTTAAACTCTTCATCATCGGTCTGAGAACTCTTTATCCTTTCCAGTAAATATGGTTTGGAAACCATTTGAAAAAGCATTGATGTTCCACCTTCCATAGTGATTCCCATATCCATAATTACTGGATCCATGTATATAGGATCCTTTTCAACTCTCATCTTGTTCAAAACTCCATGATACTTTCTACTCAAAGCATTTTCCACCTTATATTCCTTCCCCAGGTGGTAGTGTATCATAAAATAATAATCTTTGGGTAGTTCAAGCCATCTCCTTTGCCTCATGTAGAGTTATTTCTGCGATAAAATATACTTGAATCTCTTGTGATTAGTATAAATATCACATTTTTTAACATATAGATAATTTATCCATATATTCAATGAAACTATTACAAAATCTAACTCAAGAACATGAGTAGAATAGTTTTGCTCATGAATTTTCAGCTATCAGGATGCATAGGCAATAACTCTATCATTCTGCATAAGGACACAACCAAGTCATTTTTTTCGATGCATCACTGTAAATAACGAACCCATCATTCCCCGATGGTAGAGTCAATATAGAAGAATTGACTAATATTCCCTTCAGTTCTTCAAAACGTTCATTAAAATATTTTTTCTAAACAAATTTAACCGCTTTACGTGTGATCTTCTTTAATGGGTTATCCAATGTGGAAAAATGCTGGACGAAACGCTGATAAAATACTGATAAACCAATAAAACTGAGTACCTCAGTTATACTCGTCAGGGCTGGCCATTATTGGATTGCCTTAGTCTTAGAAGGATCAACAGAGATTCTATATTTGGAGACAATATGGCCATGAAAAGAGATCTCTTGAAACTATAATTCACACTTTCTAAACATCCCATATTATTCATGTCTTATAAGAGTCTTCAAAATAATGCGCTAGTGATTTTCATGGCCTTCATATCATTTTTAATATACCAAGATATCATCAATAAATATCACTACCAAATGATCGAGATATTCCTTGAACACTAGGTTCATTAGATCAGTGAAAACAGAGGGGGCATTAATCAGCCCAAAAGGCATTACTGTAAACTCATAATGTCCGTACCTAGTTCGAAATGCTGTTTTCGGAATGTCTTCCTTCTTCACACACAACTGATGGTATCCAGATCAAAGGTCAATCTTTGAAAAGTATTGATCTCCATGTAGTTGGTCAAATAAATCATCAATGCGAGGTAGGTGATACCTGTTCTTTATTGTTATAGCATTGATCTACCTGTAGTCGATACATAACCTCATAAATCCATCTTTCTTTATAACAAAAAGGACAGGGTCTCCCCATGAAGAAACAATAGGGCAAATAAATCCATTATTACTCAATTCCTTTATCTGTTTCTTTAGTTCCACTAATTCCACAATGTCCGTTCTACAAGGGGTCTTCGATATGGGCCTTGATCCAGGAATTATATCAATAGAAAACTCAATTTCTTGTTCTGGAGGATATCCATGTAAATCTTCTAGAAACACATCAACATATTTCCTCACAATAGGTGCATCCTCTATTTGAACATTCCTTTCCTTACCCACAGTTATTTGATTCTCTTCCTCCCGAATAATTGAATTTAGTTGAGCTTCTGGGGGTGGATCTAGGTAAGAATGAGGTGGTGTTGATTCTGCTCTAAAGATAAGATGTTCTTTATCATCATCATCAAAAATTGTATCCTCCTTCTTCATACAATAAATCTTCACATCACGGTCTGAAATATAATCCATATCAATGATTATATCAAAATACATCATAGGTATGACGATGATATCAGCAGGTAAAGAACATTTATGTGCTCTAATGGGGACTGATTCACAAAACATTGTTGCAATGATACATCCCTTAGGATATTTAATTACAACTCACTTGTTAAATAAAATTGGAAAAATCTAATTTTCTTAGCAAGCTCGGATGATATGAAACAATGCGATGATCCAGAATAAAATAACGCATTTGCTAAACATGAGGAAACCATTAAATTACCGACCACCACGTCTTTCAGAGCTTCTACCCCAGTAGTAGTGCTAGAAAAAGAATGTCCTTGATCCCTTGGTCTTTTCTGAGGTGATTTCCCTTGATTATTATGAAATTCATTTGAATAATGTCTCATCTCCCTACATTTGTAGCATTAAACATCGGCAGCTTCTTTCTTCCCCTTGCAATCCTGAGCTTGGTGGCCTTTTTCACCACACTTGTAACAAACTCTGATTCCATTAAAGTATGTACCAGGGTGTTTCTTCCCACATTTAATACAGGATGGTTAATATACTTTTACCTTATTCCATTTATTTCCATTTCCAGAGTGATCAGCATATCTCTTCTTTTATTTCTTTTCTTTAAAGTCATAAGACTTAGAGAATTCTTTTCTTGTCTGGATAACACATGAGACAATATCTTTGTACAACGAGAAGGATTGTGACACAAATTCTCAATGAAGAAATGGTTTTAACCCTTCAAATAAATGATCAATACTACTTATATGGTTACGTATATAATCTCAATCATACCTTGATAACCTTGAAAAGTTAGCCTCATTCTTTACGACATTCTCATCCTCCTTTTGTCTCAGACTCAAAAATTGCATTTCCATATCTTCTCGATGGTAACGAGGAAAGTATTTCTCTATGAAATTCTCTGTGAAATCCATCCATTACATATTTGATACTTCATCATCTTCCTTTGTGTTTTGAATTATTGACCACCATTGATGAGTATCACTAGTGAGGCTATAAACTACCATGATAACTTTTTCCCTTTCACTACTCCCCAAGGCACGGAATATTTTCTCTAATGAATTTATCCATTGCTCAACAATGAAAGGGATTTGTACTCCTAATGATTGTTGGTGGTTTTTGCCTCATGAAGCGGTCTGACATTGATCCTCCATGCTGTGGATCAGGGTGCTCCATATGGGTAAGGTTATTATTCATAACCTGAGTGAGTTGTCCCAGTATTGTGATTATCTTATCTTCACCAGTTGCATCACCATCTCCATTATAATTATTTTTATCAAGAGGGAAATACCTACATGGAGTGTGTGCGTTGATATAGTTTCCATTTCTTCCACTAGGCCCCATTTCTATACAATGGAATACACTCGATTACTTTATGAATCACAATACATAAATCCAAACTTGTAAAACACTTAACATAAATTGAACAGTTTATTGATATTATCCAAAACCATAAAAATGTTTTCTTTGAGTAAGTATATACTCATAAACCATTCATAATGGTTTGTAAAGAAAATGATAATTATCCTAAGCATATCACCCGGGAGTGTTGTAACTAACAGTGCAGCAAGGCCCGTTGTCGTGCACCCGTTCCTGTTCGAGTCTAGCTCAAAGCGGTGTTTTTGGGGTTTTCCCCTAGGTACATCTGTTCCAGAGCCGCCTCTACCTACTCGTATCTAGACAGGGTTGTATTTCTCAGAAAAATCACAAAATCTATAAAATACCAAAATTCTAGGATGTTCTTTTATAGTAATCCACAATGTCCATCTTAGTTCTATGTGCTCTAATTAGAGTTTATCTAAATCTAGTTTCTATGGTTTGTACTAAACTTTCATTGATACCAACTGTAACACCCTAAACCAAGTTGCCCAGATTTGGTGCATTATTACATAACATTAGCATGATAACAAAAGATCAAGTCTCAAAATACCGATTAGTTTTGTAGCCTTGGAATCACTAGATACATTCATAATGTTTACATTACATCATAAAATAAAAACTACAACAACATAGTCTCCATTTTCTACACTCATATCCCCTCATAATATCACTGCAGGTCATTCATAAAATAATTCTTCACATCCTGGGGAAAATAAAACATTGAAAGGGGTGAGCTCAGATGCCCACTAAGGATAACAATATAGCAGAAAATTTCATAAATAAGCATAAACATTTAAGGAAATGTATTACTTAAACAAAAGCCTTTTAAATGTGAACTTCATCATAATATGTAATAAATAAAATGAAACAATCCCATTTACATATTCACATGGATATTCCACTAGTAGAATAGTCACATGTAATATCAATAACCACTTTCATAATGATGGAATGCATAATGCCAGACTATCATTACCACATAGTCAAGGCCTTGTGCCAAGACTACAAATAATATTTTTTTGAAGGCCTTTTGCCAAGTCACTAGTTTGTCTCATGAGACCTACCGATGCATCGGGGAGCTATAGTGGGCTCCACCCGTCACTTATTAAGTCCAATGCATTCCTCATATGAACAGAATAAACATAACATAAACATTCGTATTAAAACTAGCATACGAAATGTCAATACCTTCTCCATAAATCACTAAGGGTATAAAAATAACACATCTACAGTCAAACATTTCTCAAAATCATCAATACAATATGGAAGTATTTTATCATAATAAATCAACTTCAAATAAGCTTAAAATCCATCAAATGATGCAGATATAGATGAAATCAAAACTATTTGAGAGAAAAGTCTCTTTTTTAAAAATCATTTAAAAGCCACATAATTATAAAATAAAAAATTTACTTTGAAAATATACTTATAATCTTGTAAGGGAAGCTTCGACGATTTTATAACGGCGAAAAATAGCCACACCTGCCATATAAGATAAAAAAGACATTCTTACCATAATTCTATTGAAAAGGTTTAAAAAGACCTTGTTTGGAAAACAACGAAAAGATTCCTTTATAAACATCTTATAAAAATTCAACAAGGGTATTAATGAATTTATCCCATAGTCTATAAAATAATAAGAATTATTTGAAATAAATTTTTAAGAATCATGGATGTGGATGATACAGAGGTCCCAGTTGATAATTACGTATATACAACTTCAGATAATGAAGAAATTGTGAAATAAAACCTTACCTTGTACTTTTACTTGGTTAAAGGTAGGTTAACATCCTTTATAGTGGTGAAATAATTGTTATTAAATTATAAAATAATCATATACATTAATATGATATCATACATGATCTTTTAACATTGATTTGTTAATGATATCTTATTATTATCATTGTTTTGGGTGTTAATGGATTCATTTTACTTTATATTCATTGTTATGTGAGACATATTTGTTATGGATGGGATGTATATTATGAATATCCAGAATTATATCATGTCTCTAAATATTATTCTTAATCATCAAATAAAATTTAGTCTTGATTGGATACGATGTGGAATGAATCTCATCGCATTCATTGATACTGTAGTCCGTACGTACGCACGAGCGAAAATATCATTATTTTGATATTAAAATCGTATATAATTGGATGTTATATCATATATAAAGAATCATCATAATATTATATTTATTATTTATTTTAATTACACATCATTATCATACCCATCCAAATAATAATGTATTAAATAACAATTACCCCATGACGTGGAGACGGTAGGCCGTACATTTGCACGTATGGTGACATGTCATTCAAAAGATGGATAGAATACTGGATGTGGTTGTAACATATTTATAATAACATCAAAATATATAAAACATACTATAGTTGTTATTTTAGAATCGAAATAACAAAGAAAGAAGAAGTTGAGAAGAAAGGAACTTGAAAGAGGTTGGTGAAAACATTACCTCTTCTTCATGTTCTTCCTTTTGATTTGATCAAAAGGGCTCCTTAGGTTTTCATTCTGATGAAACTAAGACCTATAGGTTGAATTGAGGGAATTTTATAGAATATTTGGGTAGGGTTTGGCCAAGCCAAACGGATTTGAAGAAGTGAATTATAGGGAATGGGAAGTACCCTTTTATAAGAGTGGTGAGGGGAACCTTAGGAAAGGCTATAAATATTATTTTATAATAAATTCATATTCAGATTATAATATCTCCAAAGTATATTATTTAAATGTTAAAGTGGGTATAGGTTGAATACCACTCAACCAATAGGTTTTATACAGTTTTGGGTCACTATATTAACTTTATCTTTTTGATTTAACTCTTAGTTAAATAGTTTGACATTTACCATGTCTCTTTGTATTTTTATATTATATAGTCAATAAACATACTATAAATCTCCAAGAAACCCCAGTGGTCCATTAATAATACACCTATCATTATATAATTTCTTTGGCCAAACCTTATAGTTTTTGAAATATAATATTTATTAATAATATATTTTTTGTTATAAAAACGCATTTATGTCAATTTTGACAATATTTATCAATTGAATTTTTTATTGTCTTAAAAACATTATTAATTAGAAAAAAAATCATTTAAGAAATCCTAATATTTAATATTAACCGATAAAATTCTTTTATAGTATAAAAACATTAAAATTATTTTTATTTTAACATTTATTAGAATAATTATTTGATTCTTTCGTTAATAAGGAAAATACTGCATCATTATTGTGTCAAAAATAAATTTAATTAGTAAATGTATAAAATTTATAAATAAAATATCATTATGATGGAAATCTCTTTAGAATTTAAATTAATATTTACAGTCGAATATATAACTTATATAACCATATGTAAAAATTGTTTTTCTAAAAGATATATGCTTATGTCATTTTTGTATTTACATTAACTCAATTAATATAATGTGTAATTATCACATACAAGTTGATCCATGTGGTTCCAAAATCGACCCAAATATTCTCATGGTCATACATGTATCAAAAAATAGGTTTAGGACATGTTTTAGGGTAATTTATTATTATATTATTTTTTTTACCCTTATTTACCGGAGTTACCCTTTAACCATGGTAAATAAAATATTAACCGAAGTAATTATTTAAAATTTCTAAAAATAAAAGTTACTTATTTACACAATTTGGTCCTCCTGATTCAAAATATGGAATCCATTAACCTAAATTCAAAATATAGAAGTTTCATAAATGAATTTAAAACTAATTCTTGTTGTTAAAAAAATCATGTTTTTAAGAGATAATAACTATCAAAAGATTGGCACTTTCTTATGTCCAGTTTAAATGTGAAATTATGTCCAATGACCAAGATTGGATTTAATGGTAAAAATATAATCTAATTATACACTAAAATTACCCAAATTCATAATTTATCATTATTAATTATTTCGATTACAAAGTTTTTTAAATTTAAAATTTATTAATTTTCACTGTTCATCAAAATATTTTAGTTATTCGAAATGTACAAAAAATTCACCCTAAGATAATTTCGATATTCCAAATTCAAAAATTAAGTCCATTTTTAATGATAAAATGTATAAAATTTCAAAAATTGGGTATTACTATTCATAAAGGCTAGTTTGATTGGTTGTGGCGTGTGTTAGAACTCGAAGTTGCGTACAACACACGCTACTATATTATTCAAAGAGAAGCGTACCGAAAGAAGCTTGGGGTGTTACAAATCCTTTTTTCAATCTTATAATGAATGTAGAAAATATATATATAAGGAATCTATCTAAAAACCATTGAAATAAAGTAATATGATATGTAAAATTTCCATTATATTTCATTTATGACTATATAAATAAAACTATTATATAATTTTAGGAATATGTTCGTTGAAGAAAAAAAATTGTGAAATTAGTCTTAAAAACCATTAAATTAAATATTTATGCTAATTTTTACCGTAACTATATTCTACCTCACCATGTATGTTCCTTTTCATCCATATAAATTTGGATATGATTATTATGACATTTATTATTAAACATTTTAATGTTTATTGTTCATTTATTTTATTTTTTAATATTTTATATATAATTACATATTAAATTAATATCAGTTATGATGTTTTATCCACATTCAACTCATAAGGTTAAAATGATGTTTCTGTGTTAAATATAGTCAACGTTTTTTTAATCCATCATGTATAGAATTATAATAATAAAATTATAATAAATTCATAAATTAATAAAAATTGTAATGCCAACAAGGAGTTATAGTTATGAAAAATAAACAATATTACAATAATTGAGATGGTTGGTCATACTTATTCAAGAGTAACCTTTCAATTATTCAATAGTTGTAGGGTAAAGAATCTAAGTATAAATTAAATATTAAGTAATTATTATTATATCAAAAATATTATTATTTTTATTTAATTATAATTTTATATATAATCAATGTGATATGAAAGGGAAAAATAAATCAAATTGCTTTCTAGGGGATGTAATTCAGCCACAATGTCACCATTTTTTCAATTGATGGTTATATTATAATGTAGATAATATATTATCATTACTAAAATTGAATTATAATGTTAATTTAAAATAAATGTTTTATATTAAATTCATAATTATAACCATATTTTAGAGGTGGTGATAGAAAACATATTAAACTGGTTTGGGTGGTGGACGGCCACCACACACACGATTGTTGGTTTTGATTCCCATTTTCTAGAAGATGATAATGATATAGGTAATTACATTATCCTAATAACATACCAGTATGTGTATGATACATTTGTCGTTATTTCATCATGGTTTAGGAATAGTTTAGGGATATATAAAAAGAATTATAATTAAAATTTCTGGTTATGAATATAGAGTAAGGATAGGGTTTGGATACTTCTCTCATACTGATGATATCCAGTTGTGATGAAGAGTTCATCATTGATGTAAGATTAATCGTGTGAAAGTTATTGACCATTGATTTTAAAGCATAATTTTTTATCATTCAATTCTGTGTTCACATAAAATTATTAATTTCGGAATGATTTCATGAGATATAATAATATAATATATCAGGTAAATATATTCATTATAATTTATTGATATTAAATTCATGTAGTCAATTTTTACATCAAATAATTGAGTTTTATTGTGTTTTAAATTTAACGGGACCATATATTTGATTTTTTTTGAATATTTATTTTAATGTTATAACTTCATATGTTAATTATTTTATTTAATTTATTGGATATAATTATTGAAAATGTATTTATATTCCTTTCAGTAGATATTTTTAAGGTAAATAATGGGATTAATGAAGTTAAAAATGGAAATTTCTCAACATATCCATGAGAGTGGAAATGCTATCTATTTGTTATTCTACTAAGCCCCTACATACGTAAAGTATACCAGGTCATATAGGGAAAGGGAACCATCTTGATAAAAAAATACTTCTAAATAATGAACTAATTTTAATATATTTTACTTTTCCATAGAAGAAATGAGTATCATACATAAAAGCTGTTTGGTTGATGAATAAAGGAATCCTCGTGGATGAACTAATACCTAAAAAAATTCATTGTAGTTGGAGGTGATTTTTTTACAATACCCAGTTCATATAAAATTTTTGGTTGGTATATATATATAATATTCCTTATATATGTTTCCTAGGATGATACGTAATGTATAATAAGTATATATATAAAGAGTAATTCTTTTTATAATGGATTACATAAAGTCTCTATCCTTTTTGAAATTGGTAGTATAAGATGACACTCATGGATAATAATTAATACATGTACAAAGATGTTATTTTGAACAAATATATCATAATGATGCTATATAGATCCATAATATGCATATGGTTCTAGGAGGGGATATTTTAATTCTGAATGAATAAGGTTAATATGCCAACAATCATGTGATATTTGGAGGAAGGAATTAAAAGATATGGATTTCTAGGAAATCTAAAATCTCTATGGGGATTTTAATGTCATGTAAGATAGAATATTTCAAAACGTGACTCAAATGAGGGAAGGGATTTAAGAAACTATACATGACGTCTGTAGGGGGATATGAAAGGGGGATCGATGTTGGAGATATTTTTATTTGTTTTTTTTTCTTCATTTTTTATAGATATTACCCCACAAATAGATGGATAAATACTTTTGGTGATGGGGATATTGTTGGGCATGTATTTTCTAAAAAATACAATATAAATAATATTTAATTTGATACTATGAAATACCCTTGTTATATTTACTGCTGATATTAATTATATTTCAATTCCCTGAAATTAATATTTGTTAAGATATTTAATCTAGATTTATTTTATTGATTTTAATCTATAAATAAAATTCATTAGAGCATCTAGCTCATGTTTTTATGTTTTCTAGAAACATTGTTAATACCCAATGATGGTAAGAATAACATATGGAATTAACCCTATAAATATAAAAGAACATAATAAATGTACCATACATTGGTAAACATTGCATATGGAATGAAACATAAATTCAGAATATCTCATTAGGATCATAAACCCTATTTTATCAAAAGTACTTTGTTAAATAAAGCTACATTTGGAAAAAACCTTACCTTTACAAGAAGTGAAAGTATTGTTAACGAAACCTACATAAGGAACCATATATTTGAGAAAATTATTTTGGTTATATAAAAAATATGATTCTAATCATCCAAAAATTTTAAAATATACATTGGAATAATAAATTATTTATAGTTTTACCCTATATTTGTTATTTTTTATTTGTATAAAGATAACCTACGTTTGAGTTTTCAATGATGGAAATTTAAATATATGATATTATATGATATTTCTATGATTTTATAGACATAAATAATGATAAATTCAAATTTCATTTATGATTGACTCAATGAATCGTATTCATTGGATAAAATCACACTTACTACTAAGGTAATTTATGACCCCCTAGTCAAATCGTATTTGAATATCTATAATCCATTAGGATAATTTCTTTGATCTAGAATGTCGAATAAATATATCATCTATCTATATATTCTATCACAATTTCATTTGAAAAAAATATATAAAATTTTACATATGTAAATATCTATTAAATATATATCAACTATAAAGATCAACTAAGAGGATACACTTTGGAGATATAAATTTTCAACCTTAAATTGTGATGAAACTACTACTTGTTTGTTTCTACTTTTATAGAATATCATTTGCAACCATGATCCATTTAGATTTAATATTTCACCAATACATTCATTTTTTAAAAATTAGATCCATATAATATCATTTCATTCTATTTGAATAGTTGTGTTCAACCAGAA
The DNA here is from genome assembly GCA_963277665.1 of Viscum album. Taxonomy (NCBI): domain Eukaryota; kingdom Viridiplantae; phylum Streptophyta; class Magnoliopsida; order Santalales; family Viscaceae; genus Viscum; species Viscum album. Next base: position 2,078,626,420 of record OY728140.1, read on the forward strand.
CCGTTAGAAAATCCAACTCTTATGATTTGTTAGAGTTTCAACAACTTATTCTTAGTTATGGTGAAGGGTCATATTATTGTACTATGCTTTGGATAATAAGTTCCCTCTAATATAACAATAAGTATATTTTATTTATATGTTTTTATGTTTTCCATTGATTGGAATTAGTTTTTGTTTTTGCGGTCTTGTATTAAGATGACATTTCTAGTGAAATTCACTAAGCTTGCACATAGGTATTTTCTAGAGTGGACTAGGGGAATCTTTGTTCCAAGAACCAAAATAAAAATATTTTGTTCCTTATTTCAATTTATCTGGTGCTCTTATTTTATATAGAATAAAATGTGACATTTATATATAAATTTAAAAGAGATTTGAAATCAATAATCTAGGATGATTATTGAAAAGAAAAAATTAATCCCATATGCATAATATTTTTATTATTCCAACCTAACAATTAGTATTATAGGATAGATTTTTTATAGAGATATAAAAATTATAGAAGAATAAGGTCTATACAAATGATATGGAAATGGATGATCCAAAATAAGGTATATCTATGATTCAATCACTGTATTTTAATGGAGAAAACTATGGATGCTGGAAGCCGTGATTTGTCATCTATATTAAGAATCGTGAATTTAATGATTAATATAATATAATCACTCCTTATGTGATTCATGAGAAATCAAATACGTGGGGTGAAATAAAAAAACTAATTTGATTTAAACTCAAATTCAATTAATGATATGATCGATTTACTTTGTCACTATTAATTTAATCATGTATCACAATTCCATACTTCCTATAAAATGTGGAAGACAACTACTATCACACATGAAGAAATAGATAACATCAGATATATGAGGTATGCTACTGGAAAACTAATGTTTGAAACCATCATAAAGTTAGATGGTGAAAAAATCACTCAAATTGACGATTAATGGATATTTCAAATAATATTATTGGATTGGGTGATACCATCGGTCAATCAGACCAAGCACTGAATGTACTTAGATTACGTACCTCTAAATAGAAAGGAATATCTGTAGCTATTCGATAATCATCCACTATAAATAATTTTAATATGAAGGAATATATTAGAACATTTATGATGTTTGAAGAATAAATTAATGATAAAGATAATGAATTTAAGATAGATGGAAAATGGGATAACACTACCCATAAAGTAACTTCTAAGAATAATGGTAGAAAATGAAAACAAGAAGTTAAAAAAAAGAAAAATAAAATTAGATTCCCTGGCCATTGAAGTGGAATTGGCCCATCCATCCATGAATACTAGAAATTTATATGGGAAGAATTGATACTTCAGAAAATCTGTTAACAATAGTGAAAGGGAGGAAAAAAAGTAACTCACTACGAATGAAAAAGGTTATGTCGCATAAGACCTAAGTAGCCCCAGTAAAAAGGTGAATGATGGACGGTGAAAGAGAAATACCAGAATAATGAAGATTGTGAGTATAAAAGAAAAAATTCCATTAAATCTCTGTAAAGTGTATCTAAAGACTCTAATATTGCTTCAAAATATAATTCCAAATAAGGGAAAAAATAAAAATTCCAATTAATGATTTATGGATAAGGAATCAGAAGAGGTATAGAATTATTATTATTCTTCCTCTATCTCTGATAGATGTTAAAATGATAAATTAACTACTTACAATATTATGCTAGAAGAAAAATATGATCCGTTAATAAAAAAAACAGAAATCATTAAAAATATACATAATTTTGTTTTATGTGAAATAGACACAATGATAAAGTAATATCCACATCTAAGTGAAAATTTCAATTCATCAACATCAAATCTTATTGATCATGAGAAAATTATTAACGAATTATTAGATGAGGTAGAATATTATAAAAGTAATGGAAGTATTTTAATAATGGGTGAAGAAAATATGAATGAAATTCTTGGAAGGAATGTAATGGAAAGAGAAAAGTTTGGAATAGGAATCAAGGGTGAAAAATAAAAAATATATAAACATTATTTTGTGCCCAATTAAAAAAATCCAATATGTTATTAATGTTGAATAATAGGTAATAAAACTAAAAATATTTATTTGATAAATAATCAAATTATTTTTATTAATAAATATTTTACTTCTAAAAATATTTCTAATGCAAGTGATATAAATTATAAAAAAAATAAGGCAGGTCAATATTCCAATATCTTTTCATGCTGACCCAACTGGACCCATGAAAATATGGGTAGAAAAAAACATATTCATAAATTCATTTATAGGAAAAAAATCAAATGAAAAAAATATATGGTATATGGACAGTGGCTATTCTAGAACCATGAGTGAATACACATCAAATTTCCATAAATTGACTCAAATGGATGGTGGTCTAGTCACTTTTGGTGAAAAAGATCACGGAATGATTATTTGAGTCGGACCAATTGGGGTTCCATCGATGAATTAAATCAACAATGTAACCCATATACATGGCTAAATAACAACATGAAAATTATTTATCAACATTTTAATGATGGAATTTGTGATGATTTTTTTCTAAAAAGTCTATTAGGATTTTAAAAGATAAATTGCCTAAATTTAAAGCACCTCACACTGGAAATGATTAAAAATTAATTCTTAATTAAATGTGTGAAAAATAATTAATTGTTTAACTAGTAAGAAAAATGAATCATTGATCTCACAAAGGATAAATGGAAATTTATAAATATATTATTTACATGAATTATCTATGAAATAGTTAGTTTCTGATATACCATGTCTTAAATTTTAAAATGAATGAGTTTTTGATGCATACAAATTCGAAAAGCAGCACAAAATTCGATAAAATCAATTAAAAAGTTTCTATATCTAATCCTTCAAAACATATCCATATAGATTTTTTTGGACCTTACAACATAGAAATATTGGATGGTAAGTTATATTTTTATGTTTTAGTTGATGATTTTTATCAATTTACAATGGTATATTTTCTCAAACATAAATGTGAGATATTCACATATTATGAAGGTTCTTCAAAATTGTTTAAAATGAAAAAATAAAATTATTTCATTGAGAAGTGATCATGGGGGAGAATTTTAAAAACAAGAATTTAATTCTTTATGCTTCAATATGGTTATTAATCCCATCTTCTCTACACTAAAAACATGTTCCAAAATATGGAATTGTCGATGGAAGAAACAAAAATATTGAATAAATGTCAAGGAATATTATTAATAAAAAAAATGTTCCAACCTATTTTTGGGAAGAATCAATAAGAAAATCATGCTATATCATGAATGGAGTTTTAATAATACCAATAATTTAAAAGACTCCCTATTAACTCTGGAATAATATAATTGCTAAAGTAAAATACTTTAATGTTTTTTGATTAAATGTATATGTCTTGAATACTAAAAAATGGTAAATTCAATCCAAAGGGGATGAAGGATTATTTTTAGGTTATTCTACTACTTTTAATGGATATATATAGTTTAAAATATTTAAGGATTGATGAAGAATATCTTCATATGATGTTTGATAAAGTCCCCCTTTTAAGATAATTAATATCAAATAGAGGATATTAATTACTCCCTATAAAACATGATATTTTACTCTCCTAAATATGTTTTTGAATATGATATAAAAAAAATTATTCTATTTTAGCAAAAAACATTACTCTGGTGAACATGGTGGTGTATTTCCAAGATAGTCTAGAATCATAATGAACCAGCCTTTAGAAACTATTATATAAGACATAGACATGTGAATTACAACTAGAATAAATGTATGAAACCTAGTTTAATTCTCTACCTTTCTCTCTCTATTAGAACCTATTTCTATTGAAGAATATTTAAATTATCAGAGTTGGGTGTTTCCCTAGAAGGATAAATAATCAAATTCCAATGAATTGTATTTTCGGATTTAGTGGAAATACCATTAGATTATCCCGTAATAGGAACTAAATATATCTTTAGAAATTAACATGATAATAAATTGATCATATCTAGAAACAATTCTATATTATTAACCAAAATATGTAATCAAGAATAATTAATATATGCCAACAAGCCTATACCCTAGTGGTATATGCTTCTTCTTGGCATCCAAAAGACTCATGATCAAATCCGATAAAGGGAGAATTTTCTGGGTACTATAGCAGTACTGTAGTAGGGTATTGTAGTATTACTGTTGAAGCGGTGGCACTATAGCAGGGGAGGGACTATATTAGGTACTATAGTAGTGGCAATACTATTGCAGTGCGAGTTCTGTAGTAGTACTATTCACCAAGGGGTCCTTCTGGCCAAAAATGGACTTTCAAGGCTTGTATTCATGCCACTTGTCCTTAGGCCTTCGATCTATTTAATGGTTCATTGTCTACCCAGTTTAATGAGGACTTTTCTTTAATAAAAATTTGAGGCTTTATCCCTAACCTTAAAAAAAGAATAATAAATAGATGATGTTGAATCCATTTCTCCAGTATATAGATTAGAATAAAATAGAATTTTTTTTTCTTATGAATCTCATAAAAATTTGAAATTTTATCTTATGGATGCTAACTCTTCCTTTTAAAGTGATATTAAATTGATACTTTTATGTATAATAACCCCCGGGTTTTGAAAATCCACACAAAAAACTCATTTTTTAAGCATTTTAAAGATCTATATGTCCTTGAACAACCTCATTGAACATGGTATATGATATGAAGATAATATTTATTTGAAAATTTATTTTCTATGGAATTAGTAGATCCTATTAATTTTAGGACAATTGATTTCTATAATATTTAATTAGAAAATATTATGTCGATACTGTTATTTAAGGTCTAAAAAATAAAAATATTTGTAATTACTTATAAAAACTAATGATAAAATAACTTGAAATGTGTAAGACGTGATAATTGATTTTCGTTTTAGGTTTTCAAATGTACCAAAAAAATTATCGAAATATTTTATATCAATGTAAATATATTATTGATTTATTGATAAACTTTTGACTTTATAATTGTATGAATTATACCACTCCCATGGATATCAATATAATAACATGTTTTGAAAGATGTAGGAAAACTAGTTGGCAACATGTTATATGAAGGAATGATTTGTATTCTATTATATCGTACTAATAGAAGATCAGAAATAATGTTTCTGGTATGTTTATGTTCTATATTTGAGTAAAATAAAAAATAATCCTATCTTTCTATTGTTAAAATAATTTTATGATATTTAAAAGTAATTTTTTTTCAATAACGTCATTACCCCAAAAAATCTAATTTTAATTAAATTTAATACACATATACTTATTGTGTATTATGAATATTAGATAGAAAATGCACTTGCAGAACATATCACTTTTTAGGGAAACATTTAATATCATGGTCGTGAAAGAAACAACATTCATTTACCCAATCAATAGTCAAAGACGAATATATATTCACTGACGTTGTTTAGAAGAGGTTTTTTGAATGAAAAAAACTCTACTAGATGTTGGACAAAATATTAAAAATATAACAATTATATATAATAATAATAGTGCAATTAAAATTTAAAAAAAAAATACATGTCATTCTAGGTCTAAGAATATTGATATAATTCATCAATTAAAAAGAGATAATTTTCGTAAAAAAGGATATATCTTTCAATAATGTAAAAACTGAATATCAATTAGCTGAGGTTTTACTAAAACATTACCCATGGTATGTGTTGATTTTTATTAAGTGGGGTTAGGATTATTCAATTTTAAATAAATGTTTATTTTTTTTATTTTAATTTTTTTATTTCTCATTTAATTATTTTTCATTGAAATTTTCACATTTACTTGTTTAAATAAATTATATATTTTAAATTTGATTTTTAATAGATTGTTTTAAAATATAGAATATATATTGATTACCCTTTTTTAATTATTATAGGAAACCAGACCACGTCACCATCTGTATGAAAACCCTTCATCGTTCCTCAACCTTTTTATCAAAACATTTATTATTCCAAACCCCTTATATTTCTCCCAAATCCTATAATCTGGAAGCCTTTACTCTTAAGATTCTTAGGAATGTCAAGAACAAATTGAACAGATGAGATCCAACTATGTTATTGGAAGAATGAATGTGTCTCTATCAAAAATAATCTTCATGGAAAAGTCATATATTATGAATGCATGTATGAGATGAATGTTCTTCTCAAGAATGATCATACATTTCAAGGATTTTAATTTCTATTTATTGAGTAAAATACATATTTTATTTATGAGTTAGAACCGATTATGTTTTACAAGAATTTTTAGTATATCTTTTTGGATAAAAAAGTATATAAAATCTTCTAAAATAGATGATATGGGGTTTTATGTATCCTTAGTTGAAATCCATCCGACCTTAAATTTCACATATGAAGGAGATTTCATTTTTCATCTTAGTTAAATAATAAATAAGGATAAAAAAAACAAGAGACATTATTTTATTTCTTTTTTTTCAAAAAATATAAGTAAAAAACATGTAATGTACATTGAGGATAACTAAAATATTTTTGTAAAGATCATCCAAACTTCAATTATTCCAAGGGATATTGATAAATAAAAGCTTCTAGAACCAGACAAATATTTTATGTTTATGTTTTTGAATGGAATAAAGATTAACTTTCCTAGATATTTGTTTATATATCTGAGTCAATTTTTTCATTTAGAAGCAATAATTTCATTATCTCCCAATGTCCATATCATTTATCTCAATTTGTAAAGAAATAATTTTATTCGACATTTGTATTCTTGAATCAAATGTCACCAAATTAATTTTCTGAATACTTGTACATTTAGAAAACTATGTTTCATTTGGTGTAATGTTAAGTGTAAAAAAATTCATATTATTGTGGATGAACAACAAAAATCAGGTTTAATTCCTCAGGGGGTGAAAGGAAATAGCATGTCTATATGATCTATTCGTTTATTAAATGAATACGTTGGAGAATCTATTTATTGAATGTTTTTCTCACCCTGAAAAAAATTCCATGTTATGGATCTATAGATCATGATGAGGAATCTCTACATGTATAAAATTATGAGGAACCATTCTTATGATCAAGGATTAAAGAATAATTTTACATGACGATCCAATGTAAGGATATGAAGATTTGACCTGTTCAGTGAATTGGGAAGAACATGATCATGTGGAAGAACAATATTCTGAAAATCAAATTCATGAACAACATGTCTCCATTTACACAAATCTAAATAAGATAACATCCTCAATAAGACGCGAAAGCTCCAATATTATTAACTGAAAATTCTAATAATTATGAGCATCGAGCTTTCTCTTCCATAGGTTATTTCATGGAATGAACAACATTTGTTTTTGGATAATGTATAGAGATATTTGATGTATTTTCTTATTCAAATGAAGGGATTTCAAAAAATTATTTTGTGGTGGTGTAAGTTGATACTTAATAAATTAATTTAGAGGAAGGGACATCTAATTATCTGAAAATCAGGTTGATGATCCTATTGTATGGTTCGACATGTTAGAGTAGGAGAATTCAAATGTTGATCAAGAACTATAATTTGAAAGAATTTATTTTGATGATTTTAGAAATTCATCTATTCCAAGGATGAAATTAGTGTCTGTTCAAACTTCTCTAAAAAACATCAGACCAAGTTTTTATACAAAAATATGTTTTAATGCATTCAAGAGATATCTTTTGGTTCAGTCAGGAAAACTAATATAAATGTCAATTTACAAAACATATTTTTCTGAGTTGGAATGGAATTTGAGAAGTAAATTTGAATCGATATAGGGGAGTATCAATCAGTCACAATATTACACTTCTTCAACTCCAATATTTTAGACCTGATCAGAAGATTTCCATGAATAAAATCATTAATGGATGATATAAATGAGATAAATCAATATCTTCAGTGTAATAGTATATCTTTGTCAGTTCAATTGGATACTCAGAGATATCTTTTTGAGAAACTCAACTCAAGTGAACCCGATATTCAGATTTTGGTTAATCAATTCAATGATAAGACTTATATATTTATTCAAAAAGGGGAATATGGTCATGAAGTCCACAAAAATAAATTTGTTTGAAAACATAAAATTCATTCAAGACTAAATAATTTTGATAATATAGATGGAATAAAATCATTCATAATAGTTACATGGATAAATGACAGAGTTGAAAGAAGTTGTTCAGGAAATTAAGGCTTCACCAATTCTAGAATCCACTCCAAATCAATACCTTTTACCATCTTCCATATGTTATTTAAACCTCTTCCACATGACAAAACTACTCATGTATTTTTATAGATTTCATAATAAAACATCCATTATTTTTTTATATTCATTTATTCAATTGTATATTTTATTATATAATTGGGAGAAATTCTAGAAACCATTTCTTGTATTTATAGCCTCTATACTATAAAATTATTTTATTATTATGTGAAAAATTCAATGTGTTAAAATTAATTTCCATACAATTAATATTTGATATGAAAAAAAGTGTTAGAAATTTGGGTAAACACGCCATTCAATGTTTTCAAATTGTGATTTTTTTAAATCGAAATGGTTCTGTAAAATAAAAATAATGTTTCTAAATAATTAATTTTTAAAAAATGATTTATTTTATTAAAATATTATTTCATTAATGTTTAAAAAATACTATATTTTTTGAAATTATTTTATGGGTTTTGTAATCATCAGAAATGAGGAGATTATTGGCCATGTATTGTCTCTACAATACTCTATAAATCTTATAGATATTGATAATCACAAATACCATAGTTTTTTATGGATTATATTAATTTACCTATATTGTCACATAAATGAAATATTTTAAATGTATTTTTCATTTAATTTACATCCTTGTTTGTTTTGGTGGTTTTCCAGGCATTTTTGAAGGAAATAGTGGGTTTCCAAAATTTGGGCCAACTTGAGAGCCCATTTCCAGTTTTGAAAGTATGTTTTGTTTCTTTAATAACTCCTTTTTTTTCAACATTTTTCACCCATTAAACTTCCAAAATGAACTACATTTAAATATTGAAACTAAAAAAGAATTTTGGGCCCCTTAAAAATTCATTAGCATCTTAGATTTTGGTGATCAATTTAGGTATTAGGCTAAACCGAAAGCCCATTTCCAGTTTTAAAATTGTTTCGTAATTATTTCATAAAATATTTTTTTTATCATTTTTTGGTGATTACACCTCTCACAAGTTCCCACTAAACCCAGCCACACCACCATCTTTTTTTCGTCTATTTGGAGCTCGGATGCATTGCAATTTAGGGCCGAACGTCTGAAGCTCCAAAAAACGTCTACATTTCTCAAGTAAGTTGGTTATCTTCCTTATTCCTCCCTTATTCATAGGGTTTCTTCTTTTTTATTGAGTCCCCAAATGTCCTGAAGATGGGGCATAGTACATAGGGTTTTAGTTTTGAGTTTCTTGGTCCAATCCTCTGGTTTTAGGTTCAATATTACTCCCCTGTGGTGCGGCGGAGGTGTGGTTGAAGTGACACAAAAGGATTTGGGGGTTTTGACTCTTTTGGTAGGTGATTCCATATGTAGGTATTGTAGAATTAATTGGCTTGATATATTTCAGTTTCCATTATGTTCCTAATTCAGTATTTTGATTGCGAAAATTTATTTGGGCAGCGTTTTAAAAGCGGTTGATTTTTAAGTGCCAATTTTGTGTGAAAATGGGTGTTTTACATGTGAAACCCATGTTGTGCCTATTGGTGTTGTTTTATAATTCAAGGATTGGATTTATAAAAATATTTTGATGCTAAATTTTCTGGTTTTTTATAATATTGGTCTCCATTTGGTTTTAAATGTGGGATTTTAGATGAATTTAATGTGCAAAATTTTATTACTTTTCTTGAAATTGTTTTATAGAAATTATAAGTGGTTTATTGAGTTATACGAAAGGTGCAAAGAATTTGTAGCTAGTGTTTTGAATTTCTGTGACCAGAACTGATATTTATATGTGAAAATTTATTTTGGTAGCATGTGGTGACTATATGAGCACTATACATGAAACCCGGGTAACTAGGTGGGCTAACGTGTACCAGTACGCTACTGAACGGAGGGGTTTTGACCATGGATCACATAACAAGTATGACATGGTTAACACTAACAAAACTATAATGGAGATTATTGGAGACCACTAGGTTATTTGTATGCTCCCAACTAGTGGCTCGTGCACAAGAAAAAATTTCATTATGGTTACTTTCATCGAGGTACGAGGTACTTGGGGCTCACATCAAACTAGTACCTAGGGGTGTTCTAATTCTTGGTGCTTGTGGCCTTTTTGGAATTTATACTTTCTTTATGGTATTTTGGGATGTGAAAACCAGTAGCTTGAATTTTTTTATTTAAATTCACTCATTCTTTAACGTTATCCCCATTGAATGTTATTTTCTTTTCAAAGTTTTACTTTTAGAAATAAATTCTACCATTATCTATTTATAACTCTTGCAAGCCTTTTATTTTATAATGCCTATCACATGGAATCCTTGGGTGATAACCTATTTGGATTAGTCTCACACCCTACATAAACCTTTTGGTGTAAGTATACTTGATCATGTTTTACACAGGCAATGGCAAGGCCTTGGGCGATGGCGGTTCAGGTTGCTAGTTTCTCTCAATGGTACGGTGTTGTGGTGACGGCTTGTGGGTGATGACCCCTTGTCATGTGGAGTCTCATGGGCTGTTTGATGCTAGTTTTATGTACTTTTGGACCTCTTTTGTGTTTCTTAAACCCATATACTCAGTTCTGAATTTTTATTAAGTCTTGTTTGGCATAATTTTTTAGATTTTATTTGTTATTTGTTTTTGGTTATTTTATGACCCAAAATCGGGTAAATCGTTACCAAATGAATTTTTATGATAACTAGACACTTGAGCCAGCCCGTGGGGATGGGGAACTCCCTTTGGGTCTTTCCATAAGCCGGTTTTGGTGCCGGTTTGATGGCCACCAGATTTGGATCGTGACAAAATGGTATCAGAGGTACGTTAAAGTTGTTGGTTTACATTGCTATTTTGGGATGAGTCTGGATAGATAGGAGCTATGACTGTTGGGGATCAGGGTTTTGGTTGTGAGTAGGGTGTCTAGCCTCCACCTCTCATGGCAGACCATGAGTCACCATGGGTTGTTGGAATTTACAGATTGACTTCACTTCCAGGTGAGACGTGTGGGCTGCAGACCACATGTGGACATCAGGAGGATGTGTAGTAGTTGTTTATTTTATTACTAAAATGTGTTTAGATTATTTATATTTGATGTATTTGATTAAAATTTTCATAATTGTGGTATTTATAAATATTTTGTGACTTTTTCATTTTGTAGCAACATGCCTCCCCAAAAAGCACTCACGCACCCATGGGAGGAAGCCGAAGAGAGTTCTCCCACACCAATTGATCAGAGGCTAGACGAGGCTGTGGTCTGGGATATCCATGCTCTATGATATGAACCATCTCTAGTTCCAGCTCCTATTAGAGAGGATGAGACTGGTCCTATAACGTACAAGGCCCATGAGTTTCTGAAAAATAAGCCTGCAACCTTCTGAGGCAGCTCAGAACGCCAAGAAGAATAGGAATGGCTCGAGAAGATCGATCATATGATTGTGTTATTGGAAACACCCAAGGAGCTCAGAGTGAAGTGTGACTCCTTTCTGTTGGAGGGTGCCAACCATTAATAGTGGGAGTTAGTGCTTTAGGCTGGGAAGAATGAGCAGATGCACTGGGGAGATTTCAAGGCTATCTTCAAGGAACAGTACTGCCCTGAGGTGTTGCCTTATGCCAGGTCTAGAGAGGTCATGGAACATGTTCAGGGATATCTATCTTTGATGGAGTATGCCAACCGTTTGACTGAGTTGGTTTAGTATGCTCCATAAATTTTCTCTATTGAGCAAGCGAAGTCCCAGAGGTTTGAGAAGGTATTGAGACCATAGATATACTCCCAGGTGTTCTTGTTTAAGATGAGGACCTATTCTGAGGTCATTGATCGGGCATGAATGGTGGAGATTGATAGAAAAGTAAGGGATGGTTTCTATGATTCAGTATCAGTAGTGGGAAGTGGAAGCTCCTCAGAGAAGAAATGGAAGTAGGAGGATCATGTGAGAAAGGAGGAGGCAGTTCAGGGAACTCTTCAAGGCAGTTTTCATCAACGGCTTCTGATGTGAGATCGGTCGTGGGCCACCAATGTGGGAAGCCCTAGAAGATCCGTCTAACATGTACTCATCCTCCGAAAACCTGTTTTCAGTTTGGAGGTATGGGACACATGCAACACTTTTGCAGGATAGCACACCCACTTCAATGTGGGGAAGGATCCATGGCTCCCAGAGGAGTGATAGCACAGTCTCAGTCGTCGAGGACTGGGGGATCCTGATTTTGTAGTTGTGGTGGTAGGGCTAGGTCATCTTCTAGGAAGAGCCAGTTTAGGGCATAGCCATAGACTAGCGGTCATCTTCAGGCAGATACTGGACATCTCCAGGCAGTGGATCAGGCACTAGCAGGATCAGAGGCGGGACCATCGACTGTTAGATGTACTGTTTTGATTTCATCTTCTATATCTGCTGCTCTTTTTGATACTGGTGCCTCTGTTTCATTCATTTCTGCCCGTTTTGTGGACATTCTGAATTTTCCAACTGATTTCATGTCATTCTCAATGGAGTTGGTGACACCTCTGGGAAAGAAGAAGGAGCAAGGTCTCAGGTGCCCATCATGTGTGCTTTCTCTGTCAGTTTTCGAGATGGAGTGGTACCTCTTGGTATTAGATATGGACCTTTTTGATGTCATACTCGGGATGGATTGTCTAGTACACTTCCAAGCACATACCGATTACTAAATACGATGTGTGAGATTCACAACACCTGGTGCGAGTCGTCAGTTTTTCATGGAGAATGGGATCCTCGGTCAGGTCACGCAGGGCCTCCACTCCTAGAGTTGGGAAGTGTTATCTTCCAGTTATCTTCTATCATGCTAGAGGATGGTCTTTCCCCTGAAGGTTCACTACCTCATGTAGTGAATGAGTTTCCGGAGATATTCCCAAATGATTTTTCAAGCTTTCTCCCGGAGCGGGATGTGGAGTCTTCGATTGATCTGGCACTGGGAACACATCCAATATCTCTTCCCTCTTATCGCATGGACCCCACCAAGCTAAGATAATTAATGATATAGCTAGATGACTTATAATTCAAAGGATTCATTCGCCCAAGCATCTATCATTAGGTTGCTCCTATGTTTTTCGCAAAAAAGGCTGTTGGATCACTCCAGTTTTACATTGATTACCGAAAGCTGTATAAGGTAACAATTAAAAACAAATACCCTTTTCCCAGAATAGATGATTTGTTTGATCAGTTGAACAGGGAAAAGTGGTTCTCAAAGATAGACATGTGTTCAGGGTATCATCAAATCAGGGTGAAGGAGTCAGATATCCCAAAGACAGCCTTCCGAAGCAGGTACGACCACTTTGAGTATTTGGTCATGCCCTTTGGATTGACAAATGCTCCAGAAGTCTTTATGGCACTTATGAATAGGGTGTTCCATTAGTAACTCAATTCATTTTTTTTGGTTTTCTTGGATGGCATTCTAGTATACTCTAGATCTGAGGAGGAACACGAAGATCACTTCAGGGTCGTTATGGGTACATTACAGGATCACCGCCTCTATGAAAAGTTGTAAAAGTGCACTTTCATGAATCAGGGAGGTGAGCTTTCATGGGCATGTGATCTTAGAGAACGGAGTTTCAGTGGACCCTGAGAAGATTATTGTGGTTATGTCATGGGAGCAGCCAAAGAATGTGTTTGAGATCAGGAGTATCGTTGGCCTGGCTGGTTATTATAGGAAATTCGTTCGGGATTTCTCTCGGCTTGCTTCAACGATGACTGCCCTCACCCGGAAAGGTGTGAAGTTTGTATGGGGTCCTGAATGCCAGGCATCATTCGAGGAGCAGAAGAGGGGATTGACTACTGCCCCCATGCTGATTTTTCCTGAGGCTAGAAAGGGATATGTGGTTTATTGTGACACTTCAAGTATGGGTCTTCGGTGTGTGCTTATGCAGGATGATCATGTGGTGGCATTTGGCTCTCGCCAACTCCGGCCACATGAAAAGAACTACCCAACCCATGAAATGGAATTGGCAGCAGTGATGCATGATTTGAATACGTGGTGTCACTACCTCTTTGGGGAGAAGATTGTGGTATATTCTTATCACAAAATCTTGGCTTATATCTTATCACAGAAGGACCTCAACTTGAGGCAACGTTGCTGGATCGAGTAATTGCAGGGGTTTTACATTGACATTGTCTATACCCTAGGTAAGGGTAATGTAGTGGCCGATGCCTTGAGCAGAAGGGTTCCAGTGCAGGATTTGAGGAAGTCCAGTGATGAGTGGACATTGATGGGGATCTTTTCACAGATGCATGTGGAGACCAAGGAACGGAGTGGAGGGGCATTCTTGGAGTGCGTCCAGTTGACTCCTTCTCTGATGGAGTTGATTCAGCGGGAATAGCCCAGTGATGAGATTTGTCAGTAGTCGAAGCAGTTTCTTCATGGTGGGGAGACATCCTCTGATTGGTCGTCGTCTCTGGAGGGCATCATGTGATTCAAGGGTTGTTCAGTAGTGTCTTTATCTCTACGGAAGGTGGTGATGTAGGATAGCCACCAGTCTCAGTGGGTTGTCCATCCGAGTTCCACTAAGATGTATTATGAGGTCTGTTGGTAGTTTTGGTGGCCTGGTAGGAGACGAGACATAGCGGACTTTGTGTCGACATGCTACACATGCCAGCAGGTGAAAGAAGAGCACCAAAGGCCCTCCAGTTTTCTCCAACCACTACCCATTCCTACCTAGAAGTGGGACGAGGTTTCCATGGACTTCATTGTCGGATTACCTCGTACACCTCGAGGTAAGAATGTGATTTCGGTGGTGATTGATCGTCTAACCAAATCAACCCACTTCATTCCGATCAGAGATACATCTAAAGTGGATGAGTTGGGCCGTTTGTATCTTCAAGAAGAGGTGAGACTCCATGGTGAGCCATCAGCAGTTGTCTCAGATAGAGACCCTCATTGCATATATCGGTTCTGGTAAGGCCTTCAGAAGGCCTTGGGGTCCCAGATTAAGATGATCACAGCATACCATCCGCAGACGGATAGTCAGATAGAGCAGGAGAATCAGATTTTAGAGGACATGCTTTGTGCATGTGTCCTAGACATTGGAGGTTCTTGGGATACCCATTTGGTATTAGTTGAGTTTGCTTATAATAACAGTTATGAATCCTCGATTCGAATTGCTCCTTTTGAGGTGCTCTATGTTTGGCCTTGTTGGTCCCCCCTGTGTTGGGATGAGGTAGGTGAGACCTCACTACTTGTGCCAAGAATAATGTAGGAGACAGATGAGAAGGTAAAATTAATCAGGCAACATTTATTGACAGCTCAGATTCGTCATAAATCATATGCTGGCCGGAGGCATCGAGACATAGAGCTTTCTATGGGTGACAGGGTATTCTTGAAGTTGGCCCCTCATCTGGGCCATCGTCGATTGGAGAATCAAGGTAAGCTGACCCCGCAGTATGTCGGGCCATTTGGGATCATCGAGCGTATTGGTAAGGTGTCATATAGGTTGGCCTCACCTTCTCAGTTGACGTCCATCCATGATGTCTTCCATGTTTCTTATTTGAAGAAATACCACCCGGATCCATCCCATGTGTTGATTTAGGAAGAACTGTAGATAGATCATGACTTGTCTATTGTTGAGAGGCCAGTGAAAATAGTTAAATCCCAAGAGAATATACTTTTAGGGAAGTCTATTCCATTAGTCTGGGTTCTATGGAAGCAGGGAAATGATACACATGAGACATGGCAACGAAATTCATGGGTCGAGGAAGAGTACCCATTCTTGTTTCCCAATCAAGCATCATGTTGAATTTCCGGGGTGGGAAGTCCTTCATGGTGGGGATAATTGTCAAATAAATGACAAATTTTAAAGTTATTTTTTCATTTAATTTACATCCTTGCTTTGATTTGGTGGTTTCCAGGCATTTTTGAAGGAAATAGTGGGTTTCCAAAATTTGGGCCAACCTGAGAGCCCATTTCCAGTTTTGAAAGTAAATTTTGTTTCTTCAATAACTCCTTCATTTTTCAACATTTTTCACCCATTAAACTTCCAAAATGACCTTCACTTATATATTTAAACCAAAACAGAATTTGTTGGCCCCTTAAAATTCATTAGCATCTTGGATTTGGGTGATCAAATTAGGTATTAGGCCAACCCGAAAACCCATTTCCAGTTTTAATATTATTTTGTAATTCTTTCATAAAATATACATTTTTTATCGTTTTTCAGTTATTACACCTCTCACACGTTCCCACTAAATCCAGACGCACCCCCATATTCGTTGTTCCCTCTTTGGAGCTCAGAGTCATTGCGATTTAGGGCCGATCTTCTGAAGCTCCAAAAAAATGTCTAGATTTCTCAACTAAGTTTGTTATCTTCCTTATTCTTCCCTTCTTCTTAAGGTTTCTTCTTTTTTATTGAATACCAAAATGTCTATAAGATGGGGCTTCGTACCTATGGTTTTAGTTTTGAGTTTTGTGGTCCAATCCTCTGGTTTTAGGTTCAATCTTACTTCCTTATGGTGCGTCGGAGGTGCGGTTGAAGTGACCCACAAGGATTTGGGGGTTTTGACTCTTTTGGTATGTGATTTCATTTATAGGTATTCTAGAATGAGTTGGCTTGATATTTTATGTTTCCATTATGTTCCTCATTAAGTATTTTGATTTCGGAAATTGATTTAGGTAGCATTATAAAATCGGTTTATTTTTAAGTGCCAATTTTGTGTGAAAATGGTTGTTTTACATGTGCAACCCATGTTGTGCCTCTTGATGTTGTTTTATAATTCAGGGATTGGATTTATAAAAATATTTTGATGCTGAAATTTCTGGTTTGGTATAATATTGGTCTCCATTTGGTTTTAAATGTGTGATTTTAGATGAATTTAATGTGCAAAATTTGATTACTTTTCTTGAAATTGATGTATTGAAATTATAAGTGGTTTATTGAGTTATAAGAAAGGTGAAAAAAATGTGTAGCTACTGTTTTGAATGTGTGTGACCAGAACTGATATTTATATGTTTAAATTGATTTTGTTAGCATGTGGTGACTATTTGAGCAAAATACGGGAAACCCGGGTAACTAGGTGGGATAACGTGTACTAGTACGTCAGTGAACAGAGGGGTTTTGACCATGGTTTGCTTAGCACGTCTGACATGGATAACACTAAAAACCTATAATGGAGATGATTGGAGACCACTAGCATATGTGTATACTCCCTAATTGTGGATTGTGCATGAGAACAAATTTCATTATGGTTACTTTCATCGAGGTACGAGATACTTGGAGGTAAAAACAAACTAATACCTAGGGGTGTTCCTATGCATGGTGCTCGTGGACTTTTTGGAATTTATACATTCATTATTGTATTTTGGGATGTAAAAACCAGTATATTGAATGTTTTATTCAAATTCAATCATTATTTAAAGTTATCCCCATTGAATGTTATTTTCTTTTCAAAGTTTCACTCTTAGAAATAAATGCTACCATTATCAATTTATAACTCTTGCAAGCCTTTTGTTTTTTAATTCCTATCACATGGAATCCTTGGGTAATATACTATTGGGATTAGTCTCACACCCTATTTACTCCTTTGGTTGTAAGTAGACTTGATCAAGTTTGAAACAGGAAAATGCAAGGCCTTTGGCGATGGTGGTTTGGTTTGCTAGTTTCTCTCTATGGTGTGGTGTTGTGGAGACGGCTTGTGGGTGATGACCCCTTGTCGTGTGGAATCTCAGGGGATGTATTCTGCTACTTTTATATACCTTTGGACCTATTATATCTTGATTAATCCCATATATTCAGTTCTGAATTTTTATTACGTCTTGTTTGGCATAATTTTTCAGATTTGGTTTGTTGTTTGTTTTTGGTTATTTTATGAACCCAAACTCAGGTAAATCATTACCAAATGAATTTTTATGATACCCGGGCACTTGTGCCAGCCCGTGGGGATGGGGAACGCCCTTCGGGTCTTTCCATGAGCTGGGTTTGGTGCCGGTTTGATGGAGACCAGATTCGGTTCGTGACATGTATTTAATGAAAATAATATTTTCTAAAATATTTATTCTATATTTATATTAAGATATTAATATACAATGAATATCTATCAGTGAATTTTGAATGCATTTTTTATGTTATCTGGAAACATTGTTCATACTCTACATTTGTAAGTATTGTGTAAGGAATGAAACCTATGTTTTGTAAAATGTAATGGAAATATATAATATGATGGTAAGAATATTATAAAAAATGAGCCCTATGATTATAATAATATGTATGGATCATTAACCATCCATTACCATGAAATAATGGTTAATGAACTCTGCATTTGGATGGAACATTATGTTTGTAAGAAGGGAATGAATTATTAATGAACCCAATGTTAGCACGGAACGCTATGTTTGAGGGAAAAACTGTATAGTACATAATCCCTAAATTTATGATCATAACTATTTATTGACCATATTTTTGAGGAATAACCACTAAATAGTTCGACCATATGTTTTTTAGTTTGAAATGTTACGAATAAACCCTATATTTGAATATTAAATGGGGAAAATTTTAATCGACGATTTTTTCCTAGTTTGCAGCAATGGTATTCATATAAATAACGATTGATTTAGTGATAATTTATGATTAATTCAATGGCTCATATTAAACAAATAAAATCACTCATATTCATAAGATATGCTATGTTTCCCATGGTTGATTCATTTTTTAATATATTTGATCATTCAAGTGACATTCTTCGATCTAGAATATCAAAGAATGAATGATGATATCTAAATAATTAATAAAAAATTATTTTGAAAAATATAAACAAATTTGTTGAAATGAATATATTTTAAATTCAAATCTAATGAAAATATTGATCAAATATATTATTTTTTTGAAAGATGATACACTTTGGATAAATGCATTTTATACCTTGAACTACTGTGAAACATATCATTGTTTGTTTCTACTTTTATTTGAAATCACCTGAAACCAGGACATCATTAGATATATTATTGTTAGAATACTTCCAGTTATCAATAATCTGCTCCATCTCCTCTCTATTACAACTACTCCAACTATGATGTTCAACCTGAACCATCACCAAATCAATCTTTATTGTTTTATTAGAGTTTAAACAACTTTATCTCAGTTATGGTGAATTGTGAGTTTCTTATTCTAGAATATGGATAACCAGTTCTTATATATGAACTATAATGGTTTATTTTAGTATTGTTATATAGGTTTAATTTACATGGACTCAGTTATGGATTTTTCGGTATTGGGATCAGAGAAACTATCTAGTGAAATTCACCATTCTCATAGATAGAGCATTGAGGGAGTGGAATATGGGATCTTTATTCCCCAAACCAATATAAAATTGATGTGTTCAATAAATATGTTTATTCAATTATATAATATCATACAGAATTAAATGATACATGTCTTTAAAATTGTAAATAGAAGCCAAGGTCAGAATCCGTGATGATTATCGAAAAGACACAATTGACCCTCTAGTGTGTATATTTGTATTATTCCGACCCAACATAGTGCGTGAAGAAGAATGTTTTATTAATAATTTGTCCTCAATATTATTTTTAATCAATCTATTTTTATTTAACTTCAAATATTATTGTTGATAAGATCAATTGAATGAAATCATATATTTTTTTTATTTAGTATTCTATTTTGTACCAGTGGTGATAAATTGTTTTCTATTTCCATATGAAAATTTGATTATTCAATGGAGTGGTTATATTTTTTGGGTTATGTGTTAAGTGAATAGAAATATTATTGTTGGAGTATGGTTATATATATTGGTTTATCTAGATTACCTTCATCCAATTGTGAGTGACCTAGTGAATTTTGAGAGTTTCCACTATTAAGATATTCAAAAGCTTTTATGATATCATCCCACACTTATTGAAAGTAATATTATTCAAAACTAATCACATATAATTTTATACTCAAAATAAATACAACCAATTATTATTTTGAAGATATTTTATATTTTCTCACTGATCATATTATTGTATGAGGACATATCAATTTCAGACCATGATTGAATAAAAATTGGTAAAATAACCTCAAAACTAATCACATCGTTTATGACTTGATCAATCACCATTATTTATTTTAAACAAAATCACAGTTTCCATAAATAAAATCATATATAAAACCCATTATTTTTATAATTGTGAATAAAATATTTTACACCCATCCTTGGAGACAAAATTAAATCCCCTTGATAATATATATTAACCTTAGCTAATTATTTATTTTCATTACTGAATGATAAGTGTTTCAAATAAATATCATTACTACCATGAATGTTCTATAAATATAATGAAAACAATTATCTTGACTCATTCAAACATTGTAAATTTAGTTCCTTATTATCAAAATATTTAGTGATACATTCCAAATAATTATTTATCATTTCAAAAATTGGAAATTTAAAAAAACAATTGAAAAAATTACACTATTAGGATCTACATGTCCATCACAAGTTCACTTTGAACCTGTGTAAGTTGCTAATAATCCTAACAACTTTGTTTGAGACATGTGTGAAACTACTGTTATTAATGAATAAAATATTATTTTTATATTTTTATTTCAAGATGATTTTGAGAATAAAACGGGATTAATAAATATTTTTCAAATAAATCATATCCTTATCTATATGGAGCCTAAAAATTATATCACAGAATTATCCTTGTAATATGATACACTGAATACAAGGGGAGTATCTAAAGAAAAATTAAAATATAGTGCCTTTCCATTTTATTTAGAAAGATAAGGAACTGAATGACTATACAACCTGAAACCTATAAAAGAAAATTAATTTGGATAACCTCAAGATTATTTTTTAGAGATTATTGTCAATATTATTGAGTAGTTCCCCATTAAAATATAATTCCATCACTATAAAGGTTTCAAGGGAGAAAAAGTATGATTAATTGTAGATATTAAAAAATAGTGTATATATTGTCCATAAAAAACAATTTAGGACCACAATTTCTAGGATTCCATTATTCGATGACTGATGGAAAGTAATATATAAACCATATTCTTCCTTAGGATGATATTTCATTGAAAACATAGTAGTTAAATCCATAGAATGGACCAAGAGGACAAATCCAAATTAATTATATCATGGTTTAAGTGGAACTATCACAATTAGAGTGCATGGGGTATGATAAACTGAATTACAATAATAGTCTAAACATGTGGAAATAACCACTTATTCTAGGAAGATCAATCATAATAAATTATTTTAAAAACTTGTACTTGAAATTTTAAGAGTGTTTTATTCTTATAATCATTTTATACACTACTATGACAATTAATATCTAACATAATATTGTGCTGCAGCCTTTCCACAATGGAAGTTTTAAAAATTCATTCAAGGAGGGAAAATATAACTATGTACTATATGTTATTTAAATATTCAATATCAAGTAAATTACCCCATTCAATAAAAATATCATCAAGATCTACTATTCTATCCATCTTATAAGCCACCTTACAATAAACAAGACTTCCAACCATTACCCATTATTCAAAGGAAACACCTTGAACACACCTAAACCATTTATGAAAATAAATCAAAATAATAATACAAAATTTTGGAAGAGTTAATAATTAAAAAACAAAATTAAAAAATTATTTTAGTTTTCCTAGGTATATATTTGGGAAATATCAACAAAACAATCAGCTCATCCAATTTTAAATCTAAATGGTAAAGTTATTATGTTAAAAACTATAAGTGGAGAAAATATTCAACATGTTACCATATTTATTCCAAAACTATATCAGAAATATAATAAGTATACTGATATAAATAAATAAGATAATCATTAGAAGAATAAGAATAAATTTTTAACATAATTACAGAAATTTTATAAAGAAAAAAACACATTCCAATACCATTTCCATCTATTTTTTGTCTTATCATTGAAAATTACTGTGGAAGATATCCAAATAGAAAATTTGAACCCCTTATAAAATTTTGAAAAAGCATAACCTTTCATGAATCCCCCAATCCTTTTCCAAAGTATTTTTTTCTCATCCTAAACTAAGAGCTACATATGTAAATATCATATGAATAATGGGTTAAGATTTTATGGAAATATCTCAACCATGATCACAGCACCACATCCAACCAAATATCAAAATCTGGGGACATTTTTTATCTATAATTATATATATTTCTTTTATAGATTCATTATGTTATCATTTAAGATATATTCTCTTCATTCATTTTTTCCATTTTTTCAGGGGGATCATAAACTAACAAGATTGATATCTAAATTTTCCAATATATACATGATATTCCAAACAAGGGTTCGTAAATATATCCTAGATATTATAATATATTTTTTCTTCCATGTAATCTTCAAGTGCTAAATGTGGATGAATACATGAAAAAAAATCAAACCACCATTATTTTGGAAAGACTATTCAAAATGTCAATAAGGAAAATCACACATTTAATTTATGTAATAATGAAAATGATGTTTTGTGGTAACACTTTTAACAAAAATATTTTTTTGATGAAATATCCATAGGAATATAGTTAATTTTTTACACACCCACAATTCAATGAATATAACTATATTGGGAAAAGTATTTTCTAGAATAAATTATATATTTAGGTATAAAAATTTATTTCAAAATTTTATCAAAATAAATTTGATAAATATGAAAAATATATTCATCCATTTAAATAAGAGGTCGCATTTATTTTATTTGATGTATTTAATTATTCATTCTATAATAACGGTTATGATACATTGCCTCTTAGAGAAGAATATCCTAGAACTAATTAAGTAAACCAATACTAGTTTCATCTTTAATCCATCCCAAAATTATATAATTAAAACCACTCATATCTAATGTATCATATCCACTTTTAATAGAAGATGAAAACTGTAGGAAATTATTTCTATAAACATTTATTTTTTTAGCACTACAAATTGATATATATATTTTTTATAAAATGTGAGATCTATATTATGGAAGGAATGATAAATTCATATGATTAGTTATAATTTCTCTATTCATATTAATCTTAATTAAATTATTTCATAACTTATTTCATAACCTCATAGGAGACTCAACTCAACTATGATGATGTTTCTTAAGAATGATATTAAAATATTGGTTGATTCCTGATTTATATAACATATTTGTGAATCATAGTAGACAAGACCCATTATATATAGATGAAAAAATCTATATTATTTATTTTAAATAATATCTATATTGAATCAATTCTTATAATAGTTTAAAATAGTTGGAGTGTTTTTGATGTCTACAAAAAAATCAAAATTTTTTAGAAGAAAATACCATTCTACATAATTATATTAATCTTATACAATAATATTTCAACTATTTGTAATTATGGTATATCTATAAAGTGTGGGATTGATATTATGTAAAATCCTTCAATGTTGGAACGGAATATCAGAAATCTATTTGATGTTCAATGTTTCAACTATACCCTATATTTTCAAATTTATATAAACTGAAAGGAAAACAGTTCTACTAAATAAATTATATAGAATAAATATTTTCTATTAATGAGGTTCTTATCATGGGAATATTCCCTTATAGTCTATAAGTAGATTGGAGTTTGAATCACTATAATGGTAATGAGTGAACAGATCATTCTTAATTTTTGTATTTTTGTAATACATTTTTCTTCAAATAGTTAAAAAACCACCCCAATATGTATCCAATAATTTAACATTATAACCTAAAAAATCACACCCAATGAGAACCCTGAAATTTTTTCCAAAAATAAATTGTACACGAGTCTTTACGTCTATATTTGACAACACAAAAAGCCAATCGTAACCCCTATGTCAGTTTGAGAAAAAAATCATAAAATTAATATTTCTAATATAAGAGACATATTTATCAAATGGATTTTATATATGACTATGGGAGGATGAATTTTTTTTTAAATTTAATAATTTTATATCAAGGATAAAATGTATTAAATAATAAGAAGGATTCATGATAATAATGAGTGACATAGTTATTATAAAAGGAATTGGTCTAAGTTAGTGTTTTTAATTTTTATTTGGAAAAATATTTTGTTCCATTTCCATGGGTCTAAGTATTATATATAGGAAAATTTTTCAAGGAAATGAATTATTTATATTTATTCAAATTATTTTTTTCTATCACAATTATTAATTAATTGAGTTTTATAATGTCATGGAATCAATGGACCATTTCATTTTATTTTTTGAATGGTATAAAAATGGATGGACTCTTGAAATTAATTTATTTATATGGTTTCTATAATTTAATGTACGGTGAGATATTGATAACATATGTGTTTAATAATTTTAAAGACATAATCTTATCGAATATGCTGAGGTGGGAAAATTTATAGAGTAATTGTGATATCAAAATGAGATATGAAAGGGTTATTCAGTTAAGTCCTGGATTCATAAATGTAATCTAGAAATATATATAAAGGTTTTCCCTTAATAGATATAGTTTATTATACTAATACATATTTGATGATGTGGATTCCATCGTATGTAAGAAACATTCTACCTGAACTATAGAAATGGATTTAAAAACATATGATTATATTTATTATAAATTGATTATAGAAAAAGTGGGAAGTGAATGTGGGTCAAATTTGGTGATGGGATATGTATCCACCCAATGATGAAGTATAGCCTTACCATGAACTCAGAGGAAAATTAATATCTACATTTTGATTCATAAATTACACCCCAAACATTATATAGTTAATAAAAAAATTCATCAGGGATAATCCCAATATTAGTACTATTGATCCCACTCTATGTCATATAGGTTTTATAATAGTGAAAATGAAATACATATATCAATTTTTTATTTTTAATGGATTTAGGGCCTAGAGGGAAATCACTATTCCTCCATACTATGTTTCTATTTTATTTTAATATATTCTTTACTTAAATATTTTTTTCTTATTCTAATGGATATATTTTTAGAAGAACACATGAAGAGTCTCAAATAAATATTTTAAAATAGTATAATGGAAACCATTTCTTAGAACAAATAAGAAAATTCAAAATAAATGGAAGTCCTGTAATCTAATCAGAAATAGTTGATTGAGGAAAAAATAATTCATTTTTATTCAAATAGGCACATGGAAAAATCCATGAAAATTGAAATTATATCATGGGAGACACCCATGTATAAACCATTACATAAAATAAAGGGGATATCATGGAAATATTATTGATAGAATATTTTCTATATTATATTATATTGATATTATTATTTTTGTTCAATTATATTTAAAAATAAAATAATCAGAGTTATAGCTCAGAGAGAATATAACTATGAATAAATAATTGTTGTGTAATGTGGAAATATTTAAGTGATATCAATTGTGATTAATATTGATATAGTGTTGATCTTGTGATACTGGGTTTTTTTCATATAGGTATTTATGTTGATGGAATATAATTAGTCCTACGAAATACATTGTAATAATGTTTGAGAATAAATGTAGGGGAAAGTCTGTTAGTTATTCTTTTATTTATATCTTCTTGTTGAATCTTCTAAATACGGAGGATTTATTGGATTGGATAAAATAAAAAGACCCCAATATTATATAGGGAAAACCAAGTGAGAATATTTTATATAAATAATATAGAGCTGTGTTGAAATATGGTCTATGTTATTTAATATGTATGTGATGATCTGATCAGATTATAAGACCTTATACAAAGAGGATGTATATGTATAATATGAATCTAGTAACATCCATATATTGATAAAAAATATACTAAAAATGAAAACTTGGGAATCAATTTTATATACACGATGATAATTTTTTAGGAATCTGTGAGACTCTGGGTATTTTTGAAATGCATGACTTAACATAATGTTTATATAGTGAAGATGTTCGTCCAGATTACTATGATATGTTTTCAAGTATATAAAGAATAAGACTCTATGTAGTTTTTATAAAAAAAACATTGTAATCTAATATTGGTTAAATTAGAGAATCTATGATTGTGGTAAACAATTAGTCATGGAATGGATAGGTTTCCCACATCACAGATGGATGTTATAAAAATAGAATCTGAAATCTTGTCATATTTTACATGAATTTCATGTGGTTTATAATTTAATGGTAAAAAGAAAGGTTTCCCAAATATCTAAAATGATAATATAGTTCTATATGATATGGGGTTAAAATGTTAATGTATAACTGAAATTTCTTAAAAAAGTATAGGTAACACACGATTCACTACATAATTTTTTTTACTCAGTACTATGGGGAATTTAAAATGGTTTTAATAAATAGTTTCCATTTAGTTAAATATGAAGTATATTTTTATGAGTATTTTATAGTTGTTTCTCACATTCATATAATTGTTTTTTGAATAATATTATCATTTGGAAGAACTAATTTCTTGTAATGACATAGAAATTCTATATCATTTTTTTAATTATATAGAATTATGTAGAGACTATGAAAATTGACAGTATGTGATTCTGAGAAGCGGATAGCCCAGAACAAAAGTTTAAAAAAAATTAGGTACATTCAGTAAACATGCAGGTGGGATTTTCTGACTTTTAAATCAGTTCTCGGATTAAAAATACCAGAGCACTGTGGAATTAGCAATGTTGAGGTTCTCTTAGGCGAAGCTTAACGTTGACTGACAAGGGTCGGATGAAAATGTAAAATTTTTGGACTTTTGAAAAAAACTAACATAATAACTAAAATTTATTTTATTTATATTTAAAACCATTGAATGATGGTAGAGAGACTGTAGAGATAACAAGTTATTTAATAACCAGTTAAACTAAGTTGTGTAACCACAATTTCAGGTAATTAATGGTTTAAATAATTAATTATTTAATTAGTGGCATAATTGATTAGGGAGTAAACCTATTTAACTATAATGTTTAATAAACCATTGGTGAATGGATTTGGAAAACTTCAAGAGAGTTCTTGATGAAGCGCCGGAAAACATCCTCTCCCACGAAGAACGAGGATTTGTTCTAGAATCAATGAACATCGACGAACACCTTAACCTGTATATTGTTCACCCTCATCTAAACTGACTTCCACTAAGATCAGAATAGGGGTAATAATGTTATTTTCTAGTGTTTTATTACTTATCCTCTATTCCCTTTTTTGGAAAAATACAACGAACATAGACTAACCTAGTAACGGGTGGATCTGTGCCTCGTTTGTTAATTAAAGTGGTTGTTGCATGGTTTATGTTTTGGTATTATTCATTATAAATTATAATTAATGTTTCCCACATGTTAAAAAACAATTT
This sequence comes from Viscum album, assembly GCA_963277665.1. NCBI lineage: Eukaryota > Viridiplantae > Streptophyta > Magnoliopsida > Santalales > Viscaceae > Viscum > Viscum album. Next base: position 2,078,653,799 of record OY728140.1, read on the forward strand.
TGGTGGGCGTAGTATGATCCGAACAAATCCCTGACCCTCCGCCTTTCTTGGTTTTTCTGCGTTCTTTGTGGGACACCGAGAAACATCAGCGTAAAGGAAAAAATGGAGCGCCACACTATAGAGGCAGTGTCCCCAGAGGCCCATAGGTGTAGTCAAGAATGAAATAAGACCACTAGAGCTTCACTGGTGGCATGTGGGAGTACCGTCAACGTGGAACTTCTAGCGCGTTGGTGGCGACGGGCAGCTTGCACCAGCGGTGAGATGGTGGCAGCGCCCACAGGCACTATGGGGGACTGGCGGTGGTCGTCCATAGCTAGCCGCATTGTAGGCAAGATGTTCCCTATAGAGAGGCGCCACATCTCAAGTCGCGGCGGTGTCAGACTCGTGGAAGTGGCGCACCCACAGTGGTGTTAGGACTGCATCTGCGGGTCCGGCCCTAGCACGGTCCTTTGGACCGGTAGCTGGTGGGGAGGAGCTATCTAGGTGCCACCTTTTGGAGAACAGAAGAGACTGCATACCTTTGGGATGGGAGCGGATCCTGCACCCAGCTGGTGGGCTACACCTAGCCAGCGAGCCAAGATGAGACAACCCAGTTCAGGTAGGCCCATCAGGCTAGGACAGGTCGACCCAGATATGGTCAGGTCGGGTCGGTCCGACCCTGTTGGGCCGAACCTAGAGCCAATCTGACCCATTTTCGCTTAAAGGGCTATAAATTCTAATCCATCTATCCATTAGACGAACCATCTATTGTTTCAAACCATTAGGTTGAGGAGATCCTTTTGAGATACTCTACTCATGGTTTTAGATAAATTTTTAGTATGGCTGGGTTGGATCGAATTTGAGTCCTACAGGGCCAACAGTACTATAATTCCAATAACATACAGATCATCTATCTGATTGACGCACTATCTATCATGTTGGAACCCATATGAAAGTGAATTTCATCGGGTTATTTCTTAGTGGGACTTCGTGGATATGGAGTTACGTCTAAAGACTTGACGAAGTGAATTTATAGAACGTAAGAACACCATGTGCGAGAATCCTCTAGCCGGATGTCATATAATGAGTGACGCTGTGTGAAAAGGAAATAGAGGAACCCTGTGTGGATTGATGAGTTATGAACCAGTGTATATCATGAGTAGCGTGGCTCGATGAGGATCATCCATAGAGCAAGCCATCGTGGATCAGCGACATACGACGCTGTGTGGATGAATGAATCATGACCTTGTGTGGATTGACGACTTTTGAAACTCTGTGGATCGATGACTTACAACCCTGTGTGGATCAATAGTAGCATGACCCAATGAGGAACAACTCTACAACATCCCATCGTGGATTAGTGACTTAAAAACCTATGTGGATTGAAAACTTATGACCATGTGTGCATCATTGACTTATGAACCGGTTTGGATAATCTATAGAACGACTTCTTCATAGATCAATAGTGTAACTTTTCAATAGAAAATGATGATTTAGCATTACGAATAATCATAAATTATCATATTCTTTACATTATATACATGGTGTAAGCTGTTATTACTTGTACTATTTTGATTGAGATAATTCATCATTTCTTTCATTAAGGGATTCTGGGAGACCTTCAGGGGTCTCAGGGTCCCTACTAGGTATAGTTACAGTCACCCCTTCACATTGATGTGTCTTTTATAGATGATATAAAATTTTGACTAAGATTTTGGAGAAGACACTAGATTGTACCCAGTTGTGACAGGTTGACGTGGAGAGCCGAAGTGATGAGTTGTACCTACCCTTCTAGTAGGATCCTTGGCGGACAACCTCAGGAGTTGTTTTCCCTTTTTGTTGTACAGTCTTTTTATTCAGTTTGTATAATGGACCAATAGGCTTCAGTTCACACTTTTTATATTCAGTAGTTATACTTCTTGGTTTGCTCTTATTGTGTATCTGGTCATTATTTTTACAGGATTGAAGGAAATTTCTTCCAATTTTAGGGATATTCCATTCTGGTGATAGTCGCCTACCCCTAGCCATGTAAGGTGGGAATTGGGTATTCATGTCATGAACCTTGGGGGATAGGTGGTGAAAATGTGGTATCAAAGTGTTCGGTTCTACCGAAGAACTAAGGCTATGGTCTTTTCAATAGGGAAATAGTGTTAAGTGTTTTGAGTACCAGTTTTAGTACAGGGTTTCCAATGATGGTGAGGCGGCTCATGTATCCATACTCCAGGAACCTGAGATCTAATTTAGTACTCAATACATGAAAACAATGACTGCATGTGTTTTTGAAACGATTTTCGATTGATCTCTTCTGAGTCACCTCACCAGTTATTACTTATTTATTGTAGTACATGTGTATCTTTTCAGAATGCATCCATCACAGATTCTAGTGTAGGATCACGATGAAGGCCCACCGAGTGATGTAGCTTCAGTACAGGACCCTCTTATGGTGATGGAACCATGGGTGGTGTACCAGCAGCACCACTACATGTAGGAAATCCATTTCCACTAGCCACACCAGTTTATGGAGTATGCTGATTTAGCATGTTGTACAAGTCCCAACAGTAGAGTCCTATGAGGTTTCAAGGCGAGAAATATCCTCAAGAAGCTAAGGACTGGTTGGAGAGTATGGTTAGATTTTTACACCTAGTTAGGACACCAGCAAACTGGGTTTTGATCCTAACTGCTAGTCTCTTCCAGGACACAACAGGGAGATAGTGGATCTTTCCACTCTAGTTGCATGATGAGACGACCCTCACCTGGTTAGGCATCAATAGACTCTTCAGGTCAGAGTTTGTTACAATGACTCTACACTCTGTGCATATTCAAGAGCTCCTTCACTTATAGCAGGGAAACCTGAGAGTGGCCTAGTACTCGACGAGATTCACTGACCTCTCCCACTACCCCACAAACATGTTACGAGACAATTACCTTATGTCCTAGACCATTGAAAAGGGTCTCTAATAGTAGATTAGGGTGTTGATGATATCACTTAACATACCAATGCAGACTGGAGTGCTAGAGCGGTATCTTCTCGTGTAGAGATTCACAACTGAGTTGGAACCGGCAGCGAGAGACACCACCAGATGACACGTAGCCAACTCATCTTTAGTCGAAAGTTGGCAGATGTTGTAGAGGCCCAAGTGAGCCAGAACATCTGGTGGAAGACCATAGGATGTAGGGTCAAAAGTTCAGATCTCAAGGGATAGAGGTGTTAGGTAGAGGAGCAGAATTAGATACTCGTGATTCGGGTAGGGTCATATGGCTCAGGACTGCCTGACCTGCCGCACCAACGATCAACGGATGGATGAGTGACCACCAAGGTAGCGAGATCAGTTCGAGCGAGGAGGTCTGTATGGTGGAATATATTAAAGGGGAGTTGTCCGAGTTGAATGTAGTGGGTGATAGTTTGAGGTTCTACAGCCACCACCTCAATGTGGTCCACCTCGACCTCAGGGAGCAGGTGGACGTTGTTGAGCTCAGTATCAGGCAGTTGAGGCCTACCACCACGGTGCTCCAAACATGATTTGTGGTACAATATATGTCTACTCCACCCTAGCTATATTTCATTTATACTTAGGTGTCAGTCACTATTTTATTTCCATGACTCTCGTTCGGAGATTAGAGATTCTGATCGAGTTGTTGGCTCGATCCTTACATTTAGAGACTCCTATGGTAGAGGATTCAATGAATACACCTTGGTTTAGGCATTGTGACCATACTCTAGGAGGCAAGAACATATGATTAGATCTTATTGTAGCAACTTTGACGCCTTATGACATCAATTTGGATACTGATTGGATATCCACAGTCCATGATCAAATCGACTATTTTATGTTCAAATTGAGGTGTGTCTGCAAGAATGGGTCCAGTTTCACCATCAATTGAGAGAAGTGAACCTTTTAGTCATGGGATAGACTTACATAGAGTGGGTGAATCTGATCACTCATTAGTTATCTAGCCCTCGCCCTTGAGTAATTGAAAATAGGGGTCTGAGCTATCCTGTAGTGGTGGAGAATTATGTTGATGTCTTTCCTGAGGATGTTCTGGGACTACTTCCTCATATAGTGGTAGACTTCCACATCGACCTCTACATCAGGATGGAACTGATATCTAAAGAAGAATATCAGATGGCTCCCATAGAGATTCATGAGTTTAGGGTACAATTAAAGGACTTCTAGGGGAAGGGGTTCATTATGCCTATTGTTTCTCCATGGGAACCCTTGATTTTGTTCACCCAGAAGTCAGAACGGAGTTTGAGGATTTGCATGAACTATAGGTGCCGGAACTAGGTGACTGTGAAGAAGAAGTATCAACTCCAAATGATTTATGATTTCTTAGAGCAGATGAAGGGGGTTTGGTGGTTTTCTAAGAAATACCTCATATAAAGTTATCATCATCTTAGGGTACGAGATGAGGATGTACCGAAGACAGATTTCAGATACCGGTACAACCACTATGAGTTCTCTTTGATGCCATTAGGCATTACCAATTCCCCAAAAGTGTTCATGGGACTCACTAACATGATCTTAGAGACTAAACTCGATCGCTTTGTGGTGTACTTCATTGATGACATCTTGGTGTACAAATCCTTGGAGGAGGACAATGCCACTCATCTGGAGATAGTTCTGGATACACTTCCAAAGCACCATATTTATGGTAATCACTTGAAGTGAATGTTCTAGATAAGATAATTTTTCATTCATGGGTATGTTATCTCAAATGATGGAGTTGTAGTGGATCCATCAAAGATAGAGGCAGTGCATGCATGGGATCCACCTAGGAGGGTGACAGCGGTGCGGAGTTTTCATGGATTGGATGGGTACTACCGAAGGTTCATAAATGACTTTTAAATACTAAATGAATCATTTTCATCTTTGAAAACGAATATGAATCCTTTATTGTGGATATGAAGATGAAAACAGTGTCTCCTGGAGCTGAGGCAGAGACTAAAGAGTGCCACCAACATGAGGTTACCAAAAGAGGGTATTGGGTATGTAGTCTACCGTGATACGTTAGGGAATGTACTAAGATGTGTACTGATGTAGGAGAGAGAAATGATTTAATACGTCTCAATAAATTTTATATAGAAATAGTATAACTACACTACCATTGACCTGGAGTTAGTAGAATTTTCCTTTTCCTTGAAGATGGGGTGGCACTACTTGATTGGTGCATGATTTACTGTCTAATCTGATTACAAGAGTCATGGTTATATATTCTCATAGAAGGACATGAACCTGAGATAGTTGTGATGGATGGTGTTCCTCCAATACTATGACTTTGATATAGTCTACACTTATGGGAAGGGAAACATGGTGGAAGACGTACTCAGCAGGAGGGCCGGTTAACAATTTCTGAGTGAGGTGACAAGGAAGTTAGCTGCAATGCAATTATCTTTCATGAATAATGATGAAGTAGCTTTCCTATAGTCTATAAGAGTCACTCCCTAACTCCAATAGTGACTTAGGGAGGCACAACTTGGGGGTGTTTACTAAAAGACCTGATGTGCTCATATATCCCCAAGACATGCTCTTGAATGAGTTTCTAAAGGTGGGGATCACATTATCTTTTTTCGAGGACGAACCATGGTACCAGTGAATCTACGAGAGGAGGTGCTAAATAGGTTCCATTCATACCATTTGGAGGTACATCCTGGTGTGGAGAACAATTACTAGGACCTATGGCTTTATTATTGGTGGAAACAGATGAAAAAAGTAGTGGTAGAGTTCGTTTCATGATGACACACATTTCATAATGTGAAGGCCGAACATTAGGTTCCTGCAGGTTTAGCATAGCCACTTGAGGTTTCGGAATGGAAGTGGGATGGATTCTCCATGGGCTTTCAGTCAGGGCTACCATGTATGTCGAGGAACTACCATTCCTTCTGGGCGATCAATGACTGACTCGCCAAGTCGTCCCACATCCTACCCATCCAAGAGAAGGGATCAGTTGTGGGAAAGGGATGCCCCAACCTACAGGAGATAGTACGGTTTCAAGGGGTGACATCAAGGATCTTATCATATCGTGATGTTCATTTTACATCCTAGTTGTGGAAAGGATTGTGTGTGGAATTCGAGACCCAACTATGTTTGAGAACTTCTTTTCATCCTTAGACAGATGGTCAGATGGAGCAGACCATATAAACAATACAGGACATGCTTTTTTCTTGAATTATTTATTTTGGCCACAGTTGGGAGGATAACATGACCTTGGTGGAGTTATTATACAATTAAAACTATCACCCCATCATCGGCATGGAACCGTTTGTGGTGTTGTACAAGTGACCATGCAGATCAACCCTATGCATGAAGAAGTTGTATGATGAAAGAAGATGATGACCCATGGATTTAGATGAGGGAGACCATGTCTTCCTATGTGTATCACCTCGATGAGATTTACCAATATTTTTATGGGGTGGAAAGTTATATCTGTGGTTCATCAAACCGTTCCAGATTCTAAGAAAATTTAGAGATGTGGCATACGACATAGTTCTTCCCCCATAATGCACAGGGTGCATTATGTTTTCCACATGTTGCTGCTGATGAGATACGTGCATGATCCATCAGATTTCATCGACTAGGTAGAGATGGAAATTGATGATGTTGTCACGTTTTTGGAGTTCCCATTGGAGATATAGGATCAATAGGAGTGAGTCCTATGGGGGTGGTCAATTCCACTTCTGTGAGTTCGGTGATAGCACATGAACCTCTAGGAGAGAACATGGGAGAAAGAGGCTTAGATTTGTGCTCAGTATCACACTTTTGTTTTCATAGCCTTTGATGTGGTTTTGGGGATGTAAATTCATATGGTGGGGAGACTATAATGACCCATAAATTTTTTATAATTTATTTTTAATTATATGGAATTATTACAAGACTGTGAAAATTGATGGCTCATCATTCTGAGGCCCAGAGAGCACAAAACTTAATTTTGAAATTTTTTTTAAGGTACGCTCAGTAAATATTTGTGCATAATTTTCTATCATTTGAACTATTTATTCTGTTGAAAATTAGAGAGCACCGTAGAATTCTAGGTGCTAGGATTCACATAGGTGAAGGATAACATTGATCGACACGGTTTGCATAGAAAAATTATTTTTTTGGACTTCTGGAAAAAAATAACGTAACGATAATTTATTCTTTCTTTAAAATTGTTGAGAGATAGTTGTGGGATCATAGAGTTAATAGTTTATTTAATAATATGTTACACTAGGTTGTGTAACCGCGTCATCAGGAAATTAATCAGTTAATTAATTAACTCATTAATTAATAAAAAAAATAACTTAAGAGTTAATATATTTAAATCTAATGTTAAATAAACCATTGGAGAAAGGATTTGGAGAACCGTAGAAGAACACATGATGAATCAAAGACATAACCCCTTTCAAACAAAGAACATAGATATGATCCAAGATCAACCAATGCCGATGATTTCCTTTGCATGAAAACTCTTTTCCATAATCCATAGTGTCTTCCAATGAGTTCAAAGTAGGGGAAATTAGTTTATTTTCTACAGGTTTATGATTTATCTTATCCTACCATTCATGGAAGAATACAATGAATATAGATTATCCAACTAACGGGTTGATCCGTGCATCTTTTAATAATGCGGGCAGTTGTTGTGGGGATTATGTTTGGGGATTGTTCTTTCTAAAGTATGATTGATGTTTCCCCCATGATAATACACTAATGTAAGGGGCCCAGACTGATCCGAACAATGCCTGGAACCTCAACCATTATTTCTTTTTTTGAATTCATTGTGGGAAAATGAGAAACACATCGGAATGGTGAAACCAAGGGCCATGTTGTGGATGCAGTATCTTGGGAGACCTGTAGGCATAGTCGGTAAATAAATCATACCAACAGAGATTCACGGGTGGCCCGAGGAGTACCACTGACACGACACCGCTGGTGGGCCAGAGCCTCTGACTAACATCACCATCATCCTCTCACAATTTGTGGGAGGGTGGTGGCACGCATAGGCACTGTGGATGATACGAAGTGGATGACTATTGTCGGCCACGTTGGAGGCGGGTGGTGCCCCATGTCTCTGGTCGCAATGATGGCGAACCGGCCTATGTGGGTCCTTCCATAGACCAGTCTACTTGACCAGTAATCTAGTATGGCGGAGCCAGTATGGTACTACTGGTAGGGGAACCTGAATGGATGCATCCATTCTGAAGTGGAGCGGAACCCGCACCAAGCTAGCAGGCCGCACCCAGCCAGCAGGTTGTGCCCAGCCGAGGGGGGGGGGGGGGCTGATCGGGTCGAGTCGCCCCCGATCGGGTAGTGTCTGCCCTGATCGGGTTTGGTTAGTCTGGATATGGTCGGGTCGGCCCAGATCAGGTCGTGGTGGTCCATATTTGGTTGTTTTGGCCGGGATCTGATCTGGTGGCCCCAGATCAGGGCGGGTCATCCCAGATCATATCAGGTTGGCTCAGATTGAGCAGGCCAGCCTGGATCTTGTTGGGTTGGCCTAGATATAGTCTGGTCGTCCTGATAGGGGGGTCATCCTGGAATGGCACGGGTCAGCTCGGACTGGGTCGAGTCTGTCCGGATAGGGTCAGGTGAGCGTATATTGGGTTGGGTCATCTTGGGTGGGGTCTGGTCAGCCCATACCGGGTTGGTTCGAGTCGGTCCTACCGGGTCATACCCAACCTAGACCCAATCAAACCAAGTTTCGCTTAAATGGCCATAACTTCTAAACTGGACGAAAATTTGATGAACCTATTTGGCACATGAACCCTAAGGATGAGATTCTCCTTTTGAGATAATCCACATGGTTTTTGTATAAATTTTTAGTATGACCGTGTTGGTTAGAATTCAAATCCAATCGGGCCCTCAGTACTAAAATGACTATAACATACAAATCAAGCTTCTTATTAACATGACTTCTACAACATTGGAACACTTATGACATGGAGGTTTTTTGGGTTTCTTCCTCACGGGACATCGTGGCTATTGAGGTATGACCGATGACTTTAGGAGAATGATTTACAGAATGTAAGCGCACCAATTGCGGGAATCCCATGGCTGGATGTAAGGTGTCAAGAAACCCTTTGTCGAAAGGCATCAGAGTGACCCTATGTGAATCAATGAATTGAAACCATATGTGGATTAGCAGTTGTGTGACTCGATAAGGACTAGCCTTAGAGAATCCCATCGTGGATCCGTCACTTATAACCCTGTGTGGATCGACAACTTACTATCCTATTTGGATCGACGAATATGACCATGTGTGGATTAGTAGTAACGCGACCAGACGTGGACAAACCATAGAGCGAAACGTCATGGATAAAAGCCTTACGACCCTTTTTGGATCAATGACTTATGACCCTGTGTGGATCGGTGACATACCACCCTATGTGGATAAACTATTTAACAACTTCTCTATAGTTCAGTAGTGGATCTTATCATCCTAATAAAAGGAATTTTTATGACTAATAATCATTATTCATATTCATTAACTTATATACATGATTTGAGCTAACTTTTACTTGTGCTTTGTGATTGATACCTTGCATTGTGGTTATTCCTTTATGGAATTCTAGGAGACCTTTGGGGATCTCAGTGTCCCTACTGGGTAATGTTTTACTCACTCATGCGTAGTCTTCACCTTCACCGTGATGTGTCTCGTGCAGACGACAGACAACTTTGATCGAGATTTTGGATCCATAACTAGATAGTGAACATATGTGATCGGTTACGTGGAGAACTGCAATGACGATCTGTACCTACCCTTAAGTTAGATTCCTTAGGAGACAACCTCAGTATCCATTTCTCCATTTTTTAAATTTCATTTTGTTGGGTTTTTATATTGGCCCATTCTACTTCAGTTCATAGTTTTCTACTTTCAATAGTTATACATCATGTTTTTCACCGGTTGAGTACCACATCTGTGGGTTTGCAGGTTTAAAGGAAATACCTTCCCATTTTAGGGATATGTCATTCTGCTGCTAGTCACAAACCCCAGGCCTATGGAAGGTGGGATTATGGTAGTCATGGCATGGGCCCCAAGGTAAAAGTCGTGAAATTTATGTTAGAGTTTCTATGAAATTACATGGCCCATCCATGATAGTGAAAATAGAATCAAAGATTACTCTAAGAACAAAATAAAAATATTAATGGGGGAGAGGTAAAATAAATAAAATTTTATTATTTAAATTTTTTTACATATCAATTAATATATTTTTTATAATTCTTTCTAATGAGGAATGATTGAGATGTGGAGAAGATGAGTTCCAAGATAAGTCAATTAATTGATTTTATTCTAAAGTCAATGGTTATTTGAATAATGTTCCTTGTGATTTTTTTGTATATATATTATATCATATCATATTATTTCGGAATAAAAAATTAAATTTGGAAAATAAATCTAATGACATGGAATAATTTTATCTAGTTTTTTTTGCATATACAAGAACCTAACAAAACTAGTGTGATAAAATCATAAAATTACTCAAAATTAAATGAAATATATTTCCAATATATTTATGATTTTAATGAAATTTATTGGTGAAAAAGTTGTATAAATACATTTTCATGGATGTAGTCCTTGTATTATATATTTTACAGAATATTTCAATAAATTTCAACGAATTCATTGTTTCATGTGAAATAAAGGAAGGAAAAAGTGATTTAATCTACACTATTACATGCCATTAAAATGTGTGATGTTAAAATTTAAAAGATAGAGAATTAATGAAATAATGGGTTTCAATTATCAATAGATGAAAATTAAATTCATAATATGTTGTTTTTTTGAGTAATAATTAATGTTTAAAATTCTAGAATTGATCCAAACTAGACTATCCCAAACAGATGAGAAGAGATCTGATGGTTTCCCTGTAACATCCCAGGTAAATAAATAATATTAAATTCTAAGGTTTATCAATATTTTTGAATAAAATGTTAATATTCCTTTAAAGAGAATGTTATGCTCGAGGGTGAACCCAATACACATCAATGAGTTTCTTTGAAATCTTACGTTGCACACTAATAATATAATAATATTATAATAGTTAACGCCTAACCGTTGTAACAGAGGTAGTGAACAGAAATAACTACAAAATGATTACATATTTTTGTTAAATATTTTTACATTTATCCAATAAATTTTAGAGGCCTAAAATCCAAATGAATCAAATTTTAAGAATAAATATTGTAATATTTTTTAAAAAAAAGATTGTTTTACCACCTTTTGATGGAGAACCTTTTTTAAATATAACTTCTGAAAATTTTATAATCTCTATTTTTCACAATAAACATATTCTTTATGGTCGGGACATTTAAATTTACTTTGGATAAATTTTTGGTATGTTTCTGACAATGTTCATTTTTTAAAATGAAAAGTGATAAATATTGCATTTTACATCAAAACTGCTTTTTCATCTAATTTAAATATATGGTTAGGTTATGTTTTTAATTGGTTTTAAAGTTTAATTATAATATATTTTTATAATTTAATTCAATGTTGGTCATTATAATTAATTTCACTTTGAAAATGGACATAAACAAGTGCCAAATTTTCATAGATATTGCATCCAAAAACCCCGCTATTTGTTTTGATAGCAGGAATTAAATATATGATTTATTAATGAAACTTCTATGTTTTAAATTTTTTCAAATGGACATCATTTCTGAATTTGAAATATCAAATATATCTTAGGGTTAATTTTTGGTATTTTTCTGATAATGCTTTTTTTAATGAATAGTGAAAAATACAGTTTCTAATTCAAAACTGTCTTTTCATCAAATTTATATATATACATAGATGGTCATTTTAATTGTTTTTAAAGTATAATTAATTTATTTTTTTATCACTTAATACAATGTTTTTCATTAAAAGTAGTTTAACTTTTCAATTGGATGTAAAAACAAGTCAATCTTTTGATAAATTTTACTTCTTAAAAACTCGTCTTTTGTTTTGACAAAGGGATTTACATTTAAATTAATTACTACAATTTATGTGTTTTAAATTTGATAAAATGGATTCCATATTTTGAATCAAAATGTACAAATTATTTAATTAAGACTCTTTTGTTGTTGGACATTATGAATAGTAACAACGGTAATTATCTTTAATTATCGTGTTTAATTAGTAATCGGGTAATTAAGGGTAAGAAAATAATATCATAAAAATTAAAATGACCCCAACATGTGTCCTAATGATATTGGTGATATTGGTGGTGTCTTGAATGACCATGGTATGTTTTTTTTCCAACCATGGGACCCCATGGAATCACTTTAGTGTGATAGTGACCTTTTATCATTTTTTTAATGAACGAAAAATGTAACCAAAGTATGTACCACCTATGTAAAATAATTTTAATTTTGTCTACATAAACGATCTATTAGACTATAAATATTCATTATAAATATAAAAAGATTTCATACATCATATTATTTTTTTATAATTTTTAGATATTAAATAAATTAAATTATCTATGACATCATGATGATGCAGCGATTACCTCATTAATGAACGATTTAAATAAAATGAAAAGATAATGTAAACATTAAGACTTACACTTGGAAAAAAACCTATTGGATTAGTATATTTAGAAACCTTATCACCTTATCCTCAAAATATATCAATGTGGGACCTTTAAAATCCGAAAGTCTTTTTAAAATAAAGTAACATTTCTTGACTTTCCATTAGTTCCCCTCCTCTCCTCTTATAAAAGGTCCCCACCTCTACCTCATTACCCATACCTATCAAGCCTTTGTATCAGACAAACCCTGACCATTTCATCTCTCAACTTCCCTATCTTAATCATTGAAGCCTCACCATAGGAAGAATTCTCTTCAAGGAACCCTTTTGGTCCAAACCAAATTGAGTTACCTGATTTAAAGGTAATGTCTTATGTTATGTTCTTTTGTATTATATTGCTTCTCCAACCCCCTAGACTCTTTTTATTATTTAATTTTTGTAAAAACAATAGTATATTAAATATAATAGTATGTTTTTAAGAAGTATTAGAGCTACACTAACACACACAACCGTCTAATGGTTAAACAACATTCTGTTTCTGTGGATGGAGAATTACTGCCTCCCGAAACGATGATTGTTCAATATTCTTTTAGCACCTTTAAAGGTGGACATTATGATGTCACTGTATTTTATATAAAATATATATGTTATTTAGTTTTTATATATTCTTATTTATTTTATATTTATATTATATGTTTATTCTTTTCATGTTGTGCAAATGTGATAATTTCATATAAGGAAGTGCGGACTACTGCCTCCTCAAGTGATGTGACTCGTTCATGCAATACATTGAATGTCTAATGAATTAAATTAATGAACTTATGTGACCTAAATAACATATATATTATACTTTAATTATAATATATATATATATATATATATATCTCAATTATTTTTAATTCCATTAATATGACAATGAAATGAAAGTAGCGTTAATGTGTACGTACGGCCTACCGTCTCCATGAACGGTGCATTTCATTTATTCTTATCTCCAAATGTTACGGAATAGTTAAAAAAGAATATTTACTGGATATATATGATATTTAAATCATTAATAATATTCTGGAGATGATTTACTTATAACTACATGGACGATTCTTTTCAAACAAGTTCATTTTTGACTCATGTACCAAACATCGACAAAAACATTTGATATGAACTCACATAATTAACTAATTATTATAAAATTATAATATGTAATATGAATTAAATAATAAACATTAAATGAGGTCCTTAGGAAATAATAAATTGTCAAAAGTTAATTATTCAGGAATATAAAGAAATGAACAAGACAAGCCGGACTTGAGGTAAGGGATCATACCTCTCTTTTTTTAGGTACTCTCTTTTATGTAATTTCTTATAAACTCATCCTTATTATCATTGGGGATGCTCTTTTATATTCCTCATACATAAATTTTTTTTTTATATTATGAGAGACCCTATTTGATCTCAAAATTCTATTTTTCGAAGTTTTAAGTGGCGTCGTTAGGCTGCCGAGTTTTCGTAAGGGATTTTTCATCTCACTTTTATTCCCATGAGATTAATGCTACATTTGCCACAATTTCCTTTGAGTGGTGTATATACTTCCCATTATTATAATCTTTGTGTAATACAATTTAATTTATGGGTATTTACATTTTCTATGTATGACCCTTCTTCTTTGGGGTTTACGTTTCGAAAGTTACCCAAATCGGTAAGGGGGCCTTTCACCCTCCTCATTTTAAAATACTTCTTTTGTTATGTCTTTTAATTTACATATTATTATGTAGGGATATTTTCTTATATATCCTTAAGGATGTAAAATTTATTTCCAAGTGATGATATACCCTTTTTGTCTCATAAAATAATTTTCTGAATTTTAAAGTGATGCCATTAGGCTGTCAAAATTTTACCAAGGGAACTTCTTAACAAAATTTAGATTTTTTTGGTTTCAACATGTAGATATTGAATATGTCATCCTTTGAATATGTGACAATGACATTTTATTGTTTTACACTTAATATCCACTTATATTGGGTGTATTTATATTTTTCACACATAATTATGAGATTGATTTATCCTTAATTTAAGGATACCTTCTTTATAATGGATTTCCTCTCATTTTACATTTCTATTGAGACTTCATTGTTGTTATGAACCAATTCACTCTTATATGGTGTATATTCTGTCCTTTGGAATAGTATATCATGAATCTATTTATTGTAATGATATTATAATGTTCTGATTAAATGTTATTCCTCAATTATTGTATTCAAGTGTCTCTCATTTTGTTAAAAACCCTTTAACTAAAATATAGTTTTAAATGTTTTAATGATTTATTCTTATAAATATTTATCATTAATATCCATGTTTTCAATATGGTTTTAAGGATTTATTTATATGGATATTAATGGTTTAAAATTTTAAAAGCATCAAAGTGGTATGGGACATTTTGATTCAAAAATCTCTTTATTAACTGTTTTAAATGGTTTAAAAATGGTTTTTAGAATCAATTCATTATTTAAATATCTTAAAATGATATATTGTTATTGCAGTGTGTGTATATTATATTTCCTCTATGATTAAGTTATGTTCTATTATTATTTTATGGTTCTTGGTCATTGTTGATGAAGATGGGTGGTTCCATGATAAACTAAGGGCGGGTGAGCCCGATATAGCTCTCCAATGCATTGGGAAACGTGAAGGAGTTAAACATTAAGGTTTCTCTGAAGAGATTTAGGGAATATACTGTGATGGGTATTCCATACGTAACCATGAGGGTTACTCCCTACGTAATCATGTTATGAATGCCTCAAGTTACCTTTATGTTTTATGATTTCTATGACTTATTCGTAAATCTTATGATTTCATGAGGTATGTTAAATTGCTTATGCTTTATGGGAAATGTATGATTTCATTGATTCTTATGTATACAGGGACTAATGTTTTTTCCATATTGTTATAACCCTTACTAAGCTTTTTATGCTCATCCCATGTTTTTTTGAAATGTTTTTCACAGGACACAAAGTTGAATAGGGTCAATGATGGGATCAAGAAAATGTCAGGCTGTCTAAAACAAGGAACTAGACATGACTCTTTTGTCCAAGAGTTTTTATTTTTATGAAAAAAATGGAAGCTGAGTAGAAGTGTCTACTTTATAACCTTTGAGATGTAATAGTTATGTCCTAATTCTCTAAAACTCTAAACCAGAAAAGTTCCTCAATGTGAATTATTCATTTAATTCAATAATAAGTAATGTTTAAGGCCAAGTCAATAATAGTTGGTATCAGAGGTCGGTTTAGATAACGTCAGAGGTTAGAGTGTTGTTTAAGATAAAGTGACAAGTTGTGTATAACCACAATGGTTAGTATATTAGATAGAGTCAATGTTTTTTTAAAGTTAGAATGAGTTTGAGATAACTTGGATATGTATATCTTGGTTTTTATCTTCCTTTTTATTATATGATGATTTTACTGATATACTCACACTTACCTTTTTGGTTTTAGTAAATTTCTAGATTTAGCAGGAACCAAAGTAATAGTGTATTTGAATAAAAATGTGAAGGTTTTATGAAAGAACAACTTAATGATATGGGAGCTATAATGAGAACTCTTGTTGTTATCCTCAACCAACTATCTGGAGTCACGATTGACCACCTAAACCTTAGTGATTTTTATAAGGCATCGTATATGCCTGAAACAAATCCCTACGGAAGTTCTGGTAGTAATCATAAAGTTAAGTATGTTCAAAAACCTATGTGTCAAAAATGTGGAAAGAAACACATAGGAAAATGTTTCAAAGGGGTAGAAAGATGCTATAGATGTGGAAATGAAGTTCATAAAGCAAGAACCTGCCATGGAAAAAGGAAGCATCTAGTTGACTCTAGTAAATGGAAATAAGTTCTTTCTGAAGGATCAAGTGAATGTTTTAAATGTGGTGTGCATGGTCATTAGGCAAACACATGTCCTATGAAGATGATTCGTGAATGGGGTCACTATGATCGTACAAATATTCATTTACCAATACTTAATTCTATTCCGATTGAGGATGAAGAAACTGACAATGACCAATGAAAGGTATATATTATTTCTTAACATCTGTTTTCCTATTATTGGAATCTTAGGATATGATCCATGATTTTATTTGTAGGAAAGAAGTATCTTAGAATAAGTTGAAAAGGAATGGCTAATGGATCCTGAAGAATGTTGAATGAGTAAGAAGTCATCATATAAGGGACTCAAGAGTTATGGTAGATTTTAAGATAGTGAAATTATTAGATGTATTAAGTATCTTTTGATGTTGGGGTTACATTACAAGACTTTTTATAGTAACCCTAATGTTTGATATACCAAAATTTTATTCAAGGAATAATTATCCTTTCTTTTGTGGATATAGTTACAAGGAACCATTTGGGTTTATATGATACTTGAATTTGAGGCAATTACTGGTTAATACATTTTGGGTTGCAAAATGGACGTTATTAGATAACCTTTGTGGTTAAAATATGTTATGGTTATTTTTAAAGATTTTATCTCTTTTTGGGGGGATGTTTTAAGAATTATATTGTTTTAGAAAAAGAACAACACACAGACCATGTGACAACCCGTCACATCGGATGAAGCTGTGGAATCAAACCCACAACCAAAGTGAAACTGGTATATATCTCCTACAAATGGACTACGTGAAGTCCCTGGTTAGTTTGAATAATTTTTTTAGTTAGATGATTTTATGAATTAAGAGTAAGTTTATTTTTGGTTATCAATGGAAATGATTTGCCTATCATGGAGGATATGTGATTAGGTTAATTAATTTCTAGTATGATACTGTAAGAGTAATTGACGTTATTTTGGAGAAAAATGTTAAGATTCATCTTAGGAGACTATGTGATTAAATACTTCAGAGATTGGGGTTTAAATCTTAGTTAGGTTTTCTTTGAATAATTTTATGGATAGATGTTTATTGAATGGTCTTTGTTGATTTTTGTGATTTGTTTGACAAATTTTGGAGATTAGGAGTAGTTTTTCTTTCTGTAAAAAAATATCATTTTTGGGTATTATCTAATCTCTTACTGAACTTTTTGGTTTGGTTTTGGTTGAAATCTAAAGACATGGGAAATATATAGTTGTCTTTTGTGGATTAGTTGATTCTCAAGAAGTTTATTATAGTACTCATAATGCAAACAAGTCTTCCTAAATACTCATCTTTTAGAGAAAATATGAGTTTGATTAAGGAATCTAGTAAAAGTTGAATGTCTAAGTGACAAGTAAGTATGTTTCATTATGATTTATTTAAGTTCAAAAATAAATTCCTCACTGAAAAATAACTTAAAACAAAAATGTTGTTTGTAAGCTTTTCCTACTGGGGAATCTAATACCATTTAACCCATCACAAGTTTGTGATTTTCTTATGGCTAACTTTCTCCTAGACATGTTTACTATCACTCTCCATCAGAACATGACCCTTTGTTTTCTCCTCTATATCCATATTTTCATACTTGGAATCCTTGTATGCGTTAACTCAGGTGACCTTTGTACTTATCTCCCTTTCTTTTAAAGTGATAGTTTTACTGACTGTTGTTCTGACGTGGGACTTTCAATTATGTTTCCAAGCCCAATTTTGAAATTGTGAGGATGAAATTCCCAAAAGGGGGAAGGATGTAAAATCCCAGGTAAATAAATAATATTACATTATAAGGTTTATCAATATTTGTGAATAAAATGTTAATATTACTGTAATGGGAATTCTATGCTTGATGGCATACCCAATACGCAACAACGATTATCTTTGAATCTTACGTTGCACACTAATAATATAATAATAATATAATAGTTAAAGCCTAGACATTGTAATGGAGGAAATGAACAGAAATAACTACAAAATGATGAAATACGTTTGTTAAATATTTTCAAATTTATCCAATAAATGTTAGAGTCTTAAAATCCAAATGAATCAAATTTTAAGAATAAATACTGTAATATTTTTTTAAAAAAGATTGTTTTACCACCTTTTTATGGCGAACCTTTTTTAAATCTAACTTATGACTTTTTTACAAGCACTATTTTTTCAAAATAAACTTATTATTTATGATTGGGACATTGAAATTTACTTTGGATAAATTTTTGGTATGTTTCTGACAATGTTCATTTTTTTAATGAATAGTGAACAATATTGCATTTTACATCCACACTGCTTCTTCATCTAATTTAAATATCTGGTTAGATTATCTTTTTAATTGGTTTTAAAGTTTAATTAGAAAATATTTTTTCAGTCTAATTCAACGTCAGTCCTTAGAATTAATTTCACTCTGAAAATGGACATAAACAAGTGCCAAACACTTCATAGATATTACTTCTAAAAAACCCGGAATTTTTTTTGACAGTAGAATTTAACTATATGATTTATTAATGAAACTTATATTTTATGAATTTTATAAAATTGAAATCATTTCGGAATTTGAAATATCAAATAATTCTTTGGGTTAATTTTTGGTATTTTTCTGATAATGCTTTTTTTAATGAATAGTGAAAATACAGTTTTTAATTCAAAACTATCGTTTCATCGAATTTAATTATATATTTAGATTGTAATTTTAATTGTTTTTAAAGTATAATTGAATTATTATTTTTATCACTTAATACAATTTCGTTCATTGGATGTAATTTAACTTTTCAATTGGATGTAAAAACAAGTCAATCTTTTGATAAATTTTACTTCTTTAAAACTCGTCTTTTGTTTTGAAAACAGGATTTACATTTAAATAAATTAAAACAATTTATGTATTTTAAATTTGATAAAATGGATTCCATATTAGTAATCATAAGTTCCAAATTATGTAATTGAGACTCCTTTGTTTTTGGACATTATGAATAGTAACGACGGTAATTATCATTAATTGTCGTGTTTAATTAGTAATCGGGTAATTAAGGGTAAGAAAATAATATCATAAAAATATAAAATGACCCCAAAATGTGTCCTAATTCTATTTTTGGTGTCTTGTCCAACCATGGGATGCCTTTTTCCAACCATGGGATCCCATGGAATCATTTTAGTGTGATAGTGACCTTTTATCATATTTTTTTAAAGAAAGGAAAATGTAACCAATGTATGTAACACCTAAGTAAAATAATTTTAATTTTGTTTACATAAACGATATATTAGACTATATATAGTAAATGGAAAGATAAAAATATTTCCTACATCATAGTATTTTTTCTTACAATTTTTAGACATTAAATAAGTTAAATTATTTATGACATCATGATGATGCAACGATTACCTCATTAATGAACGATTTAAATAAAATGAAATGATACTATAAACTCTAAGACATAAACTTGGAAAAAACCTATTGGATGAGTATATGATAAACCCTTACAACCTTATACTCGAAATATATCAATGTGGGACCTTTAAAATCCAAAACTCTTTTTAAAATAAAGTAACATTTCTTGACATTCCATGAGTGCCCCTCCTCTCCTATTCTAAAAGGTCCACACCTATACCCCCTTACCCACACATCTCAAGCCTGTGGCTCGGCCAACCCCTACCAATTTCATCTCTCCACATCCCACTCTTCATCATTGGAGCCTCACCTTAGGCAGAAAGCTCTTCAAGGAACCCTTGTGTTTGAAACCAAAGTGAGTTACCCGATTTAAAGGTAATGTCTTCTCTTATGTTCTTTTGTTTTATTTTGCTTCTCCAACCCCCTAAACTCTTTTTATTCCTTTATTTTGTAAAAACACCAGTATCTTAAATATATTAGTATGTTTTTATAAGAATTATTAGAGATACACTTACACACACATCCGTCTAATGGTTAAAGAACGTAATGTTTCTGTGGATGGCAAATCACTGCCTCACGAAACGATGATTGTTCAATATTCTTTTAACACATTTAAAGGTGGCCATTATGATGTAAATGTATTTTATATATGATATATATGGTATTTATGTTTTATATATGCATCTGTATTTTATATTTAAATCATACCTTTATTCTTTGCATGTTGTGCAAATGCAATAATTTCATATGAGGAAGTGCAGACTACTTCCACCTCATGTGATGTGACTCGTTCATGCAATACATGGAATGTATAAAGAATTAAATTAATGAACATATGTGACCTATATAACATATATATTATACTGTAATTATAATATATATATCTCTCTCAATTATTTTTAATTCCATTAATATGACAAAGAAATGAAAGTAGCGTTCATGCGTACGTACGACCTACCATCTCCATGAATGGTGCATTTCATTTATTTTCATCTCAAAATGTTATGGAATAGTATAAACTGAATATGTACTGGATATATATGATATTTAAATCATTAATACTATTCATGAGATGATGTATTTATAACTACATGGAAGATTCTTTGCAAACAGTTCATTTTTTACTCATGTACCAAACATCGACAAAAACATTTGATATGAAGTCACATAATTAACTAATTATTATAACATTATAATATGTGTTATGAATTGAATAATAAAATTTAAAGGAGGTACATAAGAAATTATAAATTGAAAAAAGTTTATTACTCAGGAATATAATGAAACAAACAAGATAATTCGGACTTGAGGTAAGGGATCATACCTCTCTCTTTCTTTTTAAGTACTCTCTTTTATGTCATTTATTTTAAGCTCGTCCTTCTTATGTTTGGGGATGCTCATTTATATTCCTCATACTGTAATTTTTATGTTTATATTATGAAATACCATATTTGATCTCATAAATCCATTTTTTGATGTTTTATGTGGCGTCGTTAGGCTGCCGAGTTTTCATAAGGGATTTTTCATCTCACTTTTATTCCCGTGAGATTTATGCTACATTTTCCACCATTTCATTTGATTGGTGTATGTACTGCCCATTATTTTACTATTTGTGTAATAAAATTTCATTTATGGGTATTTACATCTTCATTGTATGACCCTTCTTCCATGGGGTTTACGTTTCAAAAGTTACCCAAATCAGTAAGGGGACCTTTCACCCTCCTCTTTTTAAAAGACTTCTTTTGTTATGTATTTTAATTTGCATATTATTATGTAGGGATATGATATTATATATCATTATGGATGTAAAACTTATTTCCAAGTGATGAGATACCGTTTTTGTCTCATCAACACATTTTTTGAATTTTAAGGTGACGCCGTTAGGCTGTTTTAATTTTACCAAGGGAACTTCTTAACCAAATTTCGATTTCTTTAGGTTCAACATGTAGTTATTGAATATGTCGTCCTTTGAATATGTGTGAATGACCTTTGATTGTTTTACACTTAATATCCACTTATATTGGGCGTATTTATATTTTTCACACATAATTATGAGATTGCTATATCCTTAATTTAAGGATACCTTCTTTATAATGGATTTCTTCTCATTTTACATTTCTATTGACACTTCATTGTTGTTATACACCAGTTTACTCTTATATGGTGTATATACTGTCCTTTGGAATATTATATCATGAATACCTTTATTCTCATGATATTATAATGTTATGATTAAATGTTATTCCTCAATTATTGTATTCATGTGTCTCTCATTTTGTTTAAAACCCTATAACTAAAATATCGTTGTAAGTGTTTTAATGATTTATTCTTATAAATATTTTTCATTAATATCCATGTTTTAAATATTGTTTAAAGGATTTATTTATATGGATATTAATGGTTTAAAATGTTAAAAGCTTCAAAGTGGTATGGGACACTTTGATTAAAAAATCTCTTTATTAAATTTTTTAAATGGTTTTGAAAATGGTTTTTAGAATGGATTCATTATTTCAATATCTTAAAATGTTATATTATTATCGCAATGTGGGAATGTTATGTTTACTTTATGCTTAATTTATGTGCTATGATTATGTTATGGTTCTTGGGCATTGTTGATGAAGATGGGTGGTTCTGTGATAAACTAAGGGCGGCTGACCCCGATATAGCTCTCCAATGCATTGGGTAACGTGAAGGAGTTAAATGTTAAGGTTTCTCCGAAGAGATTTAGGGAATATAATATGATGGGTATTCCAAATGTATGCATGAGGGTTGCTCCCTACGTAATAATGTTATGAATACCTCAATATACCATAATGTCTTATGATTTCTATGTGTTATTCGTAAATATTATGATTTCACATGGTATGATAAATTGCTTATGCTTTATGAGTAAAGTATGATTTCATTGATTCTTATGTATACATGGACTAATGTTTTATTTCCATATTTTTATAACCTTTACTGATATTTTTAAGCTCATCCCATGTTTTTTTAAAATGTTTTTCACAGGACATAAAGTTGAATAGGGTTATGGATGGGATCGAGGAAATGTCAGGCTGTCTGAAACAAGGAATTAGACATGACTCATTTGTTAAAGAGTTTTTATTTTTGTGAAAAAATGGAAGCTGAGTAGATGTGTCTACTTTGTAACCTTTGATATGTAATAGTTATGTCCCAATTCTCTAGAACTCTAAAACTATAAAGCTCCTCAATGTGAATTATTCATTTAATTCAATAATAAGTAATGTTTAAGGCCGGGTCCTTCATGATACCTACTGATGAATCTAGGGGATATATAATAAAAGGACATGCCAATTTAATTACTGTATACTATGTATTCCTCAAATTAAATTGATTAATAACAATAAAATATATAACCAATAAAAATATTCATATCAAACAAATATCATTATAAATAAAACAATTTTCCCGAGTTAATAAATATAAAAACATGATCATAAGTAATTAAATGAAATCTACTGGATGGTATACTTATATTACATACTATGTGAATAAAAATAAAATTTCATAAATTTTGAAAATTGTGAATTTTTTTAATGAATGATTTAGTTTATATTTTGTTCAATGTATAAAATAATTATGTTTGGATTATTTTATACACAACACCAATGGAATCTTGAACTACATGAAACATTTAATTGGCTCGTGTTACCTGCAAGAGTGACATTCTTCGATAGATTATGTAGTACGCAATACCGAGTTTCACTAAACAATGATATATTATTAAAATATTATTATTTAATGGGATAAAAACTAGATTTTATGAATATTATTAGACACATTTTTAATTTTATATGACATTAACATTCATCATATGTATTTTATAGATATGGTATAAGAACAGGTTCATTTTTTCAGATAAAATTAGTAATTTTCAAAAAATTGTGTTAAGTCGTCTTTTGATGGAGCACCCATTGAAAATATTGTTTTGGACACGTTTATAAGTTCTATTTGACAAAATTAACTTCTTATTTTCAACCATTATATAAAAATTTTCTTTGGATGAAATTTTAATATTTTTCTGGAATTTTTTATATTTTGATTAATAGTAAAAATACAGAAAATTATCATTTAAAAAGCTTTTTTTCAGGATAATTTATATGGATAAATTATAATATTGAATTGTTTTAAAGTATAAATGGGATATATATCAAGTATTTAAATTATTTTATGCAATTAGTAATAATTTTTCATTGAATTCATATGTAAAAACCTTTTCAATCTCTTGAAATTTTTTATCATTTAACACTCATTTTCTCAATAATTAGATTATTTTTAATTTAATTACTCCAACTTATGTGTTACGGATTTTGAAAAACCGAATTAATTTTTGGAATCATAATGTTTAAATTGTTTATATAGGTAAATTTTATTTTTGGACATTGTGAATAGTAACTTCCAGAATCATTTTATTTACCTTGGTTAAAGGGTAAATCTGGTAAATATGGGTATAAAAATAATATTATAATATTATTAAAATACCTAAACACATGTCGTAATCCTATTTTATAATATATTTACGACCATTGACATCCTTGGGATTATTTTGGGACCCCATAGATTCACTTGGATGTGAAAATAACATTTTATAAGAATAAATTTAAGGTAAAAATAATTATTACCAAAAAATATATCTTTTAAAAATTAAATTTTAATAAAGGATTATGTAACTGATACTTATGTATATAAATAGTAATTATAAAACTAAAATTATTACCTACATCCAGATATTTTATTTTCAATTTTTATACATTAGATAAATATATTTATTTATGACATAATTATGATGTAATTATTACATCATTAATTAAAGATTCATGTAAATGAATTTATAAAAAGTAAAATAAAGATAATTTGAATATTTTGATTCCATAAACTATTTTTTTGGATGACATTGACATATTAGAGAAGATTTAATGCATTTGGTTTGACAAAATCAGGTTTATATGAATTTTTAATGAGTCATGTATGAATATGTCCAAAATTGACATAATTATTATCTTAAAATTTAAAATTTTTTATTAAATGATATTATATTGCAGAAAATTTAAGATTCTTCCAAATTTTTAATATAATTTCAAAAATTTCATAAATAAAATTTTGTGTGTCATTTTACAAGAAATGGTAATTACCGTAACCTACAATATGTAAATAAATGATATCTCAGTAAGAATAAAAAGGGTAATATTAGGGTTAAACCAAAAAGATAAGGATAAAAGAATATAAAAAACTTCTCAAAAAAGTATAGTATGATGGTTATAAGAACCAAAATCATATTATATTAGAAGTAAATATGTTTTAGACCATTTTAAATAAAAATTGAATTTATAATAAGTTAATATTTTTGAACTTTCTTAAGGAGCCCCTCTCCTCTTATAAAAGGGAACATCATCCCTCTTCTATTTACTCCGTTTTGTGCCTTAAATATATTCAAAACTATACCCATTTCTTTTATAAACATTACTAGTAACATTCTAGTGGTTATGTTATTCTCAGAAGACCATATCTGGTTCCCTAGGAGGAAATTTAAAGGAGGCATGTCGAGGAAGAGGTAATCTCTTCTACCAATTCAACAAAATTTATTTCTTTTTCTACATCCACTTCAATAGTTGTTTCATTATAATGTAACAACATAAGTATAACTATGAAAGTGATATGATATTATAAATATTAAACAACCCCATTTCAACTTCTATCCATCCTATAAAAAAGAAATCATCACACCTGTGTACATACAGATTACCTTCTCCACGTCGTGCTGTAATTTTTTTTTCACCACCCCCTTACATGAATGGGTATAATGGTGGAAATAATAACTATATATTGTTATTATAACATGATAATAATTTTCATATATTATAAACAATCCACCTAAATACATTTCAACAACTTTGTAAATGATATCATCGCCCGTGCGTACGTACGACTTACCATCTCCTCAGCGAGATGAGATTCATTATCATTGTTAACAATTCAAGAATGATTATAAAGTATATATAATAAATAATAATGAAATATATGAAATAATAAATCTACTTTATTTATGTACATATATATTTCATTTACTTAATACCATTCAATTTAACAAGGAAACAAAAACAGTATTAATGCATACGTATGGCCTACCGTCTCTATGAATAGTTTATTCCATTCCATTTATCAACATGTTATATCTATTTATATACTTAATATATATGATATATAAATCATTTTTTACATTTTTGAGGAAATTAAATCATGATCCATGTAATCATATGATGTATAAAAATTCTAAACACATAAGATAAATTAAACAATTATTACCCAAATCATTTCTTTAGAAGTGAATTGACAAATGAATGGGTAATATAAAGATGTAGATGAATCATAAATGATATTATAAATTTTATTATGGTTAGTTTACAAGTTAATAATTTTGTTAAACCCAATATACAGGTGTTTCAGACACATATAGAAGAAATCAAACCTAATCTAAGGGATAATTTTGCAATCTTATTTTTATCTGGGATTATTTATACGTAAGTATTTTCTAGGGATATATTTATCATCCATGTCTATTTTTTGTAAAAATGTTTTAATAAAATTTTTACTATTCGTATTTGTATGTTTGAAGTAATTTTTACCCATTTCAAATTTTTATTACATGGTATGGAAGGAATCATTTTTTTGTTTAACATATGGGGTTCTTTTTGACATTTCAAGTAAAATTACCAGGATTTTTTTAACATATATGGAATGAACGGATATTTATGTCTTCATAAAAAATTATTTCCATGAGCTTTTCGCAATAATATTTAATGTTTATTTTAAACTAAATTCATTTCATTTAAAATTGCACAACATTTTGAGAAAATAAAACATTTCTAAAGAAGAAAGGATATTTTCCTCAGGAATTAAGTTCAAGTATTTTATGAAAATAATTTTCTATATAAGATGAAATATGGTTATTTTTATATCCCTATTATTAATTATATTTTATGAAATATTTTTATGATATCCAGTTATCTTATATGGAATATGTTATGATTCTATGATGTTTTAGAATCCCACTTTATTTTATAGTTTATTCTATACATAATAATTTATGTTCTTTTGGAACATGTATGAATGATTTCATTATGAGATGGGTAGGAAATATATATCCCTCTAATTATTTGGGTAAATATATATCTCTCATGATATAAACATGGATAGAATGGGAAGTAAATCGGGTTCAATAATACAGGGCTGCAACGACATATAAAGCTAGTTTAGTAATGGACTTCATCCACTATGTTGGTCTTATAAGAAATGCCTTGGATACTATTGAAATAATTTTATGTTCTTATTTTCTTTCCGCAATTAGATTTTTCATGCCGATGATATTCTATTTTGGTTAATGTTCATATATGATCAAATCCTTATGTACTGCCAAGATTTATTTCATGACTCTAGATTTTTATGTTTAAAAATTATGTTTATTTATGACATTAAACTATATATAGTTTGTTTTATTTTATTCATTTAAACCATTAAAGAGCATTTGAGATCATCCATTTTATGTTTCCTTTTCCCCAAGATATAAATAATGGTTTTAGGTAGAAAAACAAAAGGGGAAGATCTTTATGGGAGATGTTGAAAATATTTCACCGTTATTAGAAGATTATGTTCTGATTTTCCAAATACAATAAACATATATGATCTTTGGGAATATGTTTGTTTCATGAATTATGTATTCCAAAAATGTAATGTAATGTCTATGTATGTTAGGCTTGGGTCTCTGTAGTTGGTATCAAAGAAAATATTTAGTTAACCTTTTGAATCTATGATTTGAAAGCATTAATGAGATCCCTGGGGATATTAATAAAGTATGTCTAGTGATGTCCCTAAGGAAAAGAATAAATATACTATATAGTAATATAGATATGATAAGAATCATGAATAACCTAGGATTTGACCTTAGATATTATAGATTTAAATTAACCCTCCTTGATTATGTTGTTTTCCAGGTATTATTTCCACCTCACACACTATTATTTTTGGGTTTTAGACGACGACTGGAACTAGAAGGAACCATGTTAATAATAAATCCATTGGGAATTTAATTATTGTCGTCTTGAACTACCAAATGTTATGGGATTTGGAATGAAAAATCATATTTCTATGCATACACAATCAATTAATCATTCTGGACTCCCAAATGTGCAGAGAAGGGAAAACATTCTATTGAGGCCTTCATAAGGAAACATCCACATTATTTTAGTGGGTCTCTTAATTTAATTGTTGTAGAAAAATGGATTACTACTATTGAAAATATATTTCATATCCTTAACTATTCGGAACATAAAAAGGTCATATTGGTTGTCTAACATTTAGAAGGTGAAGAAGACCTGAATTGGACTCTAATTAAGAATA
Organism: Viscum album; assembly: GCA_963277665.1. NCBI lineage: Eukaryota > Viridiplantae > Streptophyta > Magnoliopsida > Santalales > Viscaceae > Viscum > Viscum album. The sequence goes on from OY728140.1 coordinate 2,078,681,943, forward strand.
AAAAGAAGCAAGATGAAATTGAACCCGTGGAATGGAATGAGTTCAAGAACATATTTTTAAAAAAATTATTTCCCTTGTATTCATTGAACAGATATGAAAAAAGAGTTCCTTGAGATTTAGAAAAATGACGATGAATCTATTTGTACATAAGAGGAGGATTTTAGAAGACATTAAAGGTATGCTTCGGGATTTATCATCCAACCTGAATGTAAAGTTTCCCGATTCTTTAGTGTCGTAAAACCAATTCATCAAATGAAATTTGATATAAGAGACTTTGGTAGCTATGAAGATATTGTTCATTGTGATATCAAGGTAGATCTGTAAGTTTTTGTTATAAATCTATCACATGGTTTTGACAAGAATCTAAAGATGGAGTTTAAGGTAAAATTAAAAAAAAATGGTGAAAATAAGATAAATGTTTCCTTCTTCTCAATGTGTGGAAAAAATCATTTTGAAGATTGTATTAAAGGGACTAAAAAATATTTCATGTGTGTAAAAGAAGGTTATCGAGCATTTGAGTGTCGAAGTAATGGGAATAAGTTCAGTAATGTTGTAAATGGAGAAAAGACTACCGAATGCACCACCAACACTTCAATGCTATAAGTGCAAGGAAAAAGGGAATTATGCTAACCAATTCCCTAATCCATGGATTAATGATGATAGAAATAAAATAACTCTTAAGGAAAAGACATAGGGAATTCACTTGTGATCACTATTGACGATGTTGAGTACAAAAATGAAGTAGTTGAATTATTATGTTTTTATGTAATGGGATTTCCAAATTGTGTTATGGAATATCATTTATAGTATTATGGAATATTTTAATATCTATGTATTGGTCTATTCTGGTTTTCTATAATTATTTGTTATTGGTAACAAAGAAAAGTGATTCAAATATTTACGGAAAGAAGATGATATGCGCATAATAATGGGATAAGGAGAAAATAATATGTTTGAGAGTATTAATGAGATCATGACTGATAAAAGGAAAAATTCATATCATGGTTTTAGTATATTCAATTTTGGGTATATTTGGTGTGTTGAAAGAGTTAATTTTTATAGAATTCATGTTTTCACTATGGTTCTACTGTATTTTATGTTATTATTATATTTAAAGAGAATACTTGATTAAGGTATTTAGATTTTTTGAATGTGACAACCATGAACTAAAAAATGTGATATGGGAGACAAATATTTAGTAAATTTAGTTCACCTCCTTCTAATGTTTTATATTTTGATATTTTAGAAGGATTTTAATGTTATCCATTTATTGATAGTATAATTTATATTTTGGTTGATGTTTTTTAGATTAAAGTATTATCTCACTATAGGTATACTTATGCATATTTAACAAACTATTATAACATTTTTGTTGAGACAGATGGAATGACCTATCATTCTTTCATATTATCTACTAGGACTTCATGAATGACAAATTCTACTTCATTTCATTAAATACGAGATGATGTGAAAATTGTTCAGGGAACGAAAAATGGTGATATTACACTGAAATCAGGGATGTATATCTCATTATTATTCAAAATAATATAAATGATCATGAAAAAATGTTATCTGAGTACCCACTTATCCAACGAATCAAATGGTCTCTTAAATCATCATAGAATTATCGCTTTATGGTAGATAAATTTCTCCAAAACATATTCACTATCACTATCCATCTAAACTTGATGGTTAGATTTATTTTCCATATCCATGCTTTCACATGCCACCTATGTTATCTATATGAAAATTTATTTATAAGATAATTTGTGTAACCATTATGTTTCAAACTTATACTTTTTAAAATGGTGTTTTTGTATTGAATTATACAATGTGGGTTTCCATGAATGAAACATTCTTGTAGAAAACCATATATAACCCCAACAAATATCGGGGGAGAAATTAATTTTAATGGGGTATGAATTTAACACCCCAGGAATTTATGAGATTGATTCTTCTTAATTTAATCGATGTCTTGGGTTTTAAGAAACCCCAAGATTAGAGTTTTCTATACAAAACACTAAATTGGCTTGCATTATACGCAACACTATTTTTGGCTTGCGTTACACATGATTTCAAGTTAGTTTGATAGAATTTATTTTATGCAACATTGAGTATATGGATTTTTCATTGTATAAAAAAAAGGTTTTTATTATGTTATATGCAACACCATTGGATGCTAGTACTAAATGCAACATTGACTTGTCTTGTGTTACCTACAAGAGCGACCTTCCACGATAGCTTGTGTTTTGCACAATAACTAGTTTCACTAAAAAACAATAAATTAATATTTAATTCGATATAAAAAAGATTTTATGAATATTATTGACCAAATTTTGAAGTTTATATTACATTAACATTAAAATAATGTATTTTATAGACATTATATACGAATAAGTACATTTTTTATAATAAAATAAGTATTTTAAAAAAAATGCAGTGTTCTGGTCTTTTATTAGAGAACCCATTTAAATTATAGTTTTGATATATTTATAAGTTCTATTTGAAAAAATAAACTTCATATTTGAAATAAGAATATAAAAATTTAGTTTCGATAAATTTTTGATATTTTTGTGATAATTTTTTTTAAATTTTTCTGATAATTTTAATATTTTGATAAATTGTAAAAAACGGTAAATTTTAAATTAAAACATATTTTTTCACTGAGATAATTTATATTGTTAAATTATAATATTTAATAGATTTAATGAATAAATAGAATATAGTTTTTCCATTAAATATAATTTATGGCATGATAATTAATTTTAAATTGATTTTATAGGAAACAATATTTCTTTTTTTGCAATGTTTTAACTTTTAAAACTTATTTTCTCAACAACGAGATTAAATTTAAATGAATTACTAAAATTTCTGTGTTTTGAATTTTGAAATATAGATTCCATATTTATAATGAGAATTTTAAATTTTTTAAAGAGGTATTTTGTAGTTTTGAAAATTATAAATAGTATCTTCAGTAATTATTTTATTTACCATGGTTGAATGGTAAATCTGATAAATTAGGGTAAGAAAATAATAACATAATATTATTAAACCACACTAAAACATGTCTTAATTCTATTGGATTAGATTTTTCAGTCCAAGGTAATCCTTGGGTCGATTTTGGGACCCCATGGATTCACTAGGACATAAAAATGACAATTTTTAAGAATAAATTTAAATTAAAGATTATTATAACCAAAACATATATCCTCTACTATATCAATTTTTATATAGGGTTATGTAACTGATCTATATGTATATAAATCTTCATTATAAATATAAAAACTTTTCCTATATCTGAATATTTTATTTATAATTTTTAGACATTAGATAAATATATTTATTTATTATTCAATTATAATGTAGTGATTACCTCATTAATGAACAATTCATGAAAATAAAATTATAAATAATAAAATAAAGATAATATAAATATTTTGATTCCATACAAGAATTTTCTAGATGAAATTTATATAGTAGAGATTATTTAATTCTTTTTTAAGGAATCATGTTGTTATAAATTTTTAAAAAGACAAGTATTAATAGTGTCCAAAATTGACATAATTGATAACCTAAAATATAAAAAAGTTTATTAAAGGATTTTATATTCTTAAATATATAATATTCATTTGAATGGTTAAGACATGTCCAAATTTGTCATAAATAACTTTTTTTGGTCTTATGAAATGATATGATAATTACTGTAACCTACAATGTCAAAATAGCATGATATAAAGGTATGATTAAACATGGTAAAATAAGGGTTATATGAAAAAGATAAGGATAAATTTTTTTAAAAACTTTCTAAAAATTATTGGATGATTTTTATTCAAACAAAAAACATAATATATTTTAAATAAATATGTTTGGTACTATTTTCAATCTAAATTGAATTTATAAAAAATTAATATTTTGGATCATTCCTGAAGTGCCCCTCCACTCTCTTATAAAAGGGCACCTCCTACCTCTCCTATTTACACCATTTGAGCCTTCATGATCGTCCCAACCCTACACATTTATCTTATAAACTTCCCTATTTACATAATAGAGGTTATGGTCTTCTCAAAATACCAACTCTAGTTCTCTCAGAGGAAATTTAAAGGAGGTACGTTGGGGAAGAGGTAATCTCTTTTACTGTTTCTTTCAAATTAATTTCTTTTTTCACTTAATCTTATTTGTTGTTTTAATATAATGTAAAACATAATTATCAATAATATACTGATATGTTATTTTAAATATTAAAAACCCCTATTTCCTCTTCCATCCATCCTATGAAAAATGAAATCAATGCGTGTGTGTACGTACAAATTACTGCCTCCACATCATGGTATAATCTTTTTTTCACTACCACCTTACATAGATGGGTATAATGGTGGAAATAATAATTATATATGATTATTATAACAAGATACTAATTCTTGTAATTATACAGTATCCGCTCTAATACTGTTCATCTATTATGGGAATAATATCGCCGTTCGTGCATACGTACGACAAACCGTCCGCACAACGTGATGAGATTAATTCTCAACGTTAACCCATAATGACTGATTATAAAAAATATATATTGAATAATAATGAAATATATGACATAATAATTCTATTAGATTTATTTTTATATATTTCATTTAATTACTTCCATCCAATTTAGTAAGGAAACGAAAATAGCGTTCTTGCGTACGTACGACCTACCGTCTCCATGAACGGTGTATTCCATTCCCTTTATTGATATATTATATATATTTATATACTAAATATATATGATATATAAATAATGTTTTAATTTATATAAGTATTTAAATCATGATATAAGTAATCGTATGAATAATAACAAGTCCAAACACGTACAATTAATGAAATGATTATTACCAAGAACGTTGATTAAACATGGAATTGACAAATGAACAGGTAATATAAAGTCGTAAGTGAATCATATATGAAATCATACTTATAATTATGGTTTTTTTAACAGTTAAAAATATTTTTAAATCCACTATATAATATTTTTTAACAAATACATAAGAAATTAGACCTAAGATAAGGGATAATTGTTCAATCTCATTTTTTTCGGAGATTTTTTATACGTAAGTATTTTCAATGGATATATTTTTCATCTAGGTACATATTTTTTAAAAACATTTTCAATTTATATTTACATTCGACATTTATGATCCTTCATCCTTTGTTATGGTTTTGATGTCTCTATAATAATTAAAAAAATTCCTATATTTTTAATACATTTAATATTATTTTATAACCATTTAATAAAAATTTTCAGGAAAAAATTAATAAACCATTTCATGGAGACGTTAATCGGTATAATGAATGATTAATTTTTCATTTTTTTTGCAGAAAAAAGTAAATAGAGTAGATAAATGTTTAAATATATAGAATTATAATAAAAATAAAAATATAATATTTATTAATTAAATAAATCCTGAGGATAATATATGTTATTTGGAATTGAAAAACAAATCATATCACTTCTTGGAGGCAGTAGTAAACAGGTACGCATGAAAAAAATTATGATTTTCCAATGGATGGAAACATAAAAAAGAAGATGAAAACTTATTATTATATAATAAAATAAATATCATTAAAATAATTTTTTCAATGATTCTATATTTATATCATTCCTTGTCTAATGGAGACAAAAATTGAAATACATCCCTTCATGGAGGTTGTATTCCACACGTATCCATGAGTGATGTTTTAATTTCACATCTAATAGAAAATCGGAAGAAAAAAAGTCGTACCATAAACATAAATTTTTTTTGTATATTTTATAAACCTATGCTACTTTTTTAGAATATTTATGACAGTTTCAAAGGATTTAGAATAAGAAATAAATTTGAAATAACCCGATTAAGATCTACACATGTTCTTTGGAAAACATCCTTTAGTATACACTTTCAACCATCTTATTTTGATCTTTGGGTTTGCCCATGGCATATATGATGTGGGGACGGATGTTAGGAGGGGCCTTGAGTGGGTATTGGATGATCCATAGTGATTAATATTTGTAAATAAGTGAGGATAGATGGTGTCATGTTTTATGGGTGAGGAGTTGAACACTTTTAAATATCCTCACCAATAATAATTATAAGGGTCTTTATCAATGTCAATGGAAATTAAGAGAATTAAATTTACAAGATATGGTTATAATATTCAAAATCCCCTCTTTCGATATTATTGGACATTATATTTTATGACCATATAATAGTGATTTCACATCAATTAAGTCATTATACCCCTTTAAAATTATGTCATCATTTTTATGAAGATTAATATTCATAGAAACCGTAAATGAACTTGATCAGATTAATAAATTTTATCCCCTTAAAAATAATCCATTTTTTCATTAAAATTATCTTTAACCAAATTCATATATAATATTTAGTATTACTAATTTAATATTATTTTTTAATAAAATGGATATTATATTAATTTAAAACTATATCTAATGTTGAATGGTATATTTTACTTTATTTAAAGAAGATAATTTGATTTTTTGAGAAATTATATTTTTTTCATTATTCGTACAAAAATCCACTATATCTAAAACATACCAAAGACTCAACATATTATAAATTAAAAAATTATGAAAAATATTTATATCTATTTTATTTTGGAATATTTACAAATTTTTTCAATAAAAACATGAACTATTTTTTGTAATGATAAAATAATAGGATTTACATTGGGAAAACATCTAGGGTTCTATTGATTACCTAATATATGACCATATCTGATATTACAATCTCACCAATAAAAAATTACAACATTAATATTTTTATATTTTTATATTCATAAAATTTTTGTGTAATTATTTATCATAGATTCCTTGGTCTCCCATGATACCTCTTTCAGTTTTTGATTTCTTAAAAGATGATTTAGTAGGTGAGTTGTCAAATTCGACAATGCTTTCACTCTAGTTTCATGAATTTATGTATTCTCTATATCATAAGATAATTCATGATTAAAATATATTCCTTTAAACATGGTTTTTTACATTTGGTCTGACATCAATTCCCCCAATAAATAAAAATGGAGAACTATTTTTCTTTTGAGGGGTTGGGAGATATAACCAATCACATATAAAAAATTTGATCTCTCAAAAAAAATTACAAATCTCTAATGTACATAGGGGTTAGCTTCCTCTTTTTACTAAATAATATAACGATTTTACATAGAGAATCCATTATTAAAACCAGATCCCATACATGAAATTATATATCATTATTTTGATTATCTGTATAGATATTTTTTATTTTTTGAGAAGCCTTAGCATAATATAAATATCCATACATTCATATATGTCTCCTCAACTTTTTTTGGGACTACATGATTCCTTTACTCGACATCATCCAAAAAATTAGGAGTAAAAAATATCTTTTTATTCAATACGTCATATTATGAAATATATATACCTAATTTAATTTTATTATTGTTTAAAAAAATAAAAAAATGTAGAAGTCGATTCCACATATGATGATATTTAAGTGAGAATGACGATAATATTTCTTCAGGTGTCTTAATATTCGGTTTTGTCTTCCCATCAGTTTTTGAAATATTGGAGGTGTTCCAAAATATCATATTATTTATACCCAATAGATGGATCTTACAAATTTTGAATGTGAACTCTGGGTCTTGATTGTATAAAACTGGTATAGGTACATTGTTTTCTATCATAATATCATTAGTATAGATACATATTTGTAATTAAAGGGGTATATCTTACCTTACTACAAGGAAATGTGTAGACTTCATAAGGCAATCAGCAATGAAACATTTATCATCATTCCTCCACGGAGTTCTTAACATTCTAGTGACAATGTCCATTTTATTAGTGTCCCATTTCAATATTGGTATAGGAATAGGTTTCATGAACCCCATTGGTTGTATTCTTTCATCATTCACCTACAAAAAAATCTTTTAATTAGTACATATTTTACATAATTCCCCACTATATATCCTCCCACTAAAGATTTTTTCTAATATCCCAATACATTTTTGTGCTACCTAGGTGTATAATGAAATTTGAGGTCTGTGTTTTACATATTATCTCCATTTTTAGTTCCAATATGGATAGAAAAAATTACATTTTACCTAGAATAAATACTAAAAAAATATAAATGTTGTATTTTAATTTCTCATGATTATCTGATTTAATAGACTTATGTAAATCAGTATCTTCCATCTAGTAAGTATTTATCATTTCTTATAAATACTGTTCATAAACTACTCGGGAAAATTTTTTGTTTATCCCATCCCAAAAATAACTATATATATTCGGTGAAGTTACATCAATATAGGATGATTTCTAATTATCATCATCATCTAAACCCCATGGTACCTCTAACTCAATGCATCAACCACCATATATGTATTCCCAGGATGTAAGTGTATTGTGAAATAAAAATCCATGAGTAGTTTAGATAATCTTGTTATCCACAAGTAAAGAAAATTATGATAGAATATGTACCTCAAAAATATTTGGTCTTATATATGTCACATCATTTTCCATATAGATAGATCCCCCATGTCATTAATGAGATGATTTCAACATAAAACTCAAGATGATGATTTGAATAGTTCTATTCATGGTGCATTAATTACCAAGACGCATAATAAACCACTATATCGTTTTACATAAATATAAAACCTAGAAAATTTAAATAATGCATCAATATATATTAAAAATCCTTCATTTATTGATGGTAAAGTTAATACTGGTCATTTAACAAATATTCTTATTAGCTCTATGATTTTTCTTATTATTCCAATGACCATTAAATTTTACTACATTACATATCAACCTAGTTAACGGATGGTCCATTCAAGAAAATTTGTGAAAACACCACTTATATTAAACCACTAAACCCTTGAAAATACATATATCAAGTATATTCATTTATATATGACATTTTATTGTTTTTTTTCATTAAGCTATCAATGGATATTACATTTCTTGAGATAATGTGTCCATGAGAAGAAACATCATAGTTCCAAATTCAATGTTTTTTATTTTTTTGAACAATTCTATTTCTATAAGAGTCTTCATTGTCAATTGAAATGATTCACATAATATTGATGGGGTTTGGATTATATCATGATACCATTAATTAATAAAAATGAAATTTCATCATGATAACCTATGAGTATAATAATCATCTATTCCATAAAAATATACTCTGATTCATCAATTTATATGGAATTACTAAAAATACATAATTTTTATACCTTGTATTAAATGTTATATTTTATATATAATATTTTTCATACAAAATTGATTATAATTAGAGTATAAATTAATCATTGAAAAATATTTATATCGGTGAATTAGAACAATATGCTATCAATTCACATAGAAGAAGATGTTTTCCCTTTGTTATTGGAATTTTTCTCCAAAAAATTGATCCATAACCTCGTTGATCCTTCATTCTTGTTCATAAATTGGATAGGTTATCCCTACGTTTAACAACTAGGGTATATAATCCCATTACCGCCAAAATATTTTATTTAATTCTTCAATATTACCAATTCCATCAGATAAATTATTTTTAGAATCACAAAAATAACTTTTGTTGTCAATAAGGACATTCAAATAAAACACAACTTCATGTGTAACTCCTCATCCCTACCTCATTAGCTTAAGGAGGCGGTGAGGGCTACTTGGCCTTAAGAGACGTTCCCAAGACACCAAAGGCTGGCAATAAATTCCAAGGGCTTCAAGATCATGTTGGGGAACGATTTTTCCTTAATACAAAACCAACCAAACCATCCACTAACATCCACTATATGATGCATGTCAAATAAATTGGAAAACCATGCATTCCAAAAAGACAACTACGTTGTTCCAAAATACAACTCCAAATCAATACAACCTGACATGTCCACAAAACATCAGAGTACACTACAAAAACTAAAAAACCAAACACCACACAAGCCATAACACCACCATAGCTCCACACCAAGCTTCACATTCCATGCTCCACCAAGGGATAACAATGCTCCACTAAAGGTGGGTAATGCCTTACCATTTCCCACATCACGGTACAAAACATCTGCAAAGACACCAACATGCCAATGCAGGGGGTGAGTACTAAAACTCAGTATGATTTCCCCAAATTACATCCCTACACAGGCCACTAGGATAAAACAGTTAGCACATTTATATGAAACAATTTATATAAAACAAATCACAAGTGCAACCATTTCCATATGCCTAACACACCCTTACCAAGACATCTCACTAAAACCAAACCACCGAGGGAAATCCAACCAAACATTCCACAAACCATTTCATCATTTACACACTAGCTCACCATTTACATTTTTCAAATCAATGCACAACAAACAACCAAAATAGTGGTACTTTCTCCAAAAGGATCAACAATTCACACCAAAACAACCAAAGCGGTTGGAGTTCCGCCCAACCCATTCCCCAATCATCAGCTAGCAGGACTTCCTACCCACTACCTGACAACCCAAAATGGTAACAGTGGTACTTCACACCCAACTCGTTCACCTTTTATAGTGATACATCCCACACACTTCCACAAAACATTTCAATCAAGCCAAACGAATCATAAAACCCACCATGGTCACAACCACAAGCAATAAACCAATTCCATTGCTTAATAATCCACTTCAATAAATCACCCATTTATTTAAAACCATTTTCCTAGACAAACAACATTTCAATAAAACAACAATTTTATTGAAAACCCATTTCATCAATAATTTTCACAAATCAACCATAGAATCCCATTTTAGAATCTCCATATTAAAATCCACAAGAATAGCATTTCATCATAAAACACCCTTTTCCCCAAAAAAATCCCGAAAAAATCACCAAAGGGATTTTTAACCAATTTAGCAAATCAAAACAAAATTAATTTCAAGAAAAACACATTAATTGTAACAAAAAACATTATATCTAACCAAGTGGAGCAAATAGAGAAGCTACGTACCTTTAGGGTTCCTATGAAATCAACCCACAAGCCAACGCACATCAAATCCGGCGAATGCACCATCGAAACCTCTCTAGATCCCTTCCCCTAGCATCCATAAGACTTAAAATCATCATTAAAGGCAACCAAAACCCTAGATCTACACAAAAAAGTGGAAATATAGATAACCAAGAAAGAGTGAAGAGCAGATCTAGAGGAAAACACAAGAGAAGCAAGAGGAGAGACTGACTCAGGAGAAACAACATTCAAACTGCCAAGAAAACTCTTCAAAATCCTTCCAAACTGAGTGGAAGAGACTCTCCAAACCCTGAGAACCCGAAATCCTGAGTGAGTCATGAGTGGGAGGCTATTTGGATTGTTTTAGGTTAAGCCCAAGGAAGCTTGGAACTTATAACCCTATTTTTAAATGGTCGCACGGTTAGCCCTCATGGTTTGGAAAACCTTGCACTAACCATACACACACTACTCCCTCGAGAGATAAGGTTTTCATGGTATCCTTGAACGTTTTGGAAAACTGTGCGCAAGCCTTGAAAAGTCAACTGCCTCCCTTACACGGTTTCCAGGAGAATCCGCACGGTTTCCACTAAGAGTGCTCAAACCCTGCACCCATTTAAAAGCCTCCAAACTCATCCAAAATCATTCCAAAATCTCCCAACCTCTACCCACCTCATCCAATGCACTTTTAACACATAAAAATGCATAAAAATGCCACATACCTCAATCTAGGGGTACTACATTCTCCCCACTATTGGACTTTCCTTCCTCGGAATGTAGTGAACCCGCCCTTTGCCGAAAGAGCTCGGGCCATTGATCGACCATTTAATTCTCCCACTCCCAAGTCTCCTCTTGAATCTGACCATGTTGCAAAAAACACGAACTAAATAAATGCTTTTACCATGAATTAATTTTTCTTGACTATTCGCAACCCGCACTGGCACGTGCACCAATGAAGCATCCGGTTCTTGCTCAACATTATCCCATCGAATCACATAGTCACGATCTAGCTGATACTTTTTCAACTTGAACACATGAAACACATTATGCACTGCACAGAACCTAGGTGGAAATGCCAAACAATAAGCCACCTCAACAACCTACTCAATAATATCAAAAGGTCCAATATACCTCATAGATAACTTTCCCTGCTTCCCAAACCAACGATCTCATATCCTAGGAGAGATCCTTAAGAACACCTGATCACTCACCTAAAAAGACAACGACCGTCGACGATGATCTGCATATGATTTCTGATGACTTTGAGCCATCTCCATTCTCTCTCTGATCAACTTCATCTTCTCTATAGTCTCCTAGAAAAGGCTAGGTCCAACCATCGATGACTCACCAGTTTCAACCCGACATAGTGAATAACGACACGGCCGCCCATACAACGCTTCAAACGGAGCCATCTGTATGGATTCCTGATAACTATTATTGTATGAAAACTCAACCAACGACAAGTGCTCCACCCACGAGCCACGAAAATAAATTATAGAAGCCCGCAACATATCCTCAAAAGATTCTATCATCCTCTCGGATTGACCATCCGTCTGAGGGTGATACACCGTGAAAATAGTCAACTGCATCCCAAGGGCATGCTGCAAGGATTTCCAGAAACGAGATGTAAACCTTGGATCTCTATCATATTCAATCTAAATTGGAACACCATGCCTTTTTACCACATCCTGAATATAGATTTTGGACACATATTCCACTGTATGAGATTCATGAATCGGGATGAAATCAGCTGACTTCATTAGCTAATCCACTATCACCTAGATTGAATCGTGCTTTCTAACCATTCAGGGGAGATATGTGACAAAATACATCGATATCTGCTCCAACTTCTAAATAGGGATTAGTAAAGACTACAACATTCCTCCTAGCCTCTGATGATCTACCTTGACCTGCTGACAACTCAATCATCTCGAAAAAAACTCAGCCACACTTCTTTTCATACCTACCAACAAGAACTGTGTTTTCAATGATTTATACATTTTCTGAATTCCAGGATGAACAACCCACCTGGAATGATGATATTCCATAAAACGATTCTCCGGAGAAGCAACTGATACAACCATCTGATTCTGAAAACACAAAACTGAATCTCCATTCAGCTTCTAACCTTCCATTGTCTCCTACCCACTGATTCTCGACACCATGGTAACTCAATCAGAATAAGATATATGTGCCTCTTTAACCAGGCCAACCAAGTCAGGAATCAAAAACACTAGGAAGAATACCGCTTTATCACACTAGTCCTCACATTCCATCTGTATATCAACTATAACTGACATCAACTGCCCCTGGTCCGATGCCCATTTCACCACCCGAGAATATGATTTTCTACTTAATGCATCTGCCACCTAATTCCATTACTTGGTGTGTACATCAAGTCAAAAGCAAACATCTAGAGATATTTTATCCATACCCTTTTCATCAAGTTCAAATCCCTTTTTGAGTAAATGTGTTTCAAGATCTTTTTATATGTATATACCATGAATTTCTCATCGAAGATATAATGACGCCAGACTATCAAAGAATGGACCACTTCTGGAAACTCTATATCATTAGTTGGGTAGTACTTCTTATGCACCCTCAACTTCTGTGAACCATATGCAACCACATGATTCCCTTGCATGGGAATGCATGCCAACCCTGATCCCAATGCATCGTAATACACCACGTAGCCTTTTCCTGGTTTTAGAAAAACCAATATTGGTGTAGATGTAAGATGAAACTTTAACTATTCGAAACACTGCAGACACTATTCATTCCACTAGAATGGAGCATTAATTCTTGTCAAAGCAGTCATCGGTGAAGCCAAAAATGAAAAATCACGAACAAAACACCGATAATACCCAACTATACCAAGAAAACTCTGTATCTCAAACACATTCTTTGGTGTTTTCCATGAGATAATAGCCTCTATCTTTTCTGGAACCATTGAAACAACCCTTTTATAAATCACATGGACAATAAAATGAACTTTCCGTATCCAAAAGTCACACTTTGACAATTTGTAATACATGTGACGATCCCACAAGATCCCCAACACTGTTCCCAAGTGATGCTCAAACTCCACCCTTGTCTTTGAATACACTAGAATACCGTCTAAAAACACGACCACAAATGAATCTAGATATCTCTGAAATATCTGACTCATCAATGCCATGAACACTACTAGTGCATTCGTTAGACCAAAGCGAGTAACCACAAATTTTTGATGGCGATATCTACTTCTAAACGGTATTTTAGGAATATCGTCTTTCCTCACCCACTATTGATGATATCCCAACCTCAGGTCGATCTTGGAGAACCACTGGGCTCCCCTCAACTGATCGAACAAATCATCAATTTGTGGAATTGGATATCTATTCCTTATCGTAACTTGGGTAAGTCTATTATAATTGACACAAGTCATCAAGGTTCCATATGCATTTTTCACGAAAAAAACTGGCGCTACCCATGGAGACGTGCTCGACCAGATAAAACCTTTTATTTCTAACTCTTCCAACTGGACTTTCAATTCCTACAATTCAGTAGGTGCCATCCAGAAAGATGGAAGTGAGATAGGACTGGTCCCTGTAAAGAGATCAATCGTATACTCCACTTCCCTTATGGGAGGTAACTCAGAGAATTCTTCTCGAAAAACATCCATGAACTGTTCAACCACTACCAAAAAAACCCTCTGCTCAACACCCTCCTATGATTCCAACAACAACACTGCCAACTAATACGATAACGTACCCACTACGGGTGCCAACAAAACCGTTCCACACTTCCTTTCATGGCACTCTCCTCTAAAAGGATGTCTAACACCATCGTGTGTCATAAAATCCAGTGTCAGCGCATTACAGTCGATGTGGGTCTTAAACGCAATAATCCAATCCATTCCTACGATTACATCATACCCATCCATTTCAAGCACTATGAAATTCCACATTCGCTAAACCTTTCCCACAACGATACAACATGCTCTACATAAGAAGGCTCGACACTCCCTTTGACACAAAAGAGTTTGAAGATTCAAAAACAAAGGCATCATATCCAGAATTAAACCCAGTAAAATAATAGCATGATAATCAAGAAAATAATCGGTTTTAGTTGTATCAAATTAAGCTTTCATAAACATGGAATTTAAAATAACGGTACCTCACACCATGGATGGTTATGTTTGATCATCCACAAAAACATTCTCAGCTCCAAACATATGTGTGCATTCCATGATATTCTCTTTATTATCTAGCTGAAACTTCCCTTCTAGAAGAGTGTCACGAACACTCGACCTTGGAGTATTACGACGATACTACTAAAGATGCCCCATGTTCTTGTAGTTATGACACTCTCGAGGTTGTGCCTTACAATCCCGTTTTAGGTGGCCTACAGAACCACAATGAAATAATCTTCACTTATACTTTGGTCTAAAAATAAGTTTTAATAATCTAGTGATCCTATTTTGATGTACTTTATGTTTTTGAGAAAAGGTTTATGTATTGTTCTTTCTTGCGGTGTTGGGGTTCACACCTCCTCTAGTGAGTACAAACATGCTTCTATTACTTGGATTTCCAACTATGATAGATATCGTAATAGGTGTATCTAGTTAATGTCCTAACTGAACTGATAGAAAATCCTAAACAATGCTTTAGGCTAACTGCTAGTTCACCTGGGGATCAGGTGGAACCACATTTTCGGTAGCTTCCTCCGATTGGTCTCGACGATGTCTACCAGGTTCGATTTCTATAAACAACAAACAAACAAACATGAGTCTCACTTTGGTAGACATCATGAAATCCCATTTCAAATCACTTTAAACAACACTATCGCACAACGCTTTCCACAAATTCACATTTTCCACATTTCACCATTTTGAAAACCAAACCATTTTCAAAATACTAATTTTTCACATTAAAATTTCACACATCATAAATCATTACACCTCAATGAAATATGCATCCTAGAGGGAGGTCATTTCTACTTTGCATGTCATGATCATCTCATTGGCTACACCCATAACAATGAGATATCCAATGCCTATAAAAGTCTCCAAAACACTTATGTACCCAACTCCCTGGTAACATGAAGTTAAGTATAAAAGGGTTAGCTATGTCCTTTTACGCTATACATTTCATGTTCTAACATTCCTATGCATTGCTACCATCCCAACATAAGGAATATACCACAATGAATGTCAGCTCCAAAACCAATTATCAACATCAATGATCGAACAACTGCATTCACTTGAAAGCTAAGGATCGAAAAAACAAATACCACTTATAACTCCCCAACCCTACCTCATTGTCTGGAGGAGGCGGTGAGGGACACTTGTCCTTAAGCATTGTTCCCAAGACGCTAAAGGCTGGAAATAAATGTCGAGGGCTTCAATATCATGTTGGGGAAAGATTTCCACTTAACACAAAACCAACCAAACCATCTACTACTAGTTAATATATGATGCATGTCAAATAAATTAACAAACCATGAATTCCCAAAAGATAAATAAGTTGTTCCACAACACAACTCAAAACCAATACAACTCGACATGTCCACAAAACATAATAGTACACTACAGATACTAAACAACCAAACACCACACAAGCCATAACACCACAAACAACTCCACACCAACCTCCACGCTCCAAGCTCCACCAAGGGATGACAATGCTGCACTAAAGGAGGGTAATACCTTACCTTTTCCCACGTCACGGTACACAACATCTGCAAAGACACCAACGTGCCAAAGTAGGGGGTGAGTACTAAAACTTAGTAGGATTTTCCCAAATGACTTCCCCACACACGCCACTAGGATTAAAACATTAGCACATTTATATGAAAGAATTTATATAGAACAAATCACAAGTGAAACCATTACCATAAGCCAAAAATACCCTTACCAATCCATCTCACGCAAACCAAACCACCGAGGGATAGCCAACCAACCATGCCACAAACCATTCCATCATTTACACAATAACACAAAATTTCTAACTTGAAAAGAAATGCACAACAAACAAACAAAATGATTGGACTTCCGCCCAACCCATTCACCTATTCACACCAAAACAACTAAAACGGTGGGACTTCCACCCAACCCGTTCCCCCATCATCAGCTATCAGGACTTCCCAACCACTACCTGACCTCCAAAATGGTAATAGTGGGACTTCACACCCAACTCATTCACATTTTATTGTGAGACTTCCCACCCACTTCCACACAACATTTCAATCAATCCAAACGAAGAATAAAACCCACCGAGGTCACAACCATAAACTATCAACCAATTCCATTGCATAAAAATCCCCTTCAATAAATCACCCATTTATTGGAAACCATTTTCTATGCCAGATAACATTTCAGAAAAACAACTCTTTTATTGAAAACACATTCCACCAATCATTTTCAAAAATAAACCATAGCATCCCATTTTAAAATCTCCATTTTAAAATCCACATGAATATCATTTCACCATAAAACACCTTTTCCCCAAAAAATCCCCAAAACATCACCGAAGGTATTTCTAACCAATTTCACACATCAAAACAAAATTAATTTCAAGCACAACAAATTAACTGTAACCAATAACATTATCTCTAACCAAGTGGAGTTGAGAGAGAAGACACCTACCTTTAGGTTCCCATGAAATCGACCCACAATCCACTGCACCTCAAATCTGACGAACGCACCACCGAAACCTCTTTAGATCCCTTCCTCTAAAATCCATAAGCCATAAAATCATCATTCATGGAAACCACAACACTAGATATAAACACAACATGTGTAGATCTAGAATACCATGAAAGAGGTAAGATCAGATCTAGAGGAAAACCCAAGAGAAACAAGAGGTGAGACTTACCTAGGAGAAACCAACTTCAAACTACCATGAAAACTCTTCAAAAACCTTCTAAACCAAGTGAGAGAGCCTCTCCAACCAATAATAAGCTGATAGCCCGAATCAGGCTCGAGTGGGAGGATTTTTGGAGTCTTTTATGTTATGATCGAGGGAGTCTAGAACTTATAACCCGATTTTTAAGTGGCCAGATGGTTAGCCTGCACGGTTTTTCAAACTGTGTGCTAACCATGTGAACGCCACTACCTCAAGAGCTAGGGTCCTCATGGTGTCCTCCCACGGTTTGGAAAACCATGCCCAGGTCGTGCGAAGCCTACTGTCTCCCTTGCACTATTTCTTGGAGAATCTTCACGGTTTCCACGAACCGTTCTCAAACTGTACACCCCTTTAAAAGCCTCCAAACTCATCCAAAACCATTGAAAACGCTCCCAACCTGTTCTTAACTCATCCCATGCACTTTAAACACATAAAAATGAATAAACAAAGGAAACATACTTCAAACTGGGGGTACAACACCACGATTAAAAGTATTTACAATTTTTTTAAATATATCGATGTATTAAACTATGGGTCATATAGAAACCCATACATTTCATACATAATGATCACATATTATTTATTTAATAAATAATAAATAACAATATGATGCAAGCTAGAATGATATAGGTCTATTGTATATTAAAAAAATGATACATAAGAGAACATATTTCTTAGGGATATACATCATCTCCCTATAAGAAATTCATTTCTAGAACACCTCTAAGACATATGATACATAATATAATTCTTCATTACTTGGGGAATGGAAACATAGAAATCAGTAGGATCAGATGTGTGGTAAGGGTACTCATGGGATATATCAATGATCACTAAATATTAAAATATATATAAGGATATAATAACATGAAAAAATTATTTTAAAACCACACCCAGAATATCTTATATAACAATACTGAACCACATAACAATTCATGGCATTTTATATGAAAACAATCATATGGTAATTAAAAAAAGATCAATGGAATATTAAAATTTTATTAAGACATAATTTTTTAGAACATACATAAGAATATAAAATAATTTCTTCAGTAAATGAACAATTCAAAGACAATAATATTTTATTTTTTTTCAATACACATTCAATCATATCCTTATTCAAGATTCACTCCCATGTCTACCATATTAAATAGTGTAAATTATTAAACTAAGATCACTAACCATTTTAGTCCTTGTTATCTCATGAGATATCCATATTTACTCAAATAATTGGAATGACATATAAATTTTTTACCATGCTGAAAATAATTAAATTCATATATATGGGTGCCACGTGATCAATAATTATTCATCATTTCTTAACTCAGGGATAATAAAATAGTTTCACAAACGTTTCATCATATTGTAATCATTGAAAAGAAAGAGGTTTTATAGTGGTATCATCATAAAATTATTAACCCATGGTTATGAATATGGTTTTATATATTCAACCTTAATTAACAATCATTATAAGACACTCAATGAATGAAAATGGATGGTATCATTGTATCACATCCCTAATAATGCATTAGTAAAATCAAAATATTTTATCGTAGATATAACTCCTTTAAAATATCACATGGATAATTTCATGAGTAAATTTATATTTCATGATGAAATAAATTATTTAAAATTTGAAAATTTCCCAAATGATAAGGAAAAAATTTCCATTGAAATGAACATTGAAAAAATATAGTAAAATCTTCAAATCATGGAAAAATATGACATAGAATGTTATGTTTAACCCATGTACATTAAAACAAATATTTCATTCATAATTTACAAAAACTTCATAGGTACCCCATTTGGATGTTGCTAATAACATTCATTTTAAACCATTTCATTAATAAATTTGAAAATGAAATATGAAATAGGATAATTGAAAAAAAATGGAAATATTATTACAAAACATGGACACATAAGAAGGTGTTTAAATATATATTTATCTCAATAATTTTAATATTAATATAAGTATAATATATATTAATTATATACATATATAAATTCAACAATTATTAATGTAGATAGAAAATGATTTACACCATTCGTGGAAATGGAAAACCCTAAGTATGAATGAACATTGCTTTCACATTACAGCATACAAAAGAAAAGTAAGTTAAATAATAAATCGCCTTTATATAATTATTATTATGACATATATAAAAAATATATTCATTAATTATCTCCTTATTACCATCCATGTAAAAATTAATCGAAAAACAAATGACAATTCTTTATAGAGGTGGTGGTACACACATACATATGAAGAATATTATCATATATTAAAGGGTTATAAGGAAAGAATGTATATTTGATATTTTAATTCCAAAATTTTAATTATTTCATATACCTTACATACAAATATTAATCCCATAATAGAAGCTATCCATGAATGATTGTGATTGAAAATGAATTGTATCGTTATGGGGAGGTGGTAGTCCTCATGTACACCTGAGAAATACATTAACTTATCATTTGATGGAAAATATTGTAGATATGGGTGATTATATAATAATAATAAAAATTATGTGATTTTTTGATAATTTGTTCATTAATTTGTTAAATACCATATATTTATATGAGTTATAATAATAAATAAAATGAGAGATGTCGTGTATGATTATTACCTATTCTTCAGAACTCCTCCTTTGAATGCTTTATTAAGAAAAATTTGAACGGTCCATTAGGAATACAATATACAATAATTAATGTCAAAGTATATAGGGGAATTGTATAGGGTTTTCTTGAGCTAGAAGTGAAAAAAATTAAATAAGAGAACAATTGTTTTTCTTTTTATAAGTAGGGAGAGGGAATACATGCAATTTCATAAAATAAGAAAATATAATAATTTCATTCTTAAACCAAATGATTCCAAATAGCCATAGATTATATGGTGGGATATGATGATATTATATTTGGATCCATCCAACAAAATATAGATTATTTTAATCATAAATTTTACCATTATCTCTTGGTTTAGCTCCATAGGTAAGCTAGTTTTAACTATAACCATGGTGACAATATTTATCATTTTACTTATTCATTTAGACCAAAAAATAGTAGTGGTAAAATTATTTTTTCAAAATTATGATTAATAATTTAAAATCCATTTTATAAAATAAAATTATAATATCCTTAAAAGATACATTAAAAATTTACTCAAAAAATTCTGAGAAATAATGGTTTTCAAGAAAACAAACGATTTATTTTGTATAAATTAGTTTATACGAAAATTCATATTAATTTAATTTAATTATAAATAATTGGATTATTAACAACATAAATGAACAATTATATTTCTTAATACAATTTTATAAACATTGGTTGTTTTTAAATACATAAAAAAATATTATTCTCAATAAAAATTAGTATTTTTCTTTATTGCTTGAAAAAATAATTCTTTAAAAAATTCTAAAAAATTCACATTGAGTTATTTTTTACTTGTTGATTTTAAAAATGGATATCCATTTATAAAATAAATTTTATAATAGTGTGAAAAATTAATTATATAATTTTCTTACCAAATGAAATAAATATCATTTTTCTAGAAAAAATTATTTTTTAAAAATATAATGACTATATAAAAATATATAACATAATTATATGAATATTGTATCATTATAAAAACATTATAAATATTTTTTAAATATTTTTCTTCCTATTAATATTTATAATTTAATTACAAAAAAATTTTAATACATTATAATGGATTAATTATAATTGGGGTTGTTTGTATTACAATATATCAAAGAAATTAAATATTTTTAATGGAAAATATATCATATTATTTTGACGTGTTACACTTTAAACCTATTAAAAGAAGTGTTATCCAAAAAATTTATCACAATATTACAAATAATGAGGATATATTGATTCCATAACATCCTCTAGTTTCCTTGTCACATTTTTATATAATTGATTTCACCAGATTACTTTATCAGGGAGAGTCATCAAATTCAATAAAACATTATGCCTATGAAGAAATATTTTTACTAGTTTTAATTAAAATGAATTTTAATATTTTTATTGTAATGACCTATGTGTTCATAATATGTGATGGATTTATATTATATTTTCTTAATATAGACACCAGGAACACCTCATGAACATGGGAGAGCTTTTCGGGAAGATCTTAGAGCTTAGATATTGTCTCTACTCAACCAATAATCATAAAGCAGTCGACACACCTTGGGGATAGATTTAAATTAAATTCTAATATCATAAACTATTCTATATGGGAATTCATTTTATTTCTTTCTTAATAATATCATATTCAAGATCTCACTGAAAATTGGAGTTATAAGATTTATGTTCTCTCTATACTTTGATCATGTGTTCGTAAATAAATCTATTATCACATAATTTTCCTAAACTAGATCAAGTCCAAATTGATTTATTTCTATACCTTCATCCTAGCATGTAGGAGTTATACACTTTTATCCATAGAGGTATTTATATGATTCCAACTCAATATTGTAGTGACAGTTATTGTTTGTTTGAAAATCATTGATATGATATAATGTTGATCCCGAACACCATTGGAATTAAAAAAATAGATCTCATTTTATACATTAGGGATCAAATATGTCTATCAAAATGACCATCTATCTCCTTATAATAAATAGTAATAAAACAGAAAATTTTACCCACAGTGTGCCGAATAATTCATCAGAACACTTATGTAATACATTAATCATTATTAGATAATATATCATTTTTTACTCCATGAATCATTTACAATTCTATAATTGTTATTAGGGGTAGATAAAATAAAATAAACAATATATAATTGTAATGAATTGTGTTGAATTTGTAAGGTGAACGACTGAAAGAAAAATAATATTATTGTATTTAAATGTTATGGGGATTCCAAGGAAAAAATACATTGTCATTTTATCACATTTCTATTCACATATGGAAATAGATATAAATACACTGCTAATTCTATTTATCAATAAAAAAATGTTTACATATCATAAATCAATATACATAATCTAAAATATATCTTTTTATGTGGTCCCATAATAACTACTCTTATAAATATCTATACATCATCAAACATATATAATGATGCACTATGAGATACAACCAATAAATAATTATTAATTTATGTTTTAGATGAGATAAAAATAAGTTTAGAAACATTTTCATTCCTTTACAACAATGGTTGGAACCAAGAACATTTCCCTACTCATTTATTATTTATTCATATTCCTTTTTTGACTCTCTAATCATTAATTAGATTGATGGTAGAACATAGATTTTATTAATATTATATTTTTACCTCCCTTTAAGACATCAGGATCCATCCAATTAAAAAATTTATATTTTTTATCTTTATTATCCACATTATAGATATGCAGATATGAACCATTTAAAATAGAACATATGCCTTATTTTTCCTTTACTAGGGTGGTAATTTATTTGATAGTATTAATAGTTAAGTAACATCAATTATCTTCTTTGAAATATATTAATCTATTTTTATGTTAATATATACTTTTATTTTTAATATTGGTATTCATGTTTAAACACTCTCTATAATTATAATGCATCCATAAAATTAATTTAATAAATAACATTACTAAATAAGAATCAATGGTTGGGTAAGTTTTCAAATGAATATTCTATTTTAGTGAAAAAAAATCTTTAATTGTATCATTATGCATGGGGATACATCATATTCCCTTATTTGATTCATCAAAACTGATCAAAAAAATCCCTTCTGTAGGGTAGTGTAAACATGGGATTTCTAACAAATAATCTCTTTAGTTCACTGAAATTATCCTCACATTCATCAATCAAAATAATCTTTTCTCCCTTACAAGTTAACATAGTGAGTAGTTATCTCACACATGACTGATTCTCCACAAAGCATCAGAAAAATCATGGAAAACCATGAAATCTATGGATTTCATTCCCATTAATTGGCCTCAGCTAATGTTAAATGATTTCTTCTTTTAATTGATCCAAATATATGTCGTTTCATGAGATTTTATTACCTAAAAAAAGAAAAAAATATTCTATGTTAAGACATGGTATATTTTTCATACAGCCTATCCTTCCATCGGGTCATTAGTACAATCCTATAGTGCTATTCTTGATCTTCCTTTATATTTTAATATAAAATCATATATTTTTTAACGGCTACCAAAAACTAATCAAGGTAATCCCTAAAGAAACTATTCTTTATTTCCATAAAGATAACAATGAAATTTGTATGAAAGAATATAATGAATATGAATTCTTATTATTTATACATTTTATAGAATGATATAATGGTTATATCCCACTTATTGACCCCATATAGATAGTATAGAGAGAAATTTTAAACGATTAAAAAGTATTCAACTCTGTACAGTTGATCACATATGTGATTAATTTTGAGATTCTACGATCCATATGTATTATTAGAAAAATGAATAGGTGAACCCTGTGGTGATTCACATGGCCAAAAAATCGCTTATCATGATTGTACTAGAGATTCTTCATCAATTATGGAAACTCAATAGGGTCCATTTAATATAATGTATCTGATATATTTGTATCACTATGTATGAAATCAGATGAAAATACGACAGAAATATTCTATTCAATATTAGAAAACTCTTCTGAGAAAACATCATCTATCTCTATAAAAATATGAAGATATTTTATTTTGAGTTTCTTCCAAAATATATTGGATAAAACCAATTTTTTAATAGCAATAAATACCCATATAATTTATGTGATTCATGTCAGAAAATCATAATTTAATTTTTAATAACAGTTAATGCTAAGATGGTTCAGAATACAAACTGAGACTTCCCATCCATAGAAATGGTATCGTCATATTCATCTATAGGTAGAATAATAGTATTGGTAGGAATAAAATTCCCAAAACAATCATCTTGAGATGAATTATAATGTGAAGATTAGATTATCTTACAATTGGGTGTTTTCACTTCTAATCCATCATATAATCATTGGACTGTAATTTTTATACCCTTAGATGATTATTATGATATAAAATTTTGGATATATCATGAATCAAATATGAAATCAATAGTTATAGTTTGAATGGTATGAATATCATTCATAAAATCATTATCATAACCTACATCGTCAATTGATTGCATGAGTCATCCCTTTTCCTCTATTCATAAGAGTTTATTGAAATAAATAATCAACAATGATCATTGGATTTGATAACTAGATAAAATATTTGAAACAATCTATTCATTGGAATCACAAGAGTGTGGGTGTTGTATTCTATATAACTTTCTCTACATAAATCACAAACATCATTATCCTATTACATTGGTATTAATTTTCTTGATGACCATATTTTCCACACTAAAACACTTTACCAGTCCAATTATGTAAATTTCCGCCATTTTTTCTTCCGATCATTGAAAAAAGGAAATCTCATCTTATTCCAACTTGTTTTATATAAATTATATTTAAATATATATCTTTTCATTTCCATACAATGATATTTATGGATAACTCATATGACCATTTCAAAATTAGTATAACATTTGTTGATTTTTTATACCTGTTGAAGTCCCTTATTGTTATTTACTATAGGAGACTTGGTATTATGAAACTATAGAATCCACCAACCATATACTCAAGTTAGATTATAATAAGACACGTGTACAAATAATATCATGTAAAATTTTCATCATATTTACTGAAAAATTATTTTCCCTTCTTCTTATGTTGTGGGAATTATTTCACCCATTACATATAAATCATTTGAGCAAGTTTATTATTGAAGAATAATATCTTCAACACATCCCAATCCATGGAGTCAATTTATTATTGTTACCTCATGTTTTTGATAGGTTTCCAACATTAATATGATTCTCTATTAAAATGATAAACAACTAAAATATCATTTTCATTAGCCATAAACTAGGGTATAAAAAAATTCAGTGCTATTGATCTATTTCTCTAGAACATGTGGATTAGAAGACCCACTAAATAAAGGTTGATGTTTTCAAAATAAGGACTCTATATTAATTTGTTTCCTCCTTTTCTCTTTTATAAGCACATCACGATTCATATATTTAAAAATATTCATTTAAAAATAAACAATATTTTTTCATTCCATCTCTTATACCATTTGGTTTCTCATGAGGACAATAATTTCAATTTAAATATCATTCTGAATTCATATTATTATTTCATGTTTTATCAATTAAAAAAAATAGATACTTTGGGAAACAATAATCATAGTGGGGAACCACATAATCATGAAAATCATTTATAGGTTGTGTAAATTATGACTCTTTATTTTCAATTTATGATATATTAGGACTTTTTATTACAAAATTAATGTTCATTATATATTCATATATATGATAATCCATTATAAATAAATGATAATTATCCAAGAAAATATCTAAGAAAATGAAACTTGTTGTGTAGTAAGGGAATAGTCAATATGAACAATATTAATTGATAATATATATTTGACAATCACTTTTCAGATTTAATGTTCCTAGATGTTTCTATTCAAAAAACACTTCCCCTTATATTATTTAGATAGTGATGTTTTTTATAGGAAAAAAACTCTTTAAATTACCATATAATATGAACTTCTCTTATATATAAGATTATCCTAAGGGATCACATTAATATATTATCAACATAATTTCCAAACATAATTAAACATTTCTCAGATACCAAATATTATGACATATAATTTTCATAAATAAATATCACATCTTATTAGATAAGTATTTAATATATAATACTACAATACATGGCAAAATCATATATTTATAGTGTCATATGAAATAGGTTTACATAAACAACATGTTAATAATAGATCAATATCATCTCCACATTATTTCTTCATAAATACAATATTTCCTTCACACATCATATGAATCGACCCAAACCCTTGTAACATGGTGGAATTGTTTTCTTTATTACATTGGCATTTGATACAAGGAATCACATCCTGATGGATAGAAACACTACTTTTTCTTATAAAACTAGATATATACTTGAGTCTTGTATTAAATTTAAAAACACACATTTAATATTAATTTTTCCATAATACCACTATTTCTTCTTCAATATCATTCAATATCATTAAAAGTACACTTCTTGGAATCCTATTAATGGAAAAAATAAAGGGTGTTCTCAAATTATTCTTAAGGGTTATGTACAGAAGAAGTTATCATTAAAAAATAATAAATAATTATTATTTAAAGGTAAATAAATGAACTCAAATTACATTTAATTAATAACTTTGAAATAATAATTAAACAATTGGCAATAAATATGGAAATTTAAAAAAGAAAACACACATTGATTTTAGTAAATAACATTGATAGTATAGTGCTTTTATACCTAATAAATATCAAAACTAAATAATTGAATACACATTCCATATAATCAATAAAATTAGAATGATATGTATCCATATATACTATAATTTTGAAAATATCATGGATAATAACAACTGAATTTTTATGAAATTAGTTCTTAGTTATTTGAAATTGTGATTTCAAGAATCATGATACATATACCATCATGTCCATTCAAAATATGTTTTAAAAGTATCCGGTGAACCCTATATCTTGATAAATTACTGAGTCCCCTCATAGACTACCAATTACTCAAGGGAATATATAATTTTGAGCCCCAACCATCACTAAATGACCAAATAAGACCTCATATATCAAATAAAGCTTCTAATTCATGAATAATTTAATATCTCTCCTTTCTTCATTTTCATGATATGTGAGAGGGAGTGTCACATTATGACACCATAGTCTAGAAATATATACTAAGGAATTTATAAATAGTTAATGGGTCATTTTACCTTCAAAAATAAAACAACCAAACCAAGATAACCATAAAAATCACTATATTATGCAGGAGTAAACATCATTACAAATTTAAAGTAACTAATCAAATAATAATATGAGAGTAAAATGTGTAAACAAAACCAAAAACACTCAAACACTCTAAAGACACCTACAAATAAACTCCCAACCAACTCCAAGCTCCAAAACCACAGATCCTACCCATGGTACTAAGAGGAACCACTTGAGAAATGGGCTACCATAACATTACCTATATGTTGATATGTAATATATAAAAATTCACCAACTATCACATGAAGGGGTGAGTATAAAACTCCTTAGGATTTCATTAATTACTTCACAAATCATATCACTAAGACAGATCATGTTAGCATAATTTATATATACAAATTTTTATAGAAAATTTTAAATCATTAAAAAAGTATATATAAAAACTAATGAACATATAATAAAAACCATTTCACAACCAATTTTTTTTCATATTAGATTTTGGAATACCCATTCTTTTGAACACATACAAAAAACCAAAAACATCTACAAAGTCATTTCAACAATGATACTCCCTACAAGTATGAGTTGTGAGTCATACATCCACCAAGATATCACATAGTGAATGTTTTTGATGGGGGAACATCATGAATTATCCATCAAATTTAGATGGTGTAATAATCATTCCCTTATCCATCCCAAATTCACATGAACACACACCCACCATGTGTTCCATTACCGAAAACAACACATTCAATCTTTAAAAAGTTTCATATAAAATTTTCCAAACATCAAAATCCAAACATATATTCAAAACCATCATTTTAAAATCATGAACCAAAAAAACTTTGAACCAAACTCGAAAATTTCCACAATTTCCAAAAAACCTCCCCAAGAGGTTTTTTCCATCAAGAATCATATATCAATTTCTCAATCAATTCAAGAAATTAAATCATTTAGAAACCAATATTTTATATTCTAAAGAGGTGGAGTTAAGAGTGAATCCACCAACCTCTCAAACATAGGTGAAAATGATAAATAGTTCGAAAACATCAGTATCTTGTCTTAAAACTCCCTAATATTTCCTTAGAACTTTTTACCTTAAAAAGCACTAATATTGAATCATTATTGAATAAAAATATTTTGATTTATTCAAAAGTGTTTAAATACTATACTATGAAAGAGGGAAGATGAAGACCTATATTGAGAATGATGATGAATAATCCCTTTCCAAAACAAATTTCCCCATCATTCCTAGATTAACCTACTAATCACTCCCAGATTAAAAGTAATGGTCTCCATAGACTAGGGTGGAAGATGAATATAGGTTATGAGATACAAAGTGGTAAAAAATGTGGATAATGGGACTAATCCTATTAGCATCCAAAATTTTTAGATCTAGGTTTTAATGGTTCATAATTAGTGTTAATGGATTTGAAAACCATTCACTTACCCTGAATAAGTCACTACCTTTAAACACGCCTCATTCAATTAGCTCGTATAGTTAGAAAAACCATAATCCAACCCTGATATTCCCCTATAACCAGCCCAGAATGATTTCAACTTGGTCTTCCAATGGTTTGGACAAACCATACACCGAACCAGTGATCACTATTTTATTATCATTGTTTACAAAATGGTTTGGAATGGTTTTTATTAACCGTTATCAAACAATGAACCTTTAGAAATTCCATAAAAATGATAAAGCTACATCAAAACTCTTAAAATTTAAAACAATAACATTTATACTAAATATATATGAATATATGGCCATCTACCTGAAACCAATGCTTTAACATTCTCCACACAATTAGACTTTCCTTCCCTGAAAAGATTCCAAAATAAAGTTTTCCATAAAAACTAATAGCCATTTTCACACCATTTACTTCTCATTCTCTCACGTTTATTCCTAGATCTGACCATGTTGCAATAACACTCACATAATAAATATAACATTCTCATCTAATTCATTCTCCTACCTATCGAAAATCTACACTAGTATATTAACCAATGTAGTTTCCCAAGTTTGGTCAATGTGATCCCATAAAATTGCATTAATAACATCAATATGGTCATTCATCAATCGTGATACATTGTAAACAATATTAACTAAACCGAACATTGATGAAAATCCCAATTGATATCCCAATTCCCCAACCTATTCATGTATATCAAAAGTTACTACGTGTAGAGACAATAATGTTTCTTTCATAAAAAATGATATTTCTCAACCCCTTAAGATAATCTCTATAAAATATGATTCCTCACATAGAACAAAAACTGTAATCGATGTAGAGTGACAGAGGGTTTCTAACAAATCTAATCCTTCTCCATCCACTTTCTTATCAAATGAATCTTCTTCATTTTCCCTTGCACAAGGATTTGCCTAATTAGTGAAGTCTCAGTTCTCACCCCCAAAATTTTTTAAATAGTAGGGATATCAATATAATTATTAAAATTGACCCATATATATCACATAATGATAAGTATTGTTATAAGAGAACTATATTAATGGTATATTTTCCCCCATTGAGTTCCAAATTCTATTACACATGCCTTAATAATGTCCCCAAACTTTTGGACTATCCTCTCATATTTTCTATTTATTTTATGATTATAAGATGTACTAAAATTCAATTATATTCCAAGGTCTATATGCAAGGATTTATATATATTATTTATAAAACGTAAATCATTGTCTGATACTATCAAAATTGTATTCCATTCATTTTTTAAAATTCTTATATAATGAATTCCGGCTTGTATTACACATTATTATATTCAAATATAGGGATTAAATGGTCCATCATTATGAGTCGACCCACTATTACCCATATAGGATTTTTTTGAGTTTCCTTTGGTAGACCTATTTAAAAATCCATAGCTATCTTCTCCAATTTCCACATAGTAATTAATGAAGATTTCATTATACCCAATGGTCACTGGTGCTCTGCCTTAACCTATAAACGAAATATGAATCTGAAAACAAATTCATCTACCCTTCTCTTTATGTCATCACATAAAAAATTAGTGTTCAATTACTTATACTTAATTTTTTCCATGATGAAAATAATATATTTAAGGGTCTTATACATGACAATAGAATTTGATAAGGTATAAATAGTGCCATCATATCTAAAAACAATAAAGAACTATTGATTTGCACATATTCCTCAATGATCTCCCCACCATTCGGTTTCTCCGTCATAAAAGACATTTAGAATAAGTTGACAATGACACTTTAATATTTTCAATGATGTCTCCAAAAATTGTAACTGGGAAGAAAATTACAACACTACTTCATTCATTACATTCCATTGGCATTTCAACCATGAAAAACATTGGCTAACATTTATCGGAATCCACTTTTTCTATCTAACTATATGTCATTATACATAATTCATCCATGTCCAAATTTACGTTACATGGGGCATCAATCATGCTAAACTAAAATATTTGAAGATACTCCATCCATATTCATTGTCTCAGAATCATATCAAATTTTTAGAATATGTGTATCATGATATGATTAACCCTAAACACCATAAATTTCCCACCAAAAAATCGATTGATTCAATATATTAAAATCAAATACTACATTAGTTAATTCCAAATAATTTGTTGGATAGTTATTATAATTAATGTGTAACTAACGTGATGCATAAGAAACAACATGATATCCCAACATGAGAATACATCCCAACATATATGCTAAAGAATAATAATATATAACACAACCCTATTGTTATTCTATAAATATAAAGATTGGTGTTGATGTATAGTGAACATTATTCTCTTGAAAAGTCTTTTAAAATTCATCGGTCAACTATAATGGAAAACTTATCCATGTAAACATTTTCATTGGTGAAAGTATATGATAAAATTCCTCAAAATAATTATTCAAAATATCCATCTAGACAAATGAAACTACATATTTCAAGGGCATTCATTGGTGGTATTCCATGACATTACATCCTCTATATTTTCTAGATCAATAGAAACACATTTTTTAAAATTTTATGGTCCTCAGAAATGGACCACTTATATCCCAAAATCACACTCCGAATTTTTTTTTCATACCTAATATCATAATGTAAGATAGCCAATACTATCACCATGTGTATGACATGATAAAAAATTTACATTTAATACACTAGTATTCCATCCATAATCACACCCACAAAAGAACCAATATAACTTGAAAATAACCACATAATAAATGTTATAAAGGTAGATGGTTCATTCATAAGAATTAACTGCATAACAACATAATATATATGGTTATATATACATCTGAATGATTCCTTCACAATACACTCCCAAAAATATAATTATTGATATCTTGAATGCATGTAAATATTACAGAGCCACTGGTCTCCCATCTAGTGATCAAACAGACTGTCAATGCATGGAAGTGGATACAAATTAAACATCATAACATGGTTATTCCTAGGATAATTCATATAAATCAGAATAGTTTCATTCACAATGTTAGCTTATAAAATAGTTGATTTCCACAGAGAAGCACTAGGCCGTATGAACCCTTTTCATTCCCAATAATACAAATATCCAAGTGATATTATTAATTATATTAGTAATATCCATAAATAAGGATTTGACATATACCTAGACCCTTGTATGTATTAAATCATAATTTCCACTTATATTTTGGGTGGAAACCTAGATCAATTTTCCTAAATAATATTAGGAAACTGTTAAAAAAATTTCATAAAACCGATATTCATGATCTAATCCTCATATTCCATAGACGAGGATTCCAACTAGTAATTGATAGTTCAAAATTTCAGTCCTAACAGTAATGTTCTCATTTCTTATACATTATGATCTCCCATAATGTGATGCTAGAAGGAATTATCAGTTTTCAAACTAACTCTTTGGATATAATAGTATATGTGAGCTTTGAACATTTTCAACCAATTCATATCCATGATTATTTCATAAACCTCTATGTCTAGCACAAAAAAATTCCATAGAAATTTGGAAACATTGATTGTTATAAAACATGATTTCAAAAAAATTGATCAATACAGTATTTATCCTAGAGGAGTTTTATTTTTTAAAATAGATTCATTCATCTCAACATGAAAACATAGAATATGAACATCACTATAAGAAGATAACAAAAGAGATACACCTGTATCAAAAAAAAATCTTACATAATGATAGAATTCAAAAGTACGATACATCTCACTATTGAAGGTCCTTAAATATAATCCATGATCATTTTCTTACTTATATAAAATTTTAGACTCCTTTTATATTTCCCTT
Organism: Viscum album; assembly: GCA_963277665.1. Classification (NCBI taxonomy): domain Eukaryota; kingdom Viridiplantae; phylum Streptophyta; class Magnoliopsida; order Santalales; family Viscaceae; genus Viscum; species Viscum album. The sequence goes on from OY728140.1 coordinate 2,078,714,904, forward strand.
TATCATCATTCCATGATTACCATGGTTGAGGTTTCATAGAATCGGATGAATCACCATGGATTTATAAATTCTACTTATGAGAATCATTCTAATGCACTTATCACTTTGATCCATACAATGTCTTCAAAACACGATATGTGTCCCTTGCATCCAGACATGGTGAAATTATAATATATCCCTTTAGATTCTTCATCTAGTTGAAATTGGGAAATTATCAATGTTGTTTTGTATAATGTCATTTCATAGTCCTAAAATAACCTCACTAGATGAATCCAGGATTTCCCTTTGGTTTGGGAGGGTGATTCACAAATCTCAATGTCTGATTCTGCATCATTCCACTACCCTGGAAATAAATTTCCCTCTTCCACTGAATCATATCATTAGATTTCACACTATCTTTTATATGTATCAACTTTCTTCCCCCTCCCATATTAATGTATATTTCTATTTATTCCACCATCAGTCTATTTGAAAATATCATTATAATCCATTATAAAAATCAAGAAAATATTTTATTGAATATATGGCCTCAACCCCAATTTAAAAATGTGTTCCTTCAATGATTCACTTCCATAAAAATAATGTGAAAAGTGAACTAAATACATAAATTTAAACACAAACACTATAAAGGAGATATTCTCTTTCTTAAATTTGAAGAAGCGGATTATTCTCGAAATTCTTAATGTGTGAGGATATAATTTTTTCATTAAGAGTTCTTCAAAATCCTCCCATGAAATGCGATGGTCCAACTTTTCATAAACTGCTAAATCCCACCAATGTCTTTCTAGATCATCCGATATATATCTTTTTAACATCAAATTATATTTAGCTGGTATTACAAGTTAATAGAACAAATTATTTCTCTTATTCTTCGACAATACATTTTTCCTTCTCTAATGAGCCCCAAAAAATGGGTTGATTGTGATTTTGGAACAGCAATAGATGATCCACCTTCTTTGATTCCCCATTCCTATTCCACTTCCCAGGGCCTCAAAAGCATATACAATATGCTAATCCAACTGTTAGTGTATCTTTAGATCAGGTGAATCCACATTCCCTGTGTCTTCTACTGGATGGTTCATATGATTCCTACCATGTTCCATTTTCAATAACCAAAAAAACACCATTAATTCTCAATCTATAACCACTTAAGTCTCTGATATATCAAATATACCACTTCAAAAATATCACATTGAGGATTTCAAAATTTAAAAATTTTCTTCTTCCAAAATTTTTTTAAAAAATACACAATTGTTTTTAAAAATAATACCATTTTAACCTATTTAAAAAAATCTACACTTTTCCACTAAATTACTAATCATTATTTAAAATGTATTTATTTAATCTTAGTATTAATTCATTCCTATCAGTTAATTTCAACCTCTTATCATCATCAAACTCATAATGATTATGTAAAAACTCTTATAAGGGTCTTCAAACACACACCTACCAAAAATCCTATTTAACATGACGTTAAACATAAATATAATAGACATGAATTTTTATTTTATACATTTCTAGTCTAGAAACCCTAATATCATTGAAAATAACCCAAAACCAAGACTAACAAATAATTATTTTATCATCCCCATGACAAAAAAGATAACAACATTTGTAACTTCCTTCCCCTACTTATCATCTGGAGAAGTGATGATGGGTGTTAATTTCATTAGGTGACATCCCATTGAGAGTAAGGATGGAAATAAATTATGAAGGCTTTGAAATCACATGGAGAATGTTTTCCCGTTTTAATATAAAACAACTAATCTAAGATAACAATGAGAAAAATATTATATGTCGCATGAATAATATGTAATAAAACATTAAGAAAACCAATACTACTAAATTATCATAATAAAAAGATATAACCAACCCAAATAAACAAAATAAAACCAATGAAACAGTCATAGAAACCCCAAACATGCTCTAAGACTAAAAATACCATCCAATCACAAGGAATAAAGAGGTGCAATGAAATAACTATGGTATCATGCCATTACATGTATGTTGAGAGATATCCTTTGAATATTCATAAATGATCCCAAATAAGGGCTGCGTATAAGACATATTAGAATTCCCAAATTGCATACCAACCCAGGACACTAGGATAGAAATAGTTATCACAGTTTATATAAAAGAGTTTCTTATCATTTCCATAGTATATTTAGAAAAAATACATTCCATGGAAAAATATTTAAAAATAAAATTACTTTTATCAAATTATATTTTGGAACACACACTAATTTATACACATACACACAAACAAACAATTTCACATGTTCATGTAAACCATGGAGGTCCCTAAACTCTCTATTAGTAGGTAATCATTTCAAAAAGCAATCACATGGTGAGCCATTTTTATAGGGGAAAATTCATGACCATATCCATCTCATTTTGATAAGGAAGAATTCACACCTGTATCTATCTTAAATTCAAATAACAAGTTCCAACTATTTATGAAAAACCTAATAAAAACCATTTTTCCAAAAATGAATCAACCTTGATATTTTTTTATAAAACATCTTACACATATCAATCATAAACAAAAAAAGTAATAAAATAATATAAAAACAATGAACCAAAATCCATTCCTACTAAAAATAAATTTAATAATTTTAAAAAACCATTACCAAATATGTTTTCCCTCAATAACCACACATAAGTTTCTATATAAATTTCATAAAATTCAACAAATTTAAGTCCATTACTTCATGTTATAATAAATATGAGTCAAAAGTAAAGCCACCTACGTCTAAATCATAGGATAAAATAAATAATGGTCAAAAACATTTAAAATCATTCTATGAAACTATATAATTCCTCAGTAGATCTAATTACATTAAAGAAAAACAATCAATTATTTTCAAGATTGAAAAACACAACAATGATTTATCCTCAATGTGTTAAATACATGATTCCAATAATGGATTAAGAAAAAATTTAAGTAAAATGATGAAACATGATCTATTAATAGAAAATTTGTCATCTGGTGCCCCTATATTCTCCTAGGAATCACTACTTCATCAAGATAATTGGTATCCACATCCTAGAGAGGAAGTGTAATCTGGGATATGAAATAATTAGATGGAAATAGGTATTAATGGTAAAAATATAGTTAGATCCAGATAATTTGGATCTACGTTTTAATGGTTCATGGATAGGGAGCATGGTTAGGAATATTTAATGATAAATGAGAAAGAGTTACTACTTCTAACCACCTTTCACATGGTTGTCTCACATAGTTAGAAAAACATTTCACCAACCATTATATTCCCCTCTATACATAAATGTTCGGTTTCTCCCTGGTGGCCTCATGGCTTGTTCAAACTGTGCACCTACACTGTGACCATTCTTTTATATTCATGGTTTCATGGATGGTGTTTTAGGGTTTCTACTAACCATTCTATGACCGCGAACCTTCAAAAAATTCCACCAAAACATGAAAATGATCTTGAAAATCCAATAAAACATCACCTAAAAACATTATATACATAAATATATATAAATAAACTTTAATGTACCTTAAACAAGGGAATTATAAAAATAATTTTTATTACCATAAAATATATTTATTGAGTAATGAATATGTATATATCAATATTTTTAAAGATAAAAAATTAAAATTCATTGTAGAACACATGATGTGTAGTTAATATAATGTCTCATAAAGAATAATATATATGAAAATTTATATGGATATTTAAGAGAAATTTAATGTGCATTGATCACAATAAAATTTATTAATTCAAGGGAAAGTTAATGAATACAAAATTAAAACAATTGAATTTAAATGCATTCCTTAATCAATGTTATCATAAATCATATGTATTAAGAATAAAGATTATATTATTACTAGATATCCCTAGTGGATATTATGTTAAAAAATTCAATTATATCATTGATTAGTAGAAATTCCATTCAAATTATTATTAGAAACATTAAAGATGAAAATATAATTTTCATTTTGAAAATAAATTTTTTAAACTAAACATTTTGAAACTAATATTACTTGAAAATAAAATTTTATTATTATAAATAAAGATTTATAAAATTTTATTTTTCATGATGGCTAGAATTCCCATTCATAATATTCATTTTAAAACAAATATTACTTCTAATTTTTTAGGAAAATCCATTTATGTATTATTTTTAGAATGACATGAAAATTTCTCAAAATATATTTTGAAATAAGTAACATTCAGTAAAAAATTATTTAATATATAATATTGAAACGGTTAATTTTTTTGAAAATATCCTTATACAACAAGATTTTGGGAAAAATAGATCTCCACCCGAAGCGATAAATGATGTCTAGATTTCCTAAAAATGTTTTCTCAATTATTTTAAGCATTAGTGATTGTAAAATTGGTACTATTACCTAAAAATATCATGAATTTCTAGAAGAGAATAAAATTAATTTTTTTGGAAAATGAACAAATAATTTTCTTCAATGGAGATTGAGGAATAAAAAATTCAGATTAAAAAGAGAATTCTTAATAAACCCTCATACGTAATGTAACTTTTAAGAAAAAATTAATAATTTAATAGGTTATGTTTATCAACTGTATATACACATGTAAGAAGCCTAAATACATCATAAGATAATAAAAATTCATCATGCACATAATATTAGATCATCAATGGAAGAAAAGTAATTAATATAACATAATTAGATGAAATTGAGTATTTAAATTCACTAACACCTGGTAACGTTGTTGAAAAATATCCTAGGTTGAAATAATTATAATTGTAAAATATGATGACATTAATTTTTATTTCATCATGATATTACATGTCTAAGGGGAATTATTTACACCATATAAAATAAATTAGGTGGATAACATTATAATATTGCTCAATAAAATGAAATAGTTATAAATTCCCTAATAAAGATCATGCATTGAAGTGTTGTTTAATAAGTGATTTGATTATGCCTATAACATGTAAATATAAACAAAACTTGGAAATAAAAACATAAATAATTTTATTTATTTACAAATGTAATCTTATCATGACATAATCAATGAACTATATGTTTATCCTAATGAATGGAAATGGATTAATGAAATCCCATAACACACGCTTCCTTTTGGATAAACATGATTAATGAATATTATAGTTGTTTTGAATATGTTATTAACTTATAAAATAAAAATATTAATATTTATAGTATCATATATGATCTTGATACAAAATATTATAACTTTTTTGTTAATAATAATTCATTATGTTGATTTTTTCAGGTATTAATAGAATTATTTTCTCATTCATGATTTGTTATTAAGGGTCCAATTCTTTTAAATATTATATTATTTAATCATATAAATAGTAAAAGTTATGAAATAATATTAATATATGTACCTCAATTATTCTTTTTATACCAATAATTAAAGATTATTTTGAAAAATGGTGTTCCTTGTGATAAGGGATGCAGAAGGTTGTACATTCAGTGGGTGACATTTCAATTTCTCAACAATCATTGTAGAAAAGAGGTGAGTAAAATTTTTTCTTCAAATATTGATAATAATAAAATAAATAAAAAATTATTTCATTAAATATACTAATATATAACATCTATTGGTTTTTCTATGAAAATAGGGTCACGTTGTTACATCGAGACGATAGTCCACAATTACATGAACGATGTAATCATAATTATGAAAGTGAAAAGGTCAGTAATAGAATAATATATTATCATTAAAGAATAATATATACTTCTGTAATATTATAATTATGTCATTTATAAAAACATATATTCTTTTATAATATCTCTATCACTGTCAATGTAATGTATTAGTAAAAACTGAATCACATAATTTTATAGGGTGGTAGTTTTCCTTACACATGAACGATATTGTTGTATCCCCTAAGAAATGTAAATTAAAACATTGCATAGGATAAATGAATAAAGAGGTATAATGATGTATGAAATTTCATATAAATACTTCAAATACATCTTAGTACCCATCTGTTAGTGGTGGTAACAGAAAACCAAATGACATTAGTTTACAATACAATAATCTGTTGTACACACAAATAATGGTCTTCTAACCTAATTGACGGAAGTGGGGATAATTTTAGGTCCTTAGAATAACCTAAAAACATATAATTATATGTATGATAAAAATTTCATTATAACTCCAATTTTTTATAAGAATTTTAGTATGTTTAGGAGTAATGAGAATAAAAAACGGATTATAAAAAGTTTAACAATTCATCAGGTAACCATCTAATGTTTACAAATAATTCTTTTAGAAGATGAATTTCTTCCCAAAAATATGTCTTATAGATTGAGGGTAAGGAGGTTGGGAAGTAATTTTTAAATATATTTTATAAACCAAAATGGTATTATTTAGTTAATAAAATATTGGAATCGATGTTCTTTAATAATATAAGAGAGTGGAAAAATTGTAATTTTAGAAAAGAAAAATGCATAAACATGTTTTTAGTAGTCTAAAAGGGTCCAAAATGGATTATTAGCAAGAAATAGAAATTATAGGGTCGATATATGTCCATAAAATAGATTCTATTCTAGTATTTAGGTCACTCTAACAATTATCATTTTATTTTACCCTATCTAAATACATTTTTACGTTAGCTAAGGTAAATAATCTTTACTCTCATTAAAATTCATTATTTTACAACATTAACTTAAAATTGGGAGATTATATAAATTATTCTAATTCCAAAATTAGAATAAAATTTCAAAAAAACTATTCCTATAATTGGATGCATTTTAATTTAAAATCAATCCCACAGATATGAAAAAGTAAAGGCATTTGTATGGAGAAATAATTCAAAAAATTAAAAGGTTTTTATAAGAATGTTCAAAATAAAAATTCTTAAAATGAAATATTCTAGTTATTTTGTAGTATAGGTTATATAAATTTAATTTAAAACAGATTTAATATATAATGAACATCAATAAATTTTTTTTAGATAAGAATGTTTTCTATTAAAATGTAGTATTTTGATTATTCATTAAAAAATGAATCATTTCAGAAATATACAAATAATTACCCATAATATAATTTTTTAGTATGATTTTAAAAATAATTTTACATATTTAAATTAATTTCTATAAATTTGTTTAAACTTATTTCAATTTTTTTATGAAAACACGGTGAAACCATCTTCTACAGAAAAAATATTTTTTAGAAATTATTAATTTTTTTTCATTAAATGGTGTTTATTATATTAATGATAAATAGATGACCATAATCTTCATAATTTAGTTGTTATTGTTAATACCTATAATTTAATGGCTTTCTATAATGATATAATATATTATTGATTTTTTTACTATGGGTTTATGTGTTCTGAAACCAATAGAGGATATTAAATTAAATGAAATATATTTTTTGGATTATCAAGATTAATGTTTCATGTTGAATACTCTATCAAATGAAATTATCATATTTTAAAAATTATGGGAGTCACATTCTACCCAACTTATGAAACAATTTCACCACAATTTAAACATGATCAAGGAAATCAATGGTTTGACTTTGGAAAATCCAACGCTAAGAAACACACATCATTAAAAGATTAATAAAATATCCTTTGTATAATATAGAAAATTATATACAATGTTTATATATAATTACACATAATTATTTTTATAAATAAGATAACATTATTGAAATTTTTATATTTATACATATAAGAAAATTGTGAATAATTATAGATAATGATACATTTCAATGATAAAACTAAGTGATTAATGGAATGTTTATAACCTCAAAACTATAAATATATGAATATTTAAAAGTCCATTTAATTCATAATAAATAAAGGTAATAACATTAAACAAATATCATGATCCTTCTTAATATGTGGATAAATTCTTTTACATTTTATGAGTTTATGTAAATATACATACTTGGTATGTTTATATTTCATAAAAACCTCGATTCATTTGTTGTGACTTGATAAATTTTCAATTCATAAATATTTCCAAGATATGAATATCCCAAAATAATTTTTTAACAACTATATAATTGTAATTAAATTTTAATGAATCATAAAATTTATATAGGTGTAGAATATAATTAAATTTTTTATAACTATATTACAAGTCCAATATGGTTAGCACATTTTATCCATTATAATAAACTTGTTTCTAAACCTCAATAGTAACACCCTTAAATCATAATTAATCTTCATTTATCATATAATTTATAAATAATTACATAATATCCTGAAAATCACATAAGTATTGGTATGTGATAAGCATTTATCTTCTATCAGTCATATATTCTTACCCCATGACTTTTATGGATGTTATGGGTTTTCACCAATCATGAACATTTTCCTTTTTCAAAACATATATTACAGTAGTTCAGATAACATTGTCAAATTCTAAGGAAAAATAATTTCTTCAACATCAATATAATGTAAACACTAAAGATTGATATATGTGAAAACTTATTCTATGAAAAGTAAGTGAATTCTTCAAAAAATTTCTATTTCAAAGAAAAAATAAACTAAACCAATGGGTTTTATTGACATATGTATCCCCCCAAATATCCATATTCATGGTATACTCAAATCACCTAAACCATAAAAATGGGAACTTTTGAATTTGAGCTTATAATCTTCCTTGAAATCATAAACCCGTTATTGTATCTGTAACTCTTATGTTAACTAACACATATAAAGTTCTAATATCAAAAAAGTATATTTATTTTTCATGATTATTATAAACAAAATATCATTTTTAAAAAATAAATCTACAATATATTTTTGGAATCTCAGTAAATACATCCACAATTTTATTTCAACATAGGCACATACTTATGGTAGGATTTTTCAATTAGATGAGGGAATTGACTCTTGTAAATCTAGGGTTTACCATATTTGATAAACTAAACTATAAATGGATCCATATAATGTGATTTATTTCCTTCTATCATGATCTTAATTTTCCCCTATTGATTCATTACTATACGAACATTGTTTGAACATATAAAATATTTTCATTTTACTTTAAGACAACTTATTTTCAATTTTGTACACCATTGGTTTAAACTATGTAATTGATTTTAATCTTCTATTTTAGTCCAACTCAATGGTTTATAAAGAATATTTTAATTTTCTTAAGAAAATCCCCAAGGATTGTTATACCTCGTTAAATGTAAGGCACATTTTCATGCACCATGTGATGATTGGGTCAAGCTTAATGTTCCATTTTTTTCAACTAGGTATATATGTGCAAGAACCACATCCACATGTTTTATCTTGATAGTGGTTTATTATGAGAAAAACTACTATATTGTTAGAATACAAAAACATTAAAATAATAATCCACATTTATCCTCAAATCTTATCATTAGATTACTTTCCACAATCAGTTTCTTACAGAATATAGTTCCATATTATTCTACTAAACCTACGTTTAATAAAAATTGTAGTCACCCAAACCCCATTATCCTAGAGTTGATTCCTAGTTGTTTACATTAGGATAAGATACAATGAACCACATCCTTATTGACTAAATAGTTTGGTTTTCTGGGAAAACTAGATAAATAGTTGAGTCATGCATTACATTTAAAAAAATAAAACACAATATTTTCTTCATTATATCATTTTTCCCACTAGATTATCCATTATTATCATACAATATACACTTCATGGATTCCTAGAAAAGTAAAAAAAATATGGAAGATATCAAATAATTATTTAAGATTTTGTACAGTGGATTATATCATAAATCACCATAGAATAATAAATATAAAAAGGTAAATATCTGAACATAAATTCCATTTAATCAATAAATTGGAAATCACAACTAGATAAGGAATAATCAATATGGAAAGAAAATGATTGAACACACATTTCATTTAATTAATAATTTACATATCATAAATTTCTATGTCATAATCAATATGTAAATATAAATAACATTAAACACATTATATTTAAACAATAAAATATAAATTAAATGAATCCATATATAATTTCATCACTAAATTATAAAAGATAATAATAACAAAAATCTTAATGAGGGGAATTATTAATTATTATAAATCATGATCTCTAAAATCATGATACCTATACCATAAAGAACATTCACAATATGGTTTAAATGTATAGATAGATAACCATGTATTTATATCTTATTAATTCTCTCCATGATACTACCAATTCATTGATAGGCTATATAATTCTGAGAACCACACGTTATTATAGGTCCAAATCATTTCTCATATATCAATGAATCGATTTAATTCATTAACAATATGTCTTTTTGTCAAATATTTTTATTGTCTAATGAAAATATATTTATCAATATTACACTTTATAAAAATAAAAAATCATTCTATGTAGAACACTTTTTGTAAAAATTGAAATATGGTTTAAGAAAAAATTATATAAATGATAAATAATGTGGATATTTTGAGGAAATATAATGTACAATAATCATAAAAAAGTTAATAATTGAATGAAAATGATAATTACTACAATAATTATACATAGAAGTAAATTTCAATACGACCCATTGAAAAAATAATTATAAACAATCCCGATTAAGAATAAATATGGTATAAATACCACTTATACCTAGATGATTATAGGTCAAATAATGGGATGTCGTCATTGATTTGTAGAAATATATTAAAAATGATATTTAAAATAATTTTTGAGGAAAATTACAATTTAAATTTGTAAATAACATTTTAAATAAAAAACTTTGAAGATAATTTTCATTGAAAATATTTTATTAAACTTATATTGGAATCATTAAAATATTTCGTTGATCATGATAGTTGTCAAAAAATTCACGTCGTACACATTAAAATAATGATTCCTTTCACATTTTATGTAAAATATAAAATGAAATTAGATTTCAAATGTAATGAATATTCATTTCTAAAAGGAATTATAAATTTAAAATTGGTTATAATTTATTAACAAAATCATTTTAATATGTGTAAAACAGTTTTGACAATAAAAAAATGGTTTTTGGGGAAAATAGATTTCCGACAAAGAGAGTAACTAAGTCACCTTTTCATATAAAACTTTATCAATATTTTATGAACAAGAGTGGGAAATGGTAATATTACATTAAAATATCATCAATAGACATAGTATAGTAAAATTAGTTGTTGTTATTAAACAATGATCTAGTAACATCTAGCATTGGAAATTCCACCATAACCAATCGTTAAGAAAATGATATTCAGAAATAAACCATTACAATAATATTAACATTAAAGTGAGAATTAATTAGTGAATAGATTTGGTGTATAAAATTTAAATACCCATAGGAAAAGATGAAATATGAAATAAAAAATTATTATAAACATAATCTTATATTATCAAAGGAAAACAAGGAACTATTACAACACAATGAAAAATGGATTTTAGAAATTATTTAACACTTGATAACTTTTATTTAAAATATCAATGGATGAAATAATACAAATTGTATATTAAAATATATCTAATTATTAAATATTCATTATAGTTCATGTCAAAGAGTCAATATATATCACATATAAAATAAATTAGGTGTATAAGATTTCAATATGCCACAATTAAGGGAAATTGAGAGGAAGACCCGAACAAAGATCATGTCATTGAAGTCGAGGTTAATTAATGAATTGATAATGTGTATATAATTTAAATTAAAATAAAATAATTATAAATATAGTAAAAAATAATAAATGGTAATTACCCACATAATCATATAATTAATTAATCAATAATGTATAATTTTAACCAACGACAGGAAATTGAGAAAAGAAATACCTTACCCCACACATCTATTTGGTTACATGTGCATTAATCTCTATTACAACTGTGTTAAAAATGATATTAATTATTTATATAACCATATAAATATTTATAATATCATATATTAACCTTTTATGTCATCTTATGACATGTTATTTAATTATATTTTTTTATTTTCATTGTTTCAGGTGTTAATTGCCTCGTTTTTTCAATTGTCAGTTGTCATTACTGTTCTATTTCTTGTGAAAATTAAGTAGTTTCATCATATAAGAAATAATAATAATGAAATAATTATCATATTAAATATATAAGTTATATATTTAATATCAATCATTATATACGGTTTAAAAAAATGTATGTTAAGATCATGGAGACGGTAGGTCATACGTACGCATATGTGACATTTCCATTTTCAAAAATTATTATAGAAATGTGTAAACCAATATATACTATTTATCGAATGATCATAATATCATAAATACCACATTATTTAATTAAATAATCATATATATATATATATCATCTATGTGTTGTACAAATGAATAGATAAATACATCACTCTATGAAGGCGATAGTGAACACATACATGAACAACGATATCACATTTATGTGAGTTAAAATTTAAGAAATAAAATGTTATATTTTCTTTTAAAAATGATACATATGTCACAAATATCCTTATAATTTCATTTATATTAAAAATTTTCTATATATTTATACATGTTATCTTCTATGTATAGCGTTAGTGAAAAACTAATCACATCGTATTGCAAGGACGTAGTTCGCTGTACAGACAAGAAATATTTTTTTATTCCCTTTAGAATTTAAAGAGAAAAAGTTATATATGATACCATGAATCCATAAGTATAATTATTTTATAATTATAATATCTTTAATTTAGATAAATCATAATTTTAAACTATGATATGCGGTAATGGAAAAATGAATGACATCAATTTGAGAGGAGGTGGTCCACTGTACAAACAAATGATGATTTCATAACCCATTTGATGAATTTGGGGATGGTTTTACATCATTACCATAATAAAAAAATATTAATATATGATAATTATGAACTTATTATATTTTCATGATTTTGTAGGAATTGAATGACTTGGAAGAAGAAAAAAAATAAAAATTTTCATTGAACAACATTACCTCTTCTTTGGGTAACCACTTAGGATTGAAGAAAGTGCCCTACATGGATGGAATTATAAACAAAATACGAATTATAGGACAATGGGATATTATTTGGTAAGTGTTTTGGCTAGGTATTGGCTAAACCAAAATTGTATGAAGGTGTTAATATGATAGAATAAGGGTTTCCTTTTATAGGTGAGGTGAGTTGTGCTCTTGTAATATTTGAAAACAAAAAAATTGACACATTTTATACATTCCAAGAGGATAAAAAATATATTATTCCAAATAATTAGACATTTTAGGGTCGAATTATTTCTAAAAAAATTATACTAATGGTTATTTCATTTTAAACCTTTCTTTTTCACTTTAATCCTCGGTAAAACCATTTTTTACCTTGACCGTGGGAAAATCTTTATATATATTTTTCTATTTATTATGAATTAAAATTAATTTGACCATATTAGATTAATTGAATTATTATTATTCAAAGTATTTTATACATTTTAAAAATTTACCTTCAAATAATATTAAATATTTATTTGAAAATTAATCTTGTAGATGCATCGAGAAAATAGTTTTTTAGGAGAAAATGTTATAATGACTACAGCGTTTGATTTATAAAAATCAAATTTTAAAATGATTCCAATGACAAAGATTATAAATTTTTTAATATAATTGATTTATTTTTACATTAAATCAAATTTAATAAATTAGTTTAACATTATAAATAATTTTAAAATAGGGTAGTTTTCAATTAAAATTCATTATTTTTCACTATTCATATAAAATGTTACATTTAAAAAAATTACAAAAATCATATTAACTGATTTTTTATTCATATTTAAAAATTTAGGTAAATTTCTGAAAATAAATTTTCTATTATTTGAAAAAATTACATTTTAATAATTTGTTAAAAATGAAGCTAAACTGACTTTTTGAACAAATTATTTTTTTAATAATACATTCAATTTCTTTTAAATTATTCACACTTTATTAATAATAAATACATTAGTATAATATTAAAAATATATTTATTACAATTTATACACTCCAATTTAATTGTCAGTCTATAACTATATTCTATAGTATGATTCATTTCAACTCGGGGATTCACGTTCCACAAGATATCAAGGAGAATAAATTTGTAGAAATATATTTCATTGTCTTTCTAAGCTCAGTGTTGTGTATCACCTGTGATTTCATAAACAATGTACTTATTTTAAAATATATAGGTGTAAAATTATATATAAAACCATTTTTTATAACCCTTTCAATTGAAACATAATAAATGGTGATTTTAAATGTTTCATAAGGGTAAAAAATAGAGATATTAATGATTACTAAATAATAATCTTATAATAAGTGTATGATGACATTATCTAAAAATTTTAAACAATAAATATAATATTTTAGAACATAATTATGATTAAATTAATGATTATTTTTTGTACATAGGAAATGAATTATATTGAAATTCATAGATAATGACCAATGGGATTATAACATTGGCATAACACATATTATTTTTGAATACAAATAAGCATATAAAATAATTTACTTAGACAAGAATTACTTCAATAAATATCAATGTGGATTGATTTCACTCCATAGTTGATCATATCCAAAATCAAGTTTCCCTTCAAAAACTATCATTGTGTATGGATTCCCTTACAAAATATATTTTACTCTACATTATACTAATTTTTTACTCAATTAAATATCTATCCCTACCAAATATATTGGAAAACTATAAAATTATGTTATGACATGTCACCTAATAAAAATGATAAGTATTTGTTCCAAAAATACAACAAACATCATTATTTTATAACCAATGGGATGAATGTTATTTTCATAAACATTTCATAATTTCCTCAGAACATAGTATGTGGAAAACAAGGTGGTATTATAGTGGTTTTTTAATATCTTAATTTACCTATGGGAAAAAATTGGTTTCATAAAATCAACCACCAATTTTAAAAAATTAAATCCATCAAAATAATTAATGTGGATAGTATCATTGGATTATTTCCTCAAAAAATCACAAGTATCATTGACTGATCTAATCATATATGAATAATCCTTTATAATATCACTTTAAACATTTTTGGATGAATATACCATTATCATTTTTACATCAATAATATAAAATATAACAATGACTACAATATTTTTTAGATATATTATTTTAAAATAAATTCGAAGATTTATTGTAATCTTCAAATATTTTTGTGGTCATTATATTCAGAACATTCATTTACACTATGTATATAAAAAATACTCATTTCACATTTTTGATGAAATGTCAATAATTTAGTCACTTGGAAAATGAAAAGATCATTTTTTTCAACCATTTAAAAAATTCAAAAATTGTAAATATTAATTTATAAAAAAAAGATAATATTAAAAAAATTATTCAAAAAAATTTTATAATAAAAATACATAAAATAAAAAAAATTATTGAAGAGAAAAATAACGTCCATTTTCCTTAAATATACTATTTTTGTCATAATAATATTTAATGTGATGAAAGTAAATTTAAATAAATTATTGTATTTGAATAACCAGTGGTGATAAAAATTCTACTGATCATTGAGAGTTACATAATGATGATTTTCCACTAGAATTATACTCTTAATCAATTGTAACAAATAAATGAAATATGAAATTAAATAAATAACTAATCATTGATTATCCTAATTTTTTTTAAAATCTTATATAATAAAAATTAATTTATTATAAATTTATTCGAAATTAATTTTTATACATTAATATCATATATGATCCACTTATATCATTTTAGAACCCATTTATTAATAATTATTCACCGATATCATCGTTGTATGTGTTAACGGTTTGTTTTTCATGAGAAAGTCTATTCAATAGTCCTTGTATTTTAATAATGAATCCATAATATATATAATTTCAATAATTGTATACATATAATATAATATATATATATATATATTCATCAATTATTATATATATATATATAATTAATTACATTATTGATGAAGATGGAAATATATATGTACACATGAACATTGTGATCACTTTTCGGTAGATGGAATGAAACAAAGGTAAATAATAATCCACATTTTATTAATCATTATTATATCATACATATCATATAAAATCATAAAATATACCCTAAATATCATACATATAATGTGGAATCAAAAAATGAATCACATCACTACATTTAAGACGTAGTCCACATATATGTACGAGGGATGTAATCATTTTTCAATTAATTTTAATGTAAGAAGAATGAAATGAAATAATAATTCTAGAAAAATAATTAAGTCCCAAATATAAATTTTAAACATTAAAACTCTCATAATAATCATCTATTACTGTTGGTGATGGAAAATTAATGGTACCTAAATATGGAGGTTGTACTCCACTCATTGGCACGAGCGATAAGTTCACATCTATTTGATTGAATAGTGGGTGGATATTTATGGATCCATAATCATAATAATATATTATTATATCAAGGTTATATAATATATAATTAGTGATTAAAAATATATATTTTATAAAAGATATAATAATAATTAAATTGGGAGAGATCTGAAAAGACATATACTCATTATTCAGTAACCCTCCATTATATCCATTATTAGAGACCGTTGAAATGTTATCTTTAGAGTACATGAACCATTAATTACATTATATGGATGTTAATAAGGGAATTTCTAATGGTATGGTTCAGCTTTAAGGATAAATGTGTACAAATGAAGATAATGGGTGGGATTTCCTTTTATAAGCAGGGCAGAGGATACACATTGAATTTCATAAAAGAATAATATATAAAAAGATCATTCCAAAGAAAAATGTTTCTAAATGAAAATATAATCTTATTTTTTATAGTATAAAGATGAAACATTTCTAAAAAATTATATTTCTACCTTTATAAATTATAATTTCACCCATATCTTTTTTTTAACACCCCCATACCCCTAGAAAACTTGTTTTAAGTGTAAATGTGGAAACGTTTTTATTTCATATTCGTTTTATGGTGGAAAAACATGGAATTCACATCATTAAAAAATATGAAATATTATTATAGTCATGGATTTCATTTTTTTAAATTTTATCTCCAAAATTTCTCAAAATTTATTTTCAAAACAAAATCATTAAATTTATAACAAAATGTATTTATAGAATATATAATTTCATAAGTAAGAATGTTTTAAGAAATAGAAAAAAGTATATTATAGAGAGTATAATTGGACTACTAATTATATAAATTATCTAATATTACTTTTAAGACAGTGTTAAAACAAATTTAATCTTCCAAAATTCATTAAACAAAAAGCATGTTTCCAATAAAAATCATTATTTCTCACTATTCACTAAAAAAACTAATAGGTGTAGAAATTTTTCAAAATGTCACTCTAAGATAATTTTGAAATATGGATTAAATAAATTATTTTAACTTTTTCAAATACATTTTATAAAATTATTGAAAATTAATTTTTAATATTTTCTGATAAAAATCAATTAAAACTATTTTTTATGAAAAATTTATTATTTAATAATTTCATGACTTTATAAGAAATAGAATATTTATTTATATATATATTTTGTTTTTCTAAAACCATTGAACTTGTTCTAAAAAACAATTCCAATTATTAACTCCAATATATAAGTAAGGTTATAAT
The DNA here is from genome assembly GCA_963277665.1 of Viscum album. Lineage (NCBI taxonomy): Eukaryota > Viridiplantae > Streptophyta > Magnoliopsida > Santalales > Viscaceae > Viscum > Viscum album. The sequence goes on from OY728140.1 coordinate 2,078,732,453, forward strand.
GGTATAATATATTATGATATATTTAGACTTAGGGTTTTATGTATCACAAGCTATCGAATACATTAATTATTTCTAATAGTACATATCATAAAATCTAGGAATTCTAAATGAAATTTGGATAAATAAAATCTCTTAAAAGTATACAAATTATAAAAATTATATAGAATATAATGGGTTTTATTTCACCATTAATGGAAATCTTATTAGCTAAAAGCCTCAAAATATGATCCTCCTATAAAATGAGGCAAGTGATGAAGAGTCTACAATCTATGATAAACACATGAGTGATGTTGTTGACATTCATTTTTTAATACTTTAATACTTGTCTAATAATGTCTTGTAGTCTAATGAGTACATATATGTATATATAATTATCCAACATCTTGATGTTCTTTACCATGATATAAAAACATCAGAACGATTTCATATATACAAGATTATCTTTCATATAAAATGTGGTGAAGGTGTTCCAGTTAGTCAAAGAATAATAAAACTCATATGATAGAATGGGATACAAAAAAATATATTTTTTTAATTTCTTAATGACCTAAACTCAAATATAATTATTACTTTAATTTATGAGAGAATATAAAATTTTTATGTGAATTATAATATGATAATTATATAGAAGACTCTTCTATAAATTGTAACAATGCTTCACCAAGTTGATAAGGATAAAAACAATAAAAATAATTTTATTTGTATAGTGAACAAAATGAAATTGTTGGGGAATATATTTAAATATAATTATTATAGACAATTATTATATAATATGATAAGGATGATGGGATAATAAATGAAATATGATTTTTTATTTTATGATTGTGGGAAGAAAGTCCACTATAAGGAAAACCATACCCATCCAATTCAGAAAGGTGACACATCTAGTGCATTTTTTATCGACTACAGATAATCTATTTCTATAAATTTGTTACTAGATATATAATTTTTATCTCACATATGTTTTAAAATATAGGAACCAATTAGATTTTATAATAATTTAGGGGTGAGGTAGATCTACAGGTGGCAAAAGATCACGATTTTTTGTTGTGGAGAATGGTGACTACCACATCACATTCCCATCAAGAATGTTTAGGGGTTAAACAATTTCTGTTTTTCCATATATTAAAAAACATAATATCTATACCTAGAGTTCATACTAATGGAATTATTTTAAAATTTTGTAATAAATATTATTTTTTTAAAATATTTCATTTTTTATGGAAATGAACATTAAAATAATGGTTCTTATGTGATATATTACAAAAATAATGAAATGTAAATCGATAACTTTTTCTTTTAAAATGTCCCATATCACACCCTCTATTGAGTAACTTTTTAGGTCATGAATATAAAAATTATTTTACTAAATTAGACCATGATGGATATTTGGATTCTATTTATATAAAATCACTTCGTTTATATCACACTTTTTAATGAAAAAATGATCAAAACCTAATTTAGTGTAAAAGGCCAATGTTCCATGATGATTATTTAATTAGTTATATCTAATGTGTTCTATCAATGTTTTTTTTAATAAAGGGGTGTTTACTCATACATCGTAAAATTTATTGATAAATTTATTATATAAGGATATTTTTACATGAGGAAGTATAAGTCATATTATTTTGATAGATTGAAATAATACAATAATAATTTTAAGAATCATCTTAGTAAGAATATTAAGAAACTTATTTTGACTATGGTTTAGTGAATATTAATTTTTTTTATTACATATTAAATATTCATATTCTATCCCACATAACTCGTCCTTATACTCCTTATTGTTATTGAATAAGTCAAAGGATAAATGACAAATTTTTATACATGGTGAGATCAATGATTAATCATGTGATCCTTCTAATACACTTTTGGGTAAATGTGCTTTTAACAAAAATAATAATAAACCAGGTCCCATATAAAATGGTAGATATTATTCATTACCAATTGTTTATTATAAAAAAACATATGTTCTAATAAATTCATGTGTGGGGTGAAAATAATTGGATAAGCCTCATTTGGAAACAATCGTCAACCACAAGGCACAATGTCTACCATTACATGATACCCTAGGGAAATAAGGGGATCTTTATTTTCGAACACTATTAAAAAATACTAATAATAGAATGAAAAATAAACCTTCAAGGGGGGGATAACATATCTACATGATATAGTGTGATCAAGATATACATCGATGATGTTCAGTCTCAAGATACGTAAGAGTTGGCACATATATAAATTGTATAATTCCACATATAATAAGAAGTTTTAGAGACCCAAGTATTATATATTAGATCAATAGAGGGTATTGAACATGAATGATATTATTTTCTAGTCAACATAGTTCTTGATTTACTATTAATTGACAATAATTATCATATAACCTAGAATTAATTAGTAAATGTCAAAAATATTTACAAATGGAATTATGATGTGAGTTCCAAAATGGTTTCCATATAGAAAAACCATGTTTATATTTTTTAGTTCCTGTATTGGATGTAATTTGAATTGGTTTAAAATATGCATTCAAGAGAAAAATGGACATGAATGAAAAATTAAATATTTATATGGAATGAATGGTTGCAAATGTGTTAAAATAGAGTTATGATATATTCTATGATGAAACCTTTTCACGAGTTATTATATTGGAAACCATTATAATTCAACAATCCATTATGTCAAGCCATGGTAATTAGATTTGTAAAATGGATGTCAAAACATCCTTCCATAATAGAAACATTTAGGACTTTGTATATATGACACAACCAGAAGGGTATGTGACTATAGATGATTCCAAAAATGGATGGAAGTATCAAGAATCCATTTTTGGGTTAAATCAAGACCCCAGGTCATGGAATAATAACATTGATTATTCCATAAATAAATTTTTTCATAATGATTGAATATGATCCTTTTATCCACAAATATTTTTTTGGGAGTGTAGTCATATTCTTAATATTTATTGTCTATGGCATACTACTTATTGGAAATGCGATACCAGTCATGTAATATAATAAATAAGTGTTCAATAAATCACTCCTTGTGAAGGACATCGTTGATGAAACATATACTCTGGGGATTAAAAATTATCATCATTTATCTAAGAGGCTACTTGGACTAAGTTAGGTTACATATTTTTTTAATATACTAAATAAATTTATTTTGTAAAAATACATGATATTACTATTCCAAGTGTCACATGGAGTTTATCATTCCATGATAATTATCCCTCTGAAATATGAGGAATGAAAAATAATTTCAATGAATCCATACATAATTGAGTTTTGGTGAGTCTTCTATAATAATTTAAACTCTAGGATAGATGTCTACTATACTCTATGTGTGATGGGATGATATAAAGGAAACCCTTGTGACCACTATTGGATTCAAATAAAGACTAAACTTTTGTATATGAGGAATAATAAGGATATATTAATGGTAGATAATTTTTATAATGAACTAATAACCAGGGGATATTAAAATTATAGTTTCTATATAGACCAGGGTGAAATAAAGTCATAGATTGTATACATCTCTAACCAATATGAAGTTTATGTGAGCTAGAAGTGTATAAATAATTATGTGAGCTAGAAGTGTATAAATAATTACGTGGATCTTTTAATGGAGTTGTGTTCACATCTACTGAAGAAGATTTTTTGGATATAATATTTTTGAGGTATTGTTCGGAAATAGGTGATTTCATTGTGAGAATAATATCCACCTAATAAAACATAGAATAACACTTTGATAAATTCTTAACTTAGCATAAATATGACCATCATGTTAGTTCTAGTGGACTATATGTCATTGGATGTTGGATCTAGTTTATGTTATAGTAATTTAGAGTTGTTTATCTTGAAACAATTATGTGTAATTTGGATTACATAAATAATTCAATATTTTAATATATAATGATCAGCATATTCGATAATTTTCATTATTCTATATGAAATTAATGTAATATTATCCTAGACTATTTTTTTTCATTGACATGGTCATATAAGTTCCCCGCTATGATGCGAAGCTTAAAATGTCATGTTGACCATCTTGAATATAAATTTATAGTTAGAAAACATACTATAGTGGGAAACATATAATGTTTATTTCCATTTTAACATACTCATAAGAAGATGATACTTCTTCTCATGATGTTTACACATGGTAATTTTTTGAATGGATATTATGAGAATAAGAAGAACAATAAAAATTCAAAATGTTAATGTGTTATTAGATATTATTAAATTCTAGAATATGTAATTTTACATGGAATATAATTTTATTATAAATATTTTTCATGACTCATGATACTAATTCACTAACAAAACCAATGAATCCATGTGTTTACTAGTATAACAGTATAATGGGTGTATCACGAATTACATTTTATTAATGAATAATTCAATGAACGATCCATGGAATCTATAATTAAGTATATTGATATCTCATTACTTTTATTAAAATTGAATCATCACATTAAATTCTATTTCAATTGTGTAAATATATCTTTATTAATACATTATATGAAGGTAGTATCATGTATCTAGGGTGAGGGCGTGGGGGAGACCAACATGATGAGATATTGTGAAAATGGTTTTATATTAAACATTAACTAATATTGTATGCTTTTTTCTGTTTAGATATTATCATAATTCTCTTTTGTTCCATGAACTATTACTAGTATTAATCAGGGATATTAGTAAAGCCTCCCTAATTCTTAATGAGAAGGAATCTTAGAGGATCACACACTAATTCTTTTTGTTTGTCTCAATTAGTTTCTATTGGAATTTAATTATTTAACTAAATATTTTTTCCAAGACCCCTGAAGAATCATATTTAGAATTTATTGATCATAATTATTCAAAATATTTAATGTAAAGAACATTAATTTTTTTTTAAATTACATGTTGACTTAAAGATATTTATTCAAGAGAATATGAATGTTTTTATATATTATTTTTTAATATATAATTATTATTTATTAACTAAACTACAAATAAAATATTAATTAATGAGTAAAATATTTAAATAAATTTTTTTCTATGAATTCAATAAATGATGAGGTGGACGATAAAAATAATACCTTTCTCATCTATAAATATTAATATAAAATATGATAAAATAATATTTATCATTCCACTAAAGAGAACATTGCATTAAAAAATAATACAAATAATAATATTATTATTATACTTCATGGGGTTAGATATGTTTTATTATATTATTTAAGGACTCGTATGATTATAAATAATATTTTTATCCTAAAACCTATCTCTTTAAATATATGTTTATAAGAATTGAGTTGGGTAAATTTTGAATTGAGCATTGTTGGGTACAACACATTTCTCTCTACAATAATCCATTTATCATCCTCTCAATAATGATAATAACTATAGAGAATCCTTAATAAATGAATAAACATGACGTAATCATGGATAATGGAATTATATGATCGAAATGTTGTGTTATCAATCAATATTATATCAATTTTGTTAGGAGATGAAAGGACCACATGTGGATCACCGGTGGAGGGGATCTACTATTATCCCCCCTACACAATGATGGTAATATGAAAAAGGGTTATAGATATTCATAAACATCCTCTATCACGATCCAACCCTGGTCGACCTCGAACTAGTCACCCGAACTAGCATGCGGCATGGCCTGAGGGGATTTCTTGATTCCCCTGGGCTGGAAACTAGTGTCGGGTGTCAAAATCTAACTATTGGGAATGACTTGGCCCAATAAAGATAACCAAATAAATAAATATTGACGATAAGAAAATCAAATTAGTAGGGGAATGAAAATAAACTTGTGAAACAGAATGTAAACAATAAATGTAAATATTCCAGTAACCATGGGTGATACTAAACATCCCTAGAACACCCCTGGATATACTCGGTTTCAGAAACACCTTCTGTAGTATGGTGATGTTTCTATGTCTACAACCAACTGGCCACCCTAAATGACCAATCAAGTTCCAAAGACCGCCTGGCCAAACAAAAAATCCAGAGGGTACCAACCCATCTAATCAGGTATGGTTAGAAACTATCACTCCATCATCTGAAAGAGGCCCAAGAACCCAATGTGGTTATAATAATGTTGTTCAAATAGGAAGTTCCTCTCACACATCACTCATCTCACCGAACATTCCTACCTCAAACATGAACGCTTCCTATGCATTCAACCATAAAGGGTTAACCAAGATTAGAGTTCCTCATATACTTATGTATATATGTACATGTCTAACATAGAACATGCCAACTGGGCCATCACATTATTCGGTTATCAAAACCAATTTTTTGAACACTTGGAGTGGTAATCCAGGCCTATAGTTTTACATAATAAAATTCCTTTATAAAAACATTAAAAATGATCTTATAAATCAACCCTAAACACCACTTTTGTATTTAAAAATCAAAATGGCCCCTTAGGTTCCATGTTTTAAAACATTTCCATAAATATTTTCAGTGATACTACATTCAATTTTGTAAAAATAAACCAAGTGTTTCCTTACACCTCACACTCAACAAAATATATACACCAAAATCCAAAGAGTCATATACTCATGGATTTATTTTCAAAATAATTTATTCAACCACACAATGAGACCCACATAATTTAGAATACAAGAACCACTTAAAAAACCATAGATTCAAGAATAAATCAAAATAAAAGAGACGCGAAACCATTTCACCAAAAACACTACATTCCATAAAACTAAAAAATGCATGAACAACAAGTTCCATAAAATGTTTCATCAAGAAAACACCACTCAAGACGTCCAAAAATACCATTTTCAGATAAAGTCATTTAGTTCCCACCATGTTAGAAAGGTATAAACATTTTCCTAAATAGAGGATCTTCCAAAAATCCATTTTTGATCAAATATTTCAACATAAAAACACATCCATGAGTTAAGTATAAACAAAATAGATGTGGAAAACATAATCTAATATTTAATTAATAAAACACTAACATTAAATGGATTAAAACTAGGGTGTAACGGTAGGGAAACACCTACACATAACCAATGAACTATTTTAGAGCTATTTTTAACATTTTTAACCATCATTAGAAAATAATGTAATGAATAAAATAACATGGTTATAATAGTGTGAATAACATTTATATATTAAATGATATGATGAAAAGGTATATGAAAAAATTCTGGATGATAGAAAGGATGGAAACACCTAACTCAAGAACATGACCAATACATCACTTGGAATTCGGCACTTTCTAACTCAAGAAGTCATCCAATCGTGCACACATACCTCCATATATGTCTATGTGTCCCCTCATCCAATGCCTGCATTCTCTACTCCATGATAGAATACACACATAAGGGATATACAAATCAGTTTATATACATACCTTTTTATATGTTCATGGGTCTTCCGAAGGAATTGGAAACACTACACATAAAAACTAGGATCCTCAAACATCATACTATTATCAAACTACATGTGTGGAAATAAAAAAAAGGATTCAACTCTTACATTGGATGATGACAGTGAAGAAAAACCGCCTCACCTTTGGCGAAGATTGTCGGAACACACAACAACGGGTCCCGAGTGTCCCTTTGCACTACTGTAGATGTCTGATGAGAAGCCACCGCACGTAATGGGATTCCGGGGGGCTGTCCATGGTGCTGGTGCAAAAAAAGGGTGTTCCAGGAAGGGGGTTGCGAGACGGGGAGGGAGGCGCTTGGTCGTCAGGTCACTGTTGGTGAGCTGGAGCAGGGGTTGGCCACGAACAGGAGGGCAGCATCATCCTAGCTAGATGGGGAAGGGGAGGGAGCGACTTCACTGGACTAGAGTAGATGAGGAGGCGGCTTCATCGGACCTAGGAAGATGAGGGCGTAGCTTCATTGGACCACAGAAGAGTAGAAGACCACCAGGAAGGTTTGGCAGCGTCATGCAGGACGAACTAGATGGGGGAAATAGTTGGTTCACCGTGAGTTGAGTAGGGGGAGCAATGGAGGCCGCCGCGATCTGGGATGAGGGTCTATAGAGTTGCATCACGCATAGAACATGAGGGGGGTGAGGGACCGCCACTCCTGGAGAAACCCATGGGGGGTGCGGCTGGGTCCCACTCGGGAGAAAGGAGATGGGGGTGTTCGGAGCCACCCATGGGTTTATAAAAAAACTAAAAACAATTAAAAATAAAATGAACATCACTATTTATTTTAATCCATAGATAGCTGCACATGTGTATAGGCCGACCGAATGGCTACCGCTAGTAGTGCGGTTCCCGCGCACCAGTTTTAAACCCAATAAAAACATTGATCATTAAAATTATTAGTCCCACACTCGCCCCGCACCATGGAAAGGTTAACAGAAACCAATAAAATAGTAATAATAATATAATTTAAGGAGTCGGGTTCTGACAATTCTCCCCACCACCAAACATTCTTCCCCCATAATGTCACCAATCCAACAGTTAATGCAACTCAAGTCAATTCCCAAACAATACCAAATGGAACGAGAGCCTCAAGGTGACCATTCCCAATAAATGTCACACCTGACCAAATTCAACGTGGACCACAACCCGATATTAAAGGGGGAATATAGGAGGGTTCTCCCCACCATGAGAATTCACTAACAATGAATCCATTAAAACACGAACAAACCACCCCCAGGGGGGCAACGCGAGAACTCCCAAGATGAACTCATTAATATACCCCACATGGACCGATCAAGACACCTGGTACTTTGATGAAAATATCTCTACGGAATAACCCAGAAACATGAAGATGATAAATTAACCCAAAAAATTCCATCTGTTTCACAAAACAAACATCACTATAATAGAAACATTTGAGACTAACTAAAAATCAAAACTTGTGCGTCTATTCACGGTCCCACACCAATGAAAGTGACCAGACAACATAAAAACTAAATTAAGAGTATATAAGATGACTTGGATTATGGGAGAACAAGCTTATCATGCCACCACAATAAGGATGATATTACAACAGAAACGAGAATTGAACAAGGAAATTTTGAATATTTCCATCCCAAAGCTGAAAACATTATCCAGACCGAGGTTCCACACACCCTCGGAAACCCCCAACTATGCGTGATCATAACACCGAGGCCTATGGTTAGGGCCCTGATGGCTGAAGCGTCTCCTACCTCAGAGTCAAGCATTTGCGTCCTCCAGTCCCTAACGCTTTCCTCCTGAATGACGAATCATTAAAAACTCTCCAGTGACCAGAACAATCTCATGATAACAAGTCTTCGGAGGGATGCTACAATGCGGCTTAGAATTCCTGAAACATCCACACTTGTGGCATGCAAGATAATGGTCTAACAAACTGGGAGACATTAAAGACGAAGATCCTTGGCAAATGGGATACCTTCACCAGAGTCGACCCCCCACCAACTACACCATATACTCTAATGACAATGAGACATCCCACTATTACTAGTCTATAACTGAACCCCATAATAACTTAGAGATGGTACGAACCTTAACTACCTTGGGAGTTCCCAAAAACCCAAAGACACACTATCCTTCCGAACTATACAACTGCCCCTAACAGAACATGATTACCTCGATAAGTAGGAAACACACAAAAATATCTGGGAAATAGGCATAACTCATTGATAACTTTTGGAGGCTTTCTGGGTGGCATACTCATAACAACACGAAAAACACCATCGAAACTGGCATCAGGCCAAAACTCAATCAAATAAAAAACACAAGACAAGGTAAACATTCCCATAACCCAATCATATACAAATACAAGCATAAATCACATTTTTGAAACCATTATTTATTTAAAATTTTAGAACTCACATATTGATCCTTATGAGCCTTCACATGTGATTTCATTCAATCTCGATCACATCATCTATGAAAAAGTGCCCCCCCAAACTATATGTAGATACCCACAAATGTGTGACCATACATAAGGAGTTCCATCGATCAAACACTACTTTTCCATACCAAATCCAAACACATACCACGTTTTTTCCTAACCGATACACTTTCTCTTCAAAACCCCACTTTACTAATTTCAAAAACAATTCAGAATAATCCCCTTTTTTAATTTTGAAATCACATTCATTTTTAACTGACACACATATCAAACAAAGTTTAATTTGAATCACAACCAACTATAAACCATTTGAATGAGGAACTACTATATATGCATAACCCGAAGACATGGTTGTGAGACATGCCTGAGGTATGGAATAACACTAAGAGGACCTTAAACCAACCAAATGAGATCCACATGGGTCAACACCCCATGTGAGGCCGCAACATGAACCGATTCACCCCCGTTGTCGTCCCTCAGTCCAAAAATACCAAAGACAAAAGACTCAAAATCCCGAACTACCCCTGGTAACTCAGGTCTCATAACGAGTGGTAGTGATCAGGCACTAACTTGTAACCTACCTCCTGAGCCCCGATAGTATTAATATCCTTCTACCAGACACCCCAAATAACATGGCCCCCATTGATACAATTTTTCCATGAACCAACCCAGGTCAACCCTAAAACGGTCACCCGATCTGGCCCGCGCCATGGCCCGAGGGGCATTCCCGATCCCCATGGGCTGGCAACTAGTGTCTCAAATGAAAATATAACATTTTGGAACAATTTTTTCCATGAAAAAAAGATAACCATATAAAAAAAGACAGACAATAAGAAAATAAAATTAGAAGCAGAAAGAAAATAAACTAGTGAAATAGAAATAAGAAATGTAAATAATCTAGTAACCATGGGTGATCCTAAAAGTCCCTAGAAGATCCCTATATGTACTTGGTTTTAGAACCACCTATCAGTGTATGGTGAAGCTCCTAAGTCTCTAACAAATAAGCCTCCCTAACTAACCAATCTAGTGGAAAAGATGTCAGGCATAACAACAAATCCAAGGGTTACCAAATTATCTAATTTGGGTTGGTCAGCAATTGTCACTCGATAATCTAAAAGACACACAGAAACCCATGGTGTTTATAATAATGCTGTGTAAGTAGGAAGTCCCTCGCATGCCTGACTCATCTCAGCGCACTTGCCTAACCCAAACAAAGACTCTTAATATGCATTCACCCATAAAAGGTTACCCCATATTGGATTTCCCCCATATACTTACATATATACATACATATCAAACCTAAAAAGTTATAACCAGGAAATAACATTATTCAGTTATGAAAATCACATTATTGAACACTTGGAGTTGTAAACTAGGCCTCGAGTTTCACATAATCAAATTCCTTTATGATAACATAGCACAAGCTCGTATAGAATAACTCTAGACACCAATTTTGTATTTAAAATTCCAAACGGGCCCTTATGTTCCATGTTTCCAAACATTTCCATAAATTTCATTAGTGATACTACATTAAATTTTGTAAAAAACAAACTAAGAATTTTCTTACACCACATACTCAAAATAAATATACACTAAATGCCAAATGGGAATATACTCATGGATTTATTTTCAAAACAATTTAAAGAATAGCATGAAGAGACCCACATCATTAATAAAAGAATAACTGATTATAAAATCAAGGATTCAAGACTAATACCAATTTAATGATATGTTAAATCCTTACTACAAAAACACGATGTTCCTTAAACCAAAAAAACACAGTAAAATAGGTTCCATAAAATATTTATACTATAAAACACCACTCAGGATGTACAATAGTACCATTTGAAGATAATGGAAGTTAGTTCCAACCATAATAGAAAGGTATAATCTTGTGCATAAAAAAAGGACCATCCAAAAATCCATTTTTGATGAAATATTTCAACACGAAAACACTGCCATATGCTCACTATAAACAAAATAGAGGTGAGAAAATAATCTTGGATTAATTAAGAAAAAACATTAAATAGATTAAAACTGGGATCAAGGGTATGGAAACCCCTACACATAACCAAGGAACTATTTCAGCGGCAGAAGCTAAAACACACACTAATGGGTCCTGAGTGGAACTTTTCACAACCTCGGAAGTCCAAAGATAATCTGATGCATTGAGAGGGATTCTGAGGTGGGGGGTGGATAGGGAACTAGAAAAAATATAATGGTGCAACGATAAGGGGGTCATGGGAAGGGGAGGGTGGTGTTGGGTCATTGGGTCACTATATGTGATTGAGTGTAGGGGCTGGCCATGAATAGGAGGGCGGCATCGCGTTGGGTTGATGGGGGAAGGGGACAACATGACTTCACTGGACTGGGGAAGAGGAGGGCGTGACATCGCTGGACAAGGGAATAGTAGGGTGCGACTTTGCTCGACCATGGAAGAGGAGGAGGCCACCAGGAGGGGTTGGCAGTGTTGTGCAGGCCGAACAGGATGGGGGAAAGAGGGGGTTCTATGTGAGTTGAGTAAAGGGAGAAATGGAGGCCACTGTGACCAATGTTGAGGGATCAGGGGGTTGCATCATGCACCAAACATGATGGGGCAATGGACCACTATCCCTGGAGAAACCCATGGTGGTGCAGTACGGTTGGGTCTCATTCGGGAGGAATGAGAGAAATGTGTTCGGCGCCCCTAGGTTTTCTAAAAAATCTAAAAACAATATAAAACAAAATGAAAAAAATATAAACATAATAAAAACATAATAAAATTTATAAATATCATATCAATAATATCAATAATAATAATAATAATACATTTTTAAATCATTCTTATTATTAAATCATTCTTAATTTTTTTTGTAATTATAGATCAGTAATAAAAAATTGTGAAATTTTTATTATTTTTGTGAATTTTTTTTACACATATTATTTTTATAAAACAATATTTATTTTAAACATTAGATAACTATATAAGTGTGTACGCCGACCACGTGGCTACCATCGACCGTCCAGTTCCCACACACCAGTCCGAAACCCAATAAAAACATTAAACGTTAAAAATATTAGACCCTGGCTCACCCCGCACCATTGCGATGCTAACTAAAGCTAATAAAATACTAATAATATAATTTAAGGAGTCGGGGTGTATCATATTCAAATATAAATCCTAATATTCTTTATTAATTCATACAGTCTATTTGAATTTATTATAAATATAATGATAAAAATATCATCTATATTTTTTTATATATCTATAAAATATTTTCTGGAAAAATTTCACTATTCATGATGTTTATGTATTGCATGAAGGAAAATGATCCATCAAATAAATAAACATAACGGTTATTCACAAATATTTCAACAAAGATACATTGATGACCGTCACCAATGACTATCATTTCATTTTAGGATCCTTATTTTACATAAAGAACCAATGAATGTCCCTAATATGACTTTGGATATGAGTTGTAACCCAGTACCGCTTTCCATTATTAGATAAATAGGGAGATGAAGTAGAAAAATTAGATTCGAGAGGATATGTTTCATACATGGATCTTATATTTTGGTTCATCATAAGTGAGGAACATGTCTTTGGTGTTGTTTATAAATAATAATATTTATCAATCATCTATTGGAAGGGATTATTTGGGGGAATTTTATGGACATAATTTCCAATATACATTTTGTAAGACTAGGGTAGGGGAGTGAGTATCCCTTGGATAATATGTGATGTAGTGTATCATAGAGAATTACGAAATGATTCAATGAATTTGGAGTGGATGAGGGAAGTAAAAAATTGTCATAAGAGTTAAATGAGTCAATGAATATGACTATTACAGTTCATGTTTTGGGATATTATATTCTTGAGGGGTCCCTATATACATAAGTATATGAGGTTAAGTTGGGGGAGTGAGATTTTTTTTGGAATTTTAATCTCTTTTAATATGTTTCTATACGTTGGAAATGTAGTGTATCTGTTGGTTCTTCTCCCTCATCCCGACTAGGTGCATTATTTCGTCTATTTATTAAATATTTGTTAATATATCCATGATGATTCCAATTTTATTGACTGGTTTTACTCAATATTAACCACCATTTCAATTATAGAAATATTCTAATTACAATCTAATATTTTTATTACTAGAAATTTGGTGGTGACATATTCATTTCATTACCCTTTAATGGAGGTTGGTGGCCTAGAGAAGAGTTCATTATAATAATAGTGGATGATTAATGCTCAATATCCAAATAATGTTTGTTCATATTTACTAAGGTGTCTGAGATTATATTTTATTATGTTTATATGGGTTTATCTTCATGGTTTTATTTTACTTTTGGGAATGTTTTTTTGTATTAAAGAAATCAACCAAAGGGGAGATGTCATTTAGTTATGAAAAATTTTCATAGGGTTTATTATTTATTTCAAAGGATTATAATTTTTTAAAGGGATGTGATGTAATTTATTAGACCATTATAGGGAATGTTTTCATTCATTATTTATTCGATGTATTGGGAGTAATTTTCATGAAGGGAATCATTGTTAAAACATTGTTTCAATCTTAGAGAGTAAGTTCATGACTTGAATGATTAGGTCACTGTTTGAGGTTTAAGCTGTAATAGATTGGTAAATATAGATTTGGATTTTATATATATGGACGAGGAATCTGGATGTTGGTGTGTGGGATTTCCATGTTAGTTTTTGTTCCAGATGTTCTACTACATCCTAATAAGGTGTTTTGTGGAACATCTAAATCCTAATAAATACACTTTACAAAATTTTGGTGTTCATCATGAGTGTTTGGTTAATAGTATGACCATTTTGGGTATTTGGGGATGTTTTTAATGTATTATTACCATAGATATGTGATTTTATGATGTGGTATGATGTTTGGATGGTCGATTTAAGGGTTATGCGAGATGGTTGGCTGTCACAGGTCCATCGTTATCACAATATCAGGGCCTGAAGGTTGAGTTTCAATGGTTCTATAATGAAAAATATTATTTCCACGGTTCTTGATTCATCATTTTAACCTTATTCTATCATATAATTTTTTTAATGTAGAATCCATTTAAAAGGGATTGATATTGGTATGTTCAATGAGGGATTTATTTGGAAATTCATGATAATAATCCCATTCCATAATGATGGCATGTATTTCCATGACTTGATATTTTTCTATCCATGTATAAATTCCATTCCATATCTAATTTATTCAATTTTACATTTAATTTAATTCATATTATACAATAGCATCCCCCAATTTATATATAATTTAGAATGATTGAATGTACCATATCCCTCTTCTTATATAGATTTATTTATGGTGATTGAAGGTAATATTTCCTCCCCTTACACTTCATTTACATCTATTATACATTCACATGAGTTTGGTGGAGTATAGAAGTATTAGTTTGGCATACAGAAGGTTAAAAAAAATTTAGGTGTTGTTGTGATTTAGGTATGTTTATATTTTATCATAGGCCATTTTTTATAGTGTCTATTACATTCCCTCATTATGTTACAAAAACAAATCCTATGAAGCACTGTTCATGGAAAGATATTTGGTAACTGTAAATTATTTTATCTATATAATGGAATTAAAATTTAATTTTTCCCCTTTATATGATGGTAAAAATTAATATTAAAAATATAATGAACTGGATATAAATATTGATCTGAAGGTCTTGATTCACATGTTGTTTAAGTGTATCCATGATATTGATCTTGTGTTTTAAGCCAAATGTTGTTCTTACTAAAAATATATGGTTACTATAAATAGTTTTTACAATTTCATGATTACACATATAAAATAAAATTTAATGAAATTGTTAATCATCAAAATATATTAAGAAAACTGTTATGTGATATAAGAAAGTGATTTTTATTTTTTCAAGAACGAAACATTAAAAATTAATAAATAATGATAAAAGAAATTTGTTGTTGTGTCTTATTTTTTTAATTAGGTTTGATTCATATTATTTTTCCTTTTATTAATCTCTTTATTATTGTGGTACTTGTTCTAAAAGTTATTAAATGTGTTTTGGGGTTGTTGACATGGTTTAGGTAGTGGGTGTAGTGACATATTCCATGGGTTTCATGGGCTGATAAGGTTACAAGTGATGAAATGATCATGGGGATGGTTATCTAGAAATATGATTTCAATTTGATATAAATTGTGTTAATTATCTTTTTTTTATTTTAATGGTTTTTTTTTCATATATACATTGTTGGGTATAATATACAGATGGTGCTGAGAAATATAGTAAAACAATATGGGATTCATTTGAACAAGTAATGTTTGGTTAGGAACATGTTAAACATTTAGAATAGTTGGGAATTTATAGATTTCATATGGGTTATATATTAAAATATTTTTTATTAAATATGGAATTTTAAGACATAATTAATGTATCATGGTCGATCAAAAAGAAAATTTTAGAAATTTTAGTAAGAATTTCAATCAGATATATGTTTGTATTTATGGTTTCTTTGTATTATAAAATGGTCTTGTTTGGTATTTTAATGTTTATTAGTGCAGATAATGTGTGATAGTGAATGTATAGTGGTTGTGATAGTGAGGTGGTCAGGTTATTTATTAACTGATTTGGGATGATCTTGTGTGTGTGTGGATATATATATAAGGTATTTTTTATACGCTCCCCACCAAAGTAAGATTACTTTACTTAATCCAAAAAAAATTATTTTCATGTTATACCCAACATCCTGGTTAACACGATAATTGATGAATGACTACCTATACTCCCTTACACCACAAAACAATTTCCCAATGAGATTTTATGGCTCATAATAGTCATTATTATCATGGTTAAATTTCATTAGATAGAGTATGTGGAATGTTGTAAGATGCTATGGGGTTTTAGAATGATGACTTATGGTGGTGGTTGTGTGTAGTTGTATGGGGGCACAAGGTTGATTCCCATCATGTTCAACCTATCCTATTATACATGTTATATGATTTTTGGATGATATGAGATATTTAGTGGTTCATACGTCATAGTGACGATGATGAAATTTTGATTGTCGTATAAGGGATCAGACTATGATGTGATATTGATATTATGCTATGGAATAATATTTTGTGTGATTTAGGGGAATAATACATACATAGTTATGGATTTATAATATAAAAAATATGTTAAGTGGTTTCCAAGAAGTATTTTTATACATTCTTGATATAATAATTAGGCTAAGTTATGTTACCCAGTGAGTGAGATTTGGTGAGTCTGTGTGGTTTTTACCTTAGACGGTTCATTTTGATTTCAATCGTTGTTCCCTTCAACATTAATTTCATTCTTCTATATTTATATGATATATAATAAGGTGGATCTAATTGAGTTTACATATATACTGACACATATATATTATATGTCAATTTAGTTTCCTAGTGGTGTTCAAAGTCTAAGATGGGCATTAATAACATATAGTTGGATGTTGTGGTAGAATTTATTTATTACGAGTTAATTTTTTAAATTTCATTTTTTCATAGGCATTGTTTTATTACTCCATATTATGGTATTATACGCTTATTAAGGATCTTAGTTTTTTATTTTTTTTGATGTCGAAGGGTGGATTTTATGTTATTTTCGAATGATATATTACTATAATTCATCCCATGTGTGTGATTGATACACTCAGTGACAGTCACAAACTTGGGGATTACTAGAGGTAGACATGAAGGGTCACTCCCATATTTAATACAATCCTAATAGGAGGTCCTAGTTAAGGTAGTTAGTGACGTGAATAATTTCAAACAAAACACATCAATTTTAACCTCATTTAAATTAAATATGTACATTGTAGGGATGATATATTTGATAAAATTATAGACATATCCCATTGCTTTCATAATAATAGTTGGTAGAATTTTAAATTTGTTGTTTCATTGCCCTTAACTCCCCCACTATGTTATATCATAATTCATGAATGTATTATTTATAATTAATGAACTAATAGGTCAATAAAATTTTTTGAGCATTATTAAAATTATGAATACTTAAACAATGAGTATTTTTTCAACTTTTTCTCAACCACCAGGTAACGTGATTTATCTCACTTTCCATTAAAATTTTAAACATAAACATGTTCAAATATATGTGACCTACAAATTCAACAGTCAGTTCCTTATTTCTAATGAAAATGATCCTCTAACTCACTCCCACAATACCTAAAATTGATGATTCCATCAATTTATATTCATTGATGGAAATCAATTTTTAATATATATACATATAGTGATTTGTAGAATATAATTTCTTATGTTTTATAGATTATTTTCAATTGGGTGAAAAAAAAATTAGTGGATATACATACATATATCCATATAACTATTCCACATTATAAATGATGATATGTTTATCACAATATATTTATATATATGTATATTTTTAATTTCCTTGAGTTTAGAGATAAATGTCATCCAAATTTTAAAAAATCGTTGTGTTATAATGTTAGTCACACCATTTTCATATGGTTAGGAAAAACCTTATTTAATTCATAGGAAAATAAAGAATCATTTTCCATAGGTAGGTGATTTTTTAACTCATAGTTTCTCAAAATTTTTTTTGAAAACAATGCATCATCAGCTATATTTTTTCAAATCCATCCATATAGTTGATATCTATTTCTATAAACTCTTTATCCAAATAGTAATGAATAACCTGATCATTAATTTTTTTAATTTTTTCCTTTCCATACAACTAATTATTTCTTAAATAAGGTCTCTTTCTCCCCATTTTTTGCATGTTATATTAAGAGGATACCAAGGATCCCTCCCTTTTCAAATGATTTTGGATTTTATCATTTCTTCATTGATTATTTGTAGTATCGTAAATGGTATGCCTTATTTTATTTCCTCCTTCCATCCTTATATTATTTCAAATTATCTACTTTTACCTTCGCACATGTTGGAAAAACCATTGGGTGGGGGGTTCTTTACATTATTTAGGTTATTTGTTTTTAATGTGTTTAGATTAATCATTGGACCTTATTCCTTCTTTATTTAATGTTTTCAGTGATCTGTTCTCATTTGATGTATGTGTTTCCCCACCATACCTTTACATAGAATACCATATTATTATTAATTATTCTTAAACATTTTTCATTAAATTTATTTAATGGTTTCATACCATGAACTAGTTGAGAATATTTTATAAAAATTGTTCTAGATTACAAAGGAGGTTCTATATAGATTATAATTTTTATGTGTATTAACTAATAATTTAATTATATAAAGTGTCTAGCAACACTCCTAATGGTATTCTATAAATATAATTATATATATAGTGTTTTATTCCCCCCATTGATTCATATTAATTTATTCAAATATTTAATTTATTGTTTTGTTATAATTATTTTCTATTAGATTTTGATGACTCTAATAAAATAAATTCTTATGTTATTCTCAGGAGATTAATATTTATGGTTTCCCTTGTTTTTTCATAGATGCATAAAATATGTGTATACAATTTTAAATAATCTATTAGATTTTATTTTTAATTATATTTACTTCAAAGGCATTTTGAAATTAAACATAGTTCTTAATGATGTTTTCAAGTTATTCTCAAAACAATTTTCTCTAAATTAATATTAAAGTGGTCATGTTAGATCATTCCACCAAATGGTATTCTTATAAAGTTCTTCACCCTTAATATATGACCTGAACTATCATAATATACTTGAGTTTGAGAATTATTTTTATTTGCTGACTTGTTTTTTCTGAGTTACGAAGTGTTCATATAGTAGAGAGTCCAACAAGGTGAGATAAGGATATGTGGTTACATGAGTTTATATTTGATTTACATTAATAAATGCATCCACTCTCATTTCCACTAAATTCATGTTGATATGTGTTATAATAGTGATATAATAGGTAATATTTATAATACTTTTCATGATGATACTAACTAGTATCCCCTAGCATCATACTAATACTAAAATTGGGTGAGCCACTAGTGAGTATTTATAGAGAAATTTGGATTATAATTGTAAATGAATTCATTTATATTCACTCATATGGTTCACCCCATGTATTTCTATGATAGTCTCACTATTTTTAAGAGGTTATCGTGATTACATCCCTTCTTATTTTACGACTACTTCTCTCTACATCTAAGTATTTTTTTAATTTTTTTATAAGTACTTCTCAATGATTTATTATATATTTTTTATTATTAAATAATGATTCTACTATATCTAAATAGTTTGATTTGGAAAAATCGGGAGTCACAATGAAAAAACAATGATTCAAATCAGTGTAAAAATAAAAATAATTGAATGAGAAGATAAGGATTAATGTTGTTCTAGAATAATCACTATATCCATGGAGTTTCAGAATATTCACTGTGATTTGGGAGAACAATTAAAAAGGGTTTCACTAAGTTGTTCACTAAGCCGTTGTATCCTGAAATGGGATACAAAAGGAGGAATATTAACTACAATTACACCAACCACACATGAAGTCTACATCACTACCGTGAAAGGTGGCCACCCAAGTAAAAGTCATGTGGATGTTGAATGGAAGTCCATGGACCTACCTGGAATGGCAGCCAGAAGTCCACATTGCTAAAGTTCCATGTCGGTATATGTCTATCATGCAGACTTATGATTTTTCCATTGGCATAGTTCCCCAAAATTTGTTCCTAGGTCCTTTATTCTGTAGACCCCTAGATCAGGGCCACATTTCCCTCAGAACCCTCAAATGTTCTCACCATGGTCCTTGACCCGTGGATATTTCAGAATGGTGCATTCTATGCGCCACAAGTATTTGTCCCAATCATTATCTAAACTGGATCGGGATACACTAATCCAAAAATATCCCAATTGGATCTTGATCCACTTCATATCTCTACTTTGATTCCACTGACTAAGAAAACATACTTAATATGTGCTCTTCCTCTCCTTAACTGACAAGTGTTTATTCATCCCTTTCACAACAACAATTTTAAACTAACGATTCATTAAAGTAAAGTCATTTTCTCTTTTACACCCATTTTGACCTCCCTTGTTCTACATCTCATAGTCCATTCATCAGTGGACACCAATAGAGAGGAACAGAAGTACCTCAACATCCATATTACCATCGGCATCATCAATATGTCTACTAGATTATTGGTTCAAAATATATTATATAATGTCAGAAACCCATCATATATCAAACCTTTGATGATTTGGTAATTCAACTAATTGTGCTTCATCAAGGCATGAAACACTGGGTTCTTATCAAGATGTATAACACTATGATTGTCAATATAGAATACATTCCCCTCTCGCATTCTTCACAACTCATACAAGAAGTTCGTCATTCAAACCATGTCCTTCATAGATACTGTTATAGAAATGTATTATGCCTCTATATTGGATAAAGCCACCAACTTCTTCAATTATGATATCCAAATTACATTAGTTCCTCCAAAAGTAAAAACATAACTTCTGGTACTCCTCATACTTTCAACATTTCCTCTAAGGTCAGTATCAACATACACCTACAATGTATTTCCTTTCCCAAATCACAGAGATACCTCCTTCCTTCCCTTCAAATACCTTAGTATCCACTTCAAAAATTCCCAATGTTTCTTTATAGGGTTATCCATTTACCTTATCAAAACCCCCACAACATGAAGATTGTTAGGTCAAGTGCAAACCATGTTTACATTAGGCTTACAACAATATATGCATATAGAAGCATTTACATGTACTCATCAAATTCTACCGTCTTTGTTGATTTCTACATTTAGAGATTGAAATGTCGTTATAAGGGGATAGAGGCTGCCTTTTCTTATAGATTACTGAATCTTCTAAGAACCTTCCTAGTGTATTCATCATGTGATAACATTATGTTTCCAACCATGCAGTCTCTCTGAATCTTTATCCCTATAATATTTATAGCTTCTCTAAGATCGTCGATTTCAAACTCCTAAGACAACTGCCCAATTAACTAATAAATCCTCTATATACATGACCCTCCAAATAGACATTCCTCCATATATAGAAGAAATTTAATATATTCATCACAAGAAAAACTAGATGTAGAAAAATTGATACACGAAACATCATTTATATTAATTATTAGACATAAATGAGTCAAAAATTTTGTTCCCCTGCCTAGGTGCCTACTTCAATCCATATAATCCTTTCTAGTGTTTTCAAACTAGGTCTTCCTTCCTTCATTCAACATATCCCTCTGGTTGTGGCATGTAGATTCCCTATTATAGATATCCATGAATGAAAGTATTCTTGACATAAAACTTCTCAATATTAAATTATTCTAACACCACAATGTTCGGAACCACCCAGATGGTGTTAATATTCATTACTGGTGAGAATATTTTAGTTAAATTCACCCTAACCATCATTTATAATTCTTCCCCTAACAACCTTTCCATGAACCACCTTTTCCATCATGTTTTTACTTGACCCGATACACCCATTTGTTCTATAAATAATTTTTTCGTTGTGAAGGATTTGTCAACTCCAAATTATTTTTGCAATGTAATTAATAAATCTCCTCTTTAATGGAAAACTCCCACTTGTTAGACTCCTTAAACTGCATTGCATCATCAAAACATTCTGTTTATCCACCATTTGCCAATAAAAAATAATGTAATGATAGTTAATAACTCTACATATTACTTCTCAACCTTGTTGATCTTCTTTAATCCATTGGAGTATTAGGTTCCACAAGTCAAATGTCACATGGTCAGATACACCTTCATGATCCACCTTCCCTTTTCTCTTTGATTCCATGTTCTCATTTTCATCTTCATTTACCTGATGATATTTGTACAAGAAACCTTATTGAATATCACATTTTGGATCCTGATAACCATATTTTTTAGATCATCCCAAATCTGATTACCAAACTCCTCAACACTATAGCCAATAAAGAAATATCTTTTGGACCTGGAATAAAGTTTTCCCCTTTAATTATCACCAACATGATCATATTCCAAACATCCATAGTCTCTAAAATTTTAGAGTATTAACACATTACGAGACTAGAGCTCGTCGGGTAGACATTCTTCCACTGGCATAGTTGAACTCATGTTGATGAGATATGATTCCATGTTTACCACATCAGCCCAAATGGTCTGGGAAACCCTAAGAGTAACCTCATACATCGGGAACATTCATTCAATGTCTTATTCATCCTCTATGCCACACCATTCTGTTGTTGTGTACCTTGAATTGTTTTCTCCCACTGAATTCCATTATCAAAATAGAATTATCTAAACTCATTGATGTCATACTATCCTCCATTTTCCATTCTCAAGCATTTCAGTTTTTCTGTTGACTCATTCTCCAACATGACGTTCCACTCTTGAAAGATCATAAACACATCATATTATCTTTTTTGAAAGAAAACACATACCTCATTCTTTGAGTCACTAATAATCTTCACAGAATATTGTATCCCTCTAATTGAATTTACTAGCGTAGGATCCCAAAAACCAGTTTATTGTAGGTCTAGCTTCCCAGTAGTTGGTGTTATGTCTATTATTTCAAATGAGATCGTATTATTCTTTCTAAGGATGAAATATTCACATAAACCAACCTACATGAATTCTAACTCTGGTAGCAACCCGTTCTTTCCCAGTACATTCATCCCACTCTCAAACATGTTTCATAGCCTACAGTTCTATAGTTGAGAATCCCACGATGCATTTACTAATTCCACTATGTTAATGAAAGTCTACTCCATGTTGTTGAAATGTACCACTTTTTTATCCCCGAGCTATGACATTAGCTCCCTTAGTAATCTTCCAGGCACCACTAGTAATCATGGTACTAAATCATACATCATCACATTTTCCAAAAAAATGAGATTTATTCTTAAAAATAGGATATACCTCACATTTTATAGAACCACCAAACTCCCACTCATGGTCTTAATATGTGCATCTCCTTTACTACAATATGAAAGGGTTCATCATCAATAAGATGTAACATACCAAAATATATAGAAACATAATTGATCTGAAAACCCTTCTATGATGTTGAATGGAAATATGCATCAGAGTCTAAAATCAATGAATCCATTAGGCTATCCAGGCCCAATAACATCACATCCATGGTTCCATAAGACATAGTGTTTTCTCCACTAGTTTTAGGTTCCTTCCAATTTCTCTTCACTCCTTGAAAAATTCTTTCTATCCGCATGTCTAGAAGTTAAAACCATCCCCATTGAATTATCCCATCTTTTCCCTCTTGTATTTGATCGCCCTATATGGGTGTCTCATTATGGGTACCTTCCTTTGGGTAGCATCCACTTCCTTCAATGTTCATATCAGAACATGAAAATCATCCTAATTCGATTTTTCTCTCATCCTCACTAAGGATCAAGTATCTCACATCTTTAGGAGAAAATTTTGAATATCTTAGTGTACTGGTATTAACATTTATAGTTTCTTCCCATCTATCAGCTAAAGAGGAAAGTAATATCAGCCAACATACCTCATCACCATGAATAATTTCGATTGATTTCATATTTCATATGGTGGTGTTGAATTTTTTGATGTGATATGTAACAATTATCCCTTAAAGAAATTTCAAGTTGATCAATAATCGTATCAAGTGCACTTTGCTACACAGAGAAGTATTATCAGACATATTCTCTAGAGATTTTATCTATTCAATCATTTATTATCTTCTCTGATGTCGAAAACAATATGTATTTCTAATTTATATAACGCAACTCCTAGAACCTTTCAATCCAGCAACTCATACTCTGATTACTCTAAGGATATTGAATTTAGACCCAGAAGTGGCAAGTGATACTTTTTCTGATAATGATAATCATCAATAAGAATCCTCCATAAATTTATGTAAGTTCCATTGAAGTGATCAATCTCCACCGTTCCTACTTCGATATCCATCTTTGGAGAATCTCAAACACCACCATTGATTACAGTCGACTTAGAAATTTCAAGATTCACAGTGACAAAACAACAATTCAAAAAAGAGTAAAGGAAAAAAACTGAATTGGAACATAAGGATTCATTGGGTTCGAGAATAACCTCTACATACATGGAGAGGTATAATATTCATAATGATTTGGGGGAAAATTACAAAGACTTTATCACTAAGGAACCCAATCTGAAAATAGGCCACAAATAGAGTTTGATGATCCACTATTCCACCAACCACATTTGAATTCCACATCACTACAGTGAAAGATATCCACCCATGTCAAAATTTATACAGTGGGTTTTAGATAGATGTCTATGAAGCTACAATGAATTGGGAATGGAAGTCCAGATCGCTATAGTGAACTGTCGGTGTTGGTCAGTCAGCTCTTTTGTGGCTATTATCATTAATACTCTCTAAAAAAATTGGCATCAGGCCTTCAGCCCCAACACCCTCAGATTAGGGGTTCATTTCCACATTCACCTACCAAGGAGGTCACCAAAGACCTCGACCTGTTGAGGTTGCAACATGGTGTGCAGTATGGGCCACAAGTATTCTACGCAAACATTATCCAAACTGGATTAGTATAGACCAATTCAACATATTTGTGACCATTATTATTGATATAATTATATATCATTGATTTAGTTTTAGATATATACTAATGTTTATAATTTTCAAAACTTCTTATAATTGATAAATTTTTCAATTGATATTTCATTTAGTAATTATTAGTTATCTTTTGTTTAATATATAATAAGTATTTTAAAATGTAATTATCAAAAGGAAAATAAAAAATAGGTTTGTTTAAAGAATTATTTAAAAAATAAATAGTATCATCCTTCAGTTTTCAAAAAAAGGACATATGAAGCTAATATATTTTTATCACTAAATTGAAAAAATCCATATTTTAAATTAATATATTTTAAACAAAATATATATATTATCAGTTGAGGGAAACACATGGACTCCCTTGGTGGTGGAAACCTACTTTTATATTTATTCTCACACCATAGCATTAACATTTGAAATTGGTAGGATGAGTGTGTTATATAATATCATGGTTTGATCTTGAAAACTAAAGAAGCTACTCATGTGTTGATTTTAAAGGTGATTTTAGGGGTTATAAGGATATTTAAAATCAGTGTTTTATTATTCTTGTTTTATATTTAATCCTAGATATGTCACAAAATTTTACCTTCTTGTATTTCATTTTAGATTCATTTTTTTATTTTGATAAAGGTTTCATCATTATCATCCCTTACATGATTTCTCTTCTATTTTTAAAATACTTATTTTTTTGAATGAGAAAAAGTTATATTGACACAAAAATATTCAATTAAATTATAATATTATATGTTAAATAATTTTCATTTTGGTGACATATTTCTCATTGTATATATTCTGAGGCATAGGAATTAATTTTCAACATGTGGGGATTTGGAACACCCTTTGGTCCATGAAATGGGATATATTTGATAGCTGAAATAGGGGTGACCAATGTTGGTTTTTGTATAAATGATATGAATGCACCCCCTATATTTTGGGTGTAATTGTTGAATGGAGATAGAAATTTTAGAATTCTAGATTTATGTGTTGGTAGTTTCTAGGTAGATCTTTTTTGTTGGTACATGTGAGTAACTATCAAATTATTGGTTTTGACTCTTGAATTTTGAGTTTCCTTCATATATTTTTTAATGTGTTGATATATATTTGTGATATTTTAAATGATAATGGTTTTATATGGTTTATTTTAAATTATTTTGTCTTTGGGATAAAATAAGAATAGAGATTCATGGTTAGCATGTATGTTTTGGTTATCCCTAAGGATGTATTGTGCAGTACTCTATTTAGATTATATTAAAATATTCAGGGTTGTCCAATGGTCTACCGAAAAAAGTTTCCAACTCAATAACGATAATAAACCACACAAGCATATGTTTGTTGGACTCCTTTTGATTCTATATTTCTTTGGGTTGGTTGTCTATGTCAACCGGTTGAGACTATTAAGAATTATTTTTTTTATGTGTCATGTTGATGATATTTTGATAATAGAACATTGTTTGAAAGGATAAATTTTGGTTTTATGATTAATAAAATATATCATAAATAATTTTTAATGAAATCAACATTTGGTAATTTATAAATGATTCTAATGTAAATATTTTTCTATTTTAGTAAAATTTAATGTTGATAAATAATATTTCAAACATGATTGGTGTGACTTTAAAACACATAAAAAGGGAATCAACTTTTTTTGGTTTTCCAGTGTGATTTTTTTTATTTATTCCTCAATGATATTTTGTGGGATTAATATTTATCATTGGATAATATATATTTAGTTTTAGACATTTTTTATTTATTTTTGTGTTCTTATTTTATATTTAGATTATCCACATATAAAAATTATACGATTTTCTTGAGATATATTATTGTATATTATTCCACATATAGATTTGTTTCAGATTTAAAATTTTTCTCTTTTAATAGTCATATCTAATTATAATCTATTGTAAGTGGTTGATTCTGAATCATCCTAGTTATTTCTATTATTTAATTTCAATTGGGGTCCAAAAGAGACTAATAGGTTTATTTATCTGGTTTAGGGGATATGAAAGTCATTGGGGAGTACTGAAACCTTGAATATGAAATATACAGAATATTTTGTTGAGGGAAAATGTCATGAGTGGTGTAAGATCTTTGTTCCACAAAATATGAATAATGATATAATGTGGAAATTCAGAAATACTATGTTAATATACTAGTATTTATTACTAAAAATGATGCTGGGGAATGTGATAGGACTTATGATCGCCATCGTTGAGAGAAAAATGAAGTGGAATGTTGACTATTTCATTTATTTAGTCTTGTTTTCTCTTTTAATAATTCATTTCCCAGGCCTCACTTCTAGAGTGATCATAAATTAGATAGCATTAATTTCAAATTTGGTTAACAACACAATTGATCAAAGAACTAGGTTCTAGTTGTTTACTTGTGATAAGGGGAAACCCTTTCTCCTTTGGTATCGATGATGGCTTCATTACTAAAAAGAAATATATTCCAATGGAACTAGGGAATGGAAAATTGAATATTTCGGAGAACTATACCATTCTATTATATATTCTTCTATAATGAAATGATTGCTTGTGTGATTGTTGCGTAGCGTGTATAAGAAATCAAATCCCTCTTATTTATTTGTTATGAGTACCTATATCAAATGTGGTTAATTAAGAAATCATCATAAATTATATAAATTAATAATCATTATAGTAGACGTACTTTGTATATCATAAATCCAATTAATTCATCCGAAAAAAATATTGATTCATTTATCCATTTATTTTATTCCATTATTTCATTTCTTATTATTTTATCACTTCTAGCTTTGATATGACTTTTTGATTTTGGAAAATTCAATTGTATATTATTTTTTAGAGTAGAAAAATATTATTTAAATGAGTTTATGCATATTTCACTAATTAAATGTCTATATTTATCTCCTTTTTTGGAAATTACCCATTGTCATTCAATGTGATTCAATATTAATATTCCATTTATCTATTGGCTGACATTATTATTAGCCCCATGATATGCCAGGAAACCAACCATGTATCTTAATTTTATAATCATTACCTAATAAATTTCTAGTTTTTTTGGATTATTTAGATATTAATTTGGTATTGGTGTGTCTCAAAGTTTGTATCTTATGGATTTCTTCCCTATTGGTTTAAATTATTGTTGATGTGTCATTATTTTAATTAGTTAATTTCTATGAGTAGATAGTTTTATCATGGGGATAATTTCCACACCCAATCATTAGTTTTTCCCTTAAATTAAATGTAATAATTACTTATCAAAATTTTGAGTTACAGATTATATTTTTCTGAAATTCTATCACAGTGGTGTTGCAGTACTGGGCGTATAGTTCCCACATAGTTAAGGAAAGTTGTACAGTATACCCATGTAAAGAATTATATATGTTTTAGAGGTGTATTAAAATTTTTTAATTGGGATTTAAAAACAATTTTGCTAAACCATGTGTCTTATCCTTAGTTTTTCCAGTGTGTTTTATAAGGTTTGGGAATGATTTTTTTTTAAAAAGTGAGGCAAAACTATATGGATTACCCAAATCAATTAAAATTTTAATTTATACTCTTACCTCGATAAAATTAAACCCAAATGTTATATCTTAATAAAAAAAATCAACACACATGAATTAGATCTATATTACAATTATATTTTTTCCTCTCATTGATTTTTGACATTATCAATCTATTTTCAACTGAGATTTCATGTTTAGAACCTATTTTTACATCATCCCCTCCACTTGTATCTTCTTCACTAATTTTTCATGATTCCATGATGGTCATTCTTTATGTTAAGGTTTTTTATCTTCAATACTATGGGGATTTATGTTTATACTGGTTTGATTGTTCCATGGGTCATCATGCTTCTATATTCAGTGTTTGATATTGTATGATCACATTTGTGGAATTAATTTATTTAAATTCCATTCCATAGCATAATAAATGGCGGTTTATTTGTCAAATATGTCATTTAATTGAATTCATAAAAACATTTCACCTAATGAACAAAATTTGAATGTTTTTTGAAATCACAGTTTGATTTGAAAATGAGTTAATTCATGGATTTTTATTATTATTCATAGGAATGAATTAATTTTGTTTTATAAATATTTTGTTAGGGAAAATGTTTTTTTTAAGTATTATATAACTAAAATCTTTTTTCTCCCCTCAAAGAATAATTCGAATGTAGTCACATGTTTAAAAGGATGATTGATTAGAAAATTGATTTTAATTAGTCTCGTTAAATAAATTTCATTTCCACACTCATGATATTCATATATATAATTTCCACTTAATTATTAATATATTTATCAATTATGGATATATTAAAATTATAATTATTTAAAATTGGAGTTTTAATTAGCATGATTTTTAAGATAATTTAAAATGAAATTATGTTCTAAAAAACATTCTCAATGATAATATTAAAATTTATTATCTATATTTAAATTTAAAAGTGATGGAAGATACTTACAATTAAAATATTTTCTTAAAAAAAGTTTCAACAATATTCTAATCCCAATATAATAATTTTGTATGTGGTAAGGATGATTATTATGATATATTGATTCCTTTTAGTGATTTATGAAGGGGCCATGCATTTGAATGTATAAGGATGTGGGATGAGGATATATTTTTGTAATATGTAATTATTTAATCTTTTAAAAATATTTACTATATTATATGTCTTCATTTTTGGGGATACTATCCAAAAATTTGAAATATTATGATTGATTACTATACTAGTTATAATGTGACTAACTTATATCCACTAAGATTATACAAGTACAAATGAATAGTGTTCCATTGATGAGGATAGTTTGTGTATGTTGTTGATTTATTGTCTAAGAATTCATTGATTAGCTATAATATTATTCCATAATGTTTATCTAGTATGATCTCACTTGATTTGTAATAAAGATGTTTTTTTATTTTATAATTTGAAATATTTCATCGAATATTTCTGGAAACATCATATGATATGGTGTGAGATTATAAGTCTCGTCGTTCCTAGAATAAATGTTTTAAATATATTAAATATCACGCATGTGTAGTTTTTTTTGGGAATGTTGAATAAACCATGAAGGTGGTGGATTTGAAATCATAACAAAACATTGATTAAAGAACAAATGTTTTTCCATTTTAGTGATATAAACATTGTCAGTTTCAGGTGTATGGTTAATCTGAATTCACATACAAATTAAAAAAATTAATAAAAAAATATTTATTTAATTATGATGCTGTAGAGACAAAATAAAATACAATATAAAACTATTTATAACCAAATTTTAATCTTTTCTTAATAACCATGAAACGTGATCACGAATCTGGTGGTGGAATATATGTGGATGGATACAGAAGGATCAGGCTTTATGGATTGTTGTGATAAATGGATTCAAGGATCTCACTAACCAAGACAGTGAATATTATTTCATTGTTAGAAATGGATTAAAATCAATGTAGGGAACTTTTTGTTTGTATTCAATACCATTTTTTATCCTATAATGAACAAAAATCAATTGAATATTGGATTGATTCATAGATCAACCAATTTCCTCGTATAGTCTATCCAAGGGATTTTGGGACAATAATTAACTTATTTGTTTCTTAATATCTATAACACTTTTTTCAACATCCCTATGACAAAATATTAGTGATCAAACTGATCAAAGGCGATGTTTCATTCTTCATTCATATTTATTATGGTTTTCTCTACTTATTTTATATGCGTTCATTGTTGGAGTATAAATTTTGACTACATTTAAATGAATACCCTTTGAATAGTCATTGCACATTAAATATTTGGTATAATGGATTGTTATCATAGACAAGATAAGGAGATAAGATGACATGTTTGTAGTTGATAGCTATAGAAGTAGATCAATAAATACATCAGTTGTGGAATAGAGATCCTCTTGCATAGTTCTTCTCATCGGGATGAGTAGAGGCGGCATGAGGCCTGATGGCGATGAATTCATTGTAATAGGCCATCCCACTATGATGGAAATCCTCAAAAGGATAAATATCCATGTTATTTGTTATGTTTCATGGAAGATATAAAGAAATCAGGTTGTGTGGAGGAAGACGTGTGATGTTATTTCATGGGATCTATGAAAAATCAAACAATATTGATTTTTGTCTCATGAACACATACCATAAAGTCAATTTTGTGCGGCCCATTGGGTTTCAGTATAAATATTTGTACCACACTTCATGTGGCCCATAACTAACTAGCTCATCTTGTATATATATTACATGTCTGTGATTTCTTGTGGCCTTACACACAATTTTTGTAGGCCACACTTTGTGTATATTCTAGAAGAAGGATCATCATGTGCATAGTGTATGCACCTCATAATTCGAGTATCCCCACATGTCATTCTTTTTGGGGTACAATTTGTGTACTTAAGAAAATACATGGTCATGGTTAGGACACACGTTGATTTATATAAAAAATATCTACATGTCGTGTTCCACTGGGACACACTATGTGTTGTGGAAAAGAATTTTTCATGTGAGAGATAGCTATGGGTAGTACCAGACATAGTGATAGACACTGTGTACCCCTATGGGACATGGACTGTACTCCTTTGAATATAAGTTAGATTTCTCATTATTCTAATATCATATTTTTTGTGAGGTATTTTTAGATTCCTCATACCAATATTGTTTGAGTTTGTTACCTTGGTCTATTACTACGAGTGTTTAGTGTGTTATGATATTCTAATAAATAGGGTGACCCCTATAGCTTTTGGATGATCTGTACAGTGACAGAATGGTCCATTTTTCTATAGTGAGTTTTCATAGACCACTTTGACTACTGAATTAGTGTCTTGTAGCATATACACATCTAAGAAGCCGGGAACTGTTGTTATGTACCATTTTTATATCATAGATGGGGATTTTCAAAATTTGAAGGCCAATAATTACAGGGGTGATTCCATATCAAGGTGGTTTTCTTCAAGTAGGGTCTAGTAACCCCATGCGATCCCTAGGAAATAACTCCTACCCATGTATCAAGATATAATCATTATGATGAGGTTTATTTTTTATTGAGTGTTTATCTTGGATAAACCCTCTTGGTTTTCTTTGAATTGAGACATAGAGAGAGTGGTCTCTAGGATGATTGTCATTAGTGGTTGTATAGATCGTAGAGTGTGTTATACCAGATGATAATTGTATATAACCCTCAAGAAAAAATCTTGGGATGGATTTACGAATCATATCATATACTGATATTATTTTCCTACTACAAGAATATCTTGAATTTTTATTGTATCTCTCGCCATATGATTAACATATCTTATGATTACGTAACTACTTTGGATGATTTCTATTTGATTATTTTGAGGTGTCATTCTAGGTATTGCAATACCCACCCCTTAATGGGATATTCCCAAAAAGTCATGTCTTATGTAGATGACAAAACTTTTGCAGAGTCAATGGTGGAATATGAGTATGTGTAGCTAGTTTTGGATTGACATTCCGAGGAATACTACAATTTTTCATTTGAACACATCCCATTGTATTAATTAAGGTAACATTTTACATTACAGTTTTTTGGGCTTGTATTTAGTCCCTTTTTACCAATTCTAATACATTTTTCATATTATATCCTTAGGATTATAGATTTATGAATGAATTTGTATTCGTTGTTTTACATTCCAGCATTGTATAGGATTGGATATGTGTGCATAAATTCATGTACCTTATAATAATTCCTCTCTTGTGTGTGATATGCCTTCTTGGTGATCATCTAAAGCCTATGTCCTATTCTAGGATCTATTAGGGTAGTTGTATATCATGCCCCATTGAATTGGGTTTTTATAAAATGGTATCTGATCTATTACCTAGCCTAATATGTTATGAAACTACCTAATCGTTGGATCTGAGATAATATTTTATTTTTTCTAGCTTTGATGATTGGTTTGTGAACTAGGGAGAGAGTGTTATACTGTTTCGTGATTGGCTCTTAGACCAGGTTGTCTAGTGTTGCTGTGGAATCCAATGTATCCATTCACCAAGAATATGATATCATTCTTTTTGAGTCAGTATCTATAGAAATTGGTTAAAAATCCATTGTACAAGAATCTTATTGTAATGGGTTTTGGTTCCATCTACTTCTTGACTAATCTCTAGTGAAGTATTCATTAACCTTGGTATGTCGCTATAATCATTTAGATGCCTCTATAATGATAGCCATCTTGGAATATGAGATAGTTTTGTGGTTATGGAAAAATGAGTGAGGGTGATTATATTTAGGGACCCACTTTTTAGGTGGTTTCTCCAGGTGGTTGCTGAGATGTTATACCACATGTTTAGAAGTGCATATATCATTCCGTGGATATAGTAGATGATCATCCAAGTGTTGAGATGTTTATTGCTCTATAAATATTGGAATATGTTATAAAAATTAATGGTTTTTTATATGAGTTCTAGTGTCGGTAACTTATATGGTTTCTAAATGTGAAATGACCATATGCATAAGGGGTTTTACTCGATCTAGAGGATCGGGTTCCAAGAATGTGTAGGCTGAAACCAATCAAATGGTTTCACATGTGACCCGTTTTCTCCATGAAGTATCATTTGGATCTGGTGGTATCAAAAAATGACACACATATTTTTATCGTGCATTATAATTTCCGTATTTATTGATCATCCAAATTGAATAGTTGTTAAGACCCCCTTATAAGGAGGTAGAAGACTGGAGTGAGCCTGTGGTGTGAATGTCCCGCTTGAATGATACACCAATAAGAATATATTATAGGAGGCATGCCTTCTCTAGGATGATCTGGCTAATGAATAAACCCATTTAAGGTGATGTTTTACTTGTATTTATACATGAAAGGAAGAGATACAATTCCCCCAACATGACGTGTTCTTGAGATTCTAACGAAAATTGTATTAGCGAGTAAATTCTACCAAAAGTGGATAATGTCAAGGTGTGGTGGATGATTCGTTATGGATTGTGTGTTTACGTTTGGATGATGTATCATGTTTTAGGATTAGTTCTTCTTTGAGTTAGAAAGGTGGGATAGGCAATGAATGACTTCCAATTAGTAGCAACTCACAAAGGATTTGAATGTGGTTTGTGGTATGATGTGTGACCTCACCGGGCCAGTTGTGGTTATCACACTATTTCATGAGCCACTAGTCCATATGTGTGTCTCATTTAAAAGACCTAGTAATACCAATGGTGTAGTTGTTATCAAACATTCTCTTTGAGACTCATATAAAGAGGATCATTGATTACACACTTCTACCAATAGTGTTACCTGATTCTTGGAGTAGGTAGAGAGCCTTTCATGGAATCTCTTCATATTGGTAGTGGTATCCCATAGTGAATTCCTCATTATGGATCATTTTATTGGGAAATATTTTTACTCTATTGATATGGAGTGATCCTATAAAATGAATTACGTGTTCATGTATAGTATTTTATGACTAACATCATATTATTTTAATAGAGATACCATTAGAGTAGTAGAAGCTTTGAGTTTTCTTTTTCTATGATTGTAGTGAAGTGTGAGGGAACCCATCATGATGAATTGTTGATTTTACCTCCAAAATATGTGTTTTATTTTTACGTGGATAGGCACCGGGGATGGTATAATGTATACACTTTTATACCAGATGGAGCTAGGTTTCATTAATAACTAAAGATGTAATCATTAGTTTTTAGTGAAAGGGATATTTGTAATACCTACTATGTTTTTATAGACCTTCCTACATTGTTTTTATGAGAGGAGGATAAGTTATTAAGGTTAAATAAATATTGGTGTCACATGGAACATGTGACATAAGGGAAAGTATCTGGTCTTGAGAGTCGATAAGCTCTTGGACCTTAGGATGTAGGTGAAGTAGATCTCAAATTTTGAGCTCTGTATGGTTTATAATCTAATCTAGGTTTGATAGGTGGACAAATCGAGAATGGATTACTAGAACTTCTATGGTTTCTTTGTGTACATGGTGATATAATTTTGTGTATTGAATTCCATAGTAAAGGTCATGATAGTTATGGGCAGGATACTAACTCCTTATTGGATTTCTTTTTTGTCCTAATTGATGATACCATCGTGCTATTGGTGTAAGAGTTGGAGAACACAAGACATGAGAGGATGGTGTTAAAAATTCTCTACGATCTCTAGTCATATCATCTCACACATAGAGTCAGTTCTTATAAAACAAATTCATATACATGGGAGTGAAAATGGGCAGAATAATGTTTTAGGTGGTTTGGTCATGAGGCCCACAGATGGCATGATAGTGGCATAATATTCTCAAAATAAGGTCTTCTCATAAACTTTTTTCTAGTGAAGTGATGGATAATGTGATATAATTTCTGTTTAACCAATTAGGGTGAGGGTCGTGTTGTGTACCTCTAGTAGATTGTTGATTCCCTTTTTATATTATGAGATCCAAGAAGATATGACACTGAGATATAAATTGAGAGGATTTGTTTGACTAATTATCCTTAGGATATGTTCATGATTGAAATTACTTGAAGGATGGAATCACTCCATCCTTCTCCAGAGATGAATATTAATTCCGATCATGACATAAGAAGATGATTTAAAGAGTTTTTGACATAATAATTAAAAATATTGGAGGGGATAATGTACTAGGTTATCATGGAATTTTATGGGTAGAAAAGGTATTTCTAATAATTTTCTATTTTAAAATATTAATCAATAATCTGTTTATGTGTAATGAGAAATAGAGCATTGTAAAGAGTTAATGAAACTTTTTCATGCTTGAGGTTGTCCAAATTTATTGAATCCCCTCGATGATCATTAAATACTACAACAGATATATCACATCACGATTAGAGAGATGATAGTGGAAGCCTTTGCTGAATCATTTGTAGTTGGGTGCATTGTTTCGCCCCAATTAGTTGTCTAGGTAAAGGATGGTTGTTTTGTTTCTTATAAAAATGTTTCATTTTTGAATTTCTGTTTTTTTAGAATTGTTTTGAGGATCATTGAACATCAATGGGGGTTTCATATTACGATGAATATCACTCAACCACTAGTATTATAGAACATATAGGACACTTTTATACTAGTCAGAACCTGTATTGAACTGTTCATAGGTCCTAGTTTTGGTTCTAGTGATTGTTCAAAAGGGTTTTTTTAATCCCAGGGACGATGAAGACTACCCAATAATAATCATGACTCCTCAGGGGACTAATAAAATAGGCCATTGAGGTGTAGGGTTATATAGTCATAGTCTGGGAGGCGTGCTATCTCTAGTAATATTATGTCCATGATTTTCTTTCTTCTATGTTGGGTTAGTGAGGTTGTGTATAACATAACTCTGTGGCCACCATAGTTTTGGTTTTTTAGAGTTCTCCATACTTCACAGCTGAGGAGGTTTGTGAACAAATTGTTTAGGATTTAAAACTGGGTGAGATGGGATATGTGAGTGGATATTTTTTTGAGAAGCCAATATATTTGAGAATCAGTAATGTGAGGACCCTTCGTGAGGGAGTTTTTCCCAAGGGTTTGTGTTGTGGAAAGAACATGAATATATTTGGAGAGACTATTGGAGAAGGAGACCTAGCTGAGAGCTCAATATCCTCACCATTTTCTTAGTTAGTTCTGTTTTGGGGATAAAATTACTAGTAAGGGGTAATAATGTAATGTCCTTGTTTTTTTCATGTAAAACTATTGAATATTTCTAATAATATTTCTAGAAACTTGTATTGAGATGTTGTGTGATTATGAGGCTCAGTATTCCCAGATTAAATTTATGAAATATTTTAAATATATTAAATATCACATTCACATAGTTTTCATATAAAATTTTAATAACTTTTAAATGGCTTCCCATGATGAAAATCTAAGCTAATTGTTGAGTTCAGAACATTGGTTTTACCTTAGGTGTGACATAAAAATTGGAAATGCGAGGCATTTGAATAATGAGAACTTGAAGTTGAATAAATAGAATGAATAAAAGAATTTAATTATTTTATTTAGATGGTTCAATGATGGATTAAACAAATTTATAGGCACGATTATAATGAAATTTAAGAGTTCCCACATAACCAAGGAATTTTATAGAGGATCCCATGGAGTTTCATCTATGGATGGACACTAAAAGATCGATATATGATTATTTGTATGATAAAAAACCCAAAGATATCAACAAAAATTAGGAAATAGATTTTTCAATTTTCATAGATACATCCAAAATGGGGTATAATGTTCTTTTTTCATTTTCCTTCATATTTGACCCCACAATTAATGATAATAAATTAACTATAATATTGATCTGTGGATTATTCATTTTAAAATTATGTGATATCAATGGTATTAGGGAATGATATTTTTTCGGTTTTTTCATTGGCTTTTATAACTCTTTATTAGTCATCCATATGATAGTGGATATGTGATGAAATGGAAAATTTTCAAGGTTTGTTCCTCAAATTTACGTTTTTATGATTTTATTTTAGATTTTCTAGTGTATTCAACTTTTGTATTTCTATTTGGAATATAATTTGATGAATACTCAGTGAATGATCATATTGAATAGATCGTTGCTAAAAAGGATCATTACACTAGGTCAAGGATGAAAGTTCAATGGTGTGATTGTGGAATATGAAAATGGATGTAGTTCCATGAATTTATTAGTTGAGAATCATAGATTCTCATAAAAACTTCATCATTTGTAGATTATGAGTGGAATTGAGAGGTATGATGGCATTGATTTTATTGCTGGAGTCTGGCCAATGGTGGTGTGCAGGCTCAACCAGATCATGATTCATGTTCTTTAGCAATTTCGTGAGAAGATGTGAGGAAATAAAAAGTTTTTAAGGGATACACATGATGTTATTATTCTAGTTTTGTAAAAAAACATGACTACACGACGTGTAGTCCCATAAAAAAAAAGTTGTAATAAATTATATTCAGAATATTGTTTTAAGTGTGGTGATAATTATCACAATTTGTGTTACATGCATCACACATTGTGTGACCCTTAGATAATGTGCTCGAAGTGTACAGGGTGTGCACAGCCAAGAATCTGGGTGACTATACATGAAGTGTAGTTCATGAAAGACACCATGATAACCATAACAAGAGCCTACACATGCTTAGGTTATACATTCCAGGAGGTCATGTATCCTCACAGTTCATTTCTACTAGGATATTCTCTGTATATGTTGGAAACTACATGGGCACTGGAATGGAACACACCATGTTACATCCCATACATAAACACATCATGTAACTTTGGGAAATGATGTGTATTGTTTAATTGTTTGTACCATTTGAGTGTAAGACATGGTCAGAACAATAAATTGTTATAAAAATCCTATAACCCCAAGGACATGTTGTTTACCCTTTTGGTGACATGTTGGATTCCTCATTATTCTTAGCTCAACATTATTATTTGATCATATGAGCTTCCCTAGACCAATATCGATTGAGTTTGTTCCCGTGGTCCATTACTATGGAATTTTGGTGTAGTATCACATTTTCATGATAGAAGGTGACCCACTATTAATTTGGGATTATTTTGTAAATTGAATGTGTGTTCCCTTTTTCAAGAGTTTGATTTCTCAGATGGCTTCGATTATTGAATGAGTGATTTGGATAATGTATCCCTCACAGGGGCCTATAGTGATCCTCATCTAACTTTATTATAAATTAAAAGGGGTTTTAAAATTTTTTACCAATATTTATATGGGAGTTGGTCCCCTATATTGTAGGATGTTTTCATTACGGTGTAGTGTCCCAACAGGGAGCCTTAAGTGTTGACCCCCAATATGTTTCTCGAGATACTATCATTCTAAAGCGGTGTATTCCAGTTGAGTGTGTTTCTTAGATAAATCCTTTTAGTTTCTTTATATCGATACATGAAAAAACATGAACAATATAATTAGTGTCTTTATTTATATTATACATCGTAGAGTGTGTTATCCCAAATGATTGTTGTATGGTTCCATCAATTAGGAATGCATAGCAGGATTTAATGTTGTGATCATACCTTGATATTTTCTTGTCTAGTATGAGTATATTTGGATGTTTTATTATATATATATATCTTTATTATGTACATATAATTTTATATGATGAATACATTTGATGCTTTGTGTTTTGTAATTTTATAGTTTCGCAATTGTTATTCATATACTCATCCATATAGGGGATCTTAATGCATGTTTCACGACTTATTTAGATTGAGGTTCTTTCTATAAAATCCTTGGTGGAATAGGAATGGGTGGAGCTAGTTTGGGCTAGAGAAACTTTGTTATCTTCTTATGTAGAATTTGACATTTTTCCCTTGGTTTTGAATAGTTTCTTCTTTACATTCTGATTTCATTGGGCTTATATTTGGAACCTTTTAACAATTTCTTGTACTTTTTGTGGAACTCTATTTGTGGGATTATAAATATATCCATACAATATTATCAACTATTTTATATATCATCATTGTACAGTATTTGAAATGTGTGTGTTCATAATGGTACCTTAGGCTAATGCCCCCCATGTCTATGATATGCCTTCTTGGTGCTAGTTTCCACCCCATAGATAAATAGAGGTGGGAGTGGAGTAGTTTTGTATTAGGTCCAGTCGGGTCAGGTCACAACATGATGTTTTCAAGTTTACTATGATTCCATACCATAATATTTTATGCATACAAACTAACTATTCCATATTTTTATATAAAATGACCCAGGATTCTCAAAATGTATATTACATATTTTTATGTGATTATTCATTATATTACACTAATATATAGTAGAGGAACATAATATTTTAGTACCTTTGGAAACAGGGAACTAAATCCTCTAATTTGGTGAATTTACTTCATAATATACCGTAAATATCATCCCCATTCTTACTCATACAAATAACCATTATTTATTACCTGGTATAGGATACATAAGAATGGGTGAGTATAGATGATCGTTAAGGGTAAAAAATGGAAGGTATATAAGCATAAGATGAGAATAAAGGTATGAATATATAATAATATCATTTTATGTGAATACCCATCAGATCAATGAATCATAATATTTAATCATTGGATTAAATATTGAATATTCATGAACCAAAAATCATAAGGGGTTCAATAGAACAAAATATGAAAGAATAAAATAGATATAAGACATTAATTTGTGGTAGAGACATAAACTTGTAATATAATTACCTATAATTCAATGATAATTTTTAAGCACAATGTCTTCTCTTTCTGAGAATGTGCATCTCCCACCACTTCTATTGAAAACTTATTTGACCAATTTCAATAATTGCTACGAGATATTTCATCTAGAAAATCAACTTCCACCACCTCCCAATTCATCATCCTCACTCTCATGGACACTTTTCTATTCATTGGATGCCTTGAATGAGCTAGATCTATCTAATAAACCTCTATCACCACCCCAAAATCTGATATATTTGCTTTCTGGGCATCAAATATCAACATCACTTGACTGGTGTGCTTGTCGTGTTGATTAGGACAAGCTTCCTCCGGATGATTCTCATTCCCTAATTGTGAGTACATACATAAATGAAATTTTGTGGCACCCCTAACATTCTATATTGGTGGGATTTTTCCCATTTTCATAGTATTCTTTAGCCAACATTTCTCAGTCATTGATGTAAGGATACATCTATCTAGAATTTCTATAGTATTCTTTCAAAGTGGCATCCCCAATCCATCAATGGACTTTCGTTTCTCTATTTGGATAGAACCATCATCTACAACCAATTTTTAAATCATATTTTTCTTCATCATACAATGAAATTCCAAAAGGGTTTTCCTTTCCTAATCGATGGTATTTCTGTGTAATCTTGGATTGAAGGGAAGATTTCATTATGGCATAGTCCAAAAAATCCAGATGTTGTTGTAACCATGTGTTTCATATATTTCCTTTCTCGGATTGATTCCATGTGGGTATTGATTAAACCATTGTATCTATATGATTTGACATTAGAGGGATCCCATTTCCATTTCAGAATCAGTAGTTCCTTGGATCCATCATTAATTTTGTTCGTACTTTCCTCTATGTGGATGACTACATGATTCAGGTGTTGGACTCTGAGGTTGCCAAAAAAAAATTAGAGTTGGATCTCTTATCCTATCTTCCAAACCACATATTTCTCAAAGAGAGTGATAATTTAAAATGGTGGTAGCACATAGTCCCCTCCTCGTCACTAGTTTTTTCTCAAAATAAAAACATCAATGTCACTCTATCCAATCAGGTAGAAGATTCGCATCGCAGAGCAACCCTCCCATGCAAGTTGTTAAGCATTCTAGTAGTGGTGTGCATCATCATCCTCCTCCTCCGTTCCATAATCATAAGGATCAATCATCCTCTCCACTTCTTCCCCCAACCCTCATCCTCCTTTCCATGCTCATAGGGATTTTTCTACCCCTTCTCCCCTACACCTTCCTATCTATCATGACACCATTCTTTGTCGCCCAATATATGATTTTTCTGACTCCTTTGAGAAGTCCATCAGTTATCCCCCTAAAACCCATTTTAGTGATGTTTTATTTAATTATACTAATCTCTATATCCTTACTATATTTAAATATTCTATTTCTTCTTAGTTATCCTCAATTATTCAAAAAAGTTATTCCCCCCCCATGTTCTCAAATTCACTCCTTGACCAACTATTCTCTGTGCTCAGAGAGCTCTTACCCCTACATCCACTCTAACTGAATCCTCCCCTACTAATGTTGCCTCCCCAAAAAATCACTCAATATGTATCTTGAAGGTCTCAAAACTTCAATCAGCATAGGATCAGGGCTTAAATTCTTCTAATTATCTAATCCTCTTATCTTCATCTCCCCCCTCCCCACCTTCCAATTGAGTGAAAACAAGATTCCAGCTTCATCATCTAGATTACCTCTCTTATCCTCCTATATATATTGAAATGGAGGATTCCAAATACATGTTTCCCATCCATAAATGATGACCTTCATTATTTTTAATGCTCTTGGGATAGTACCATGGGTTACGAAATATTTTTGGAATCAAAAGATTAGTGAGGACAATGTATCTGGGAATGATGTTTTGGAACCAAAACAACTCCCATCCAACCTATATATTTTTTTATTATTGATTATAGTTTCGGAAGTGCATGAATTTCTCCCCTACCCATGCTGGCTTCCCAAAAAATCATTCTTGTATGATATTTTTGATACAGCATCCCATGATTCATTGTGGAGGATCTTACAGTCTTTGATCCGTATGATCATCCATATATTGTGGTAGGGGACAAAAACAATTTTTTTGATCCTATAGAAATGAATGGTATAGGAAATTTCTCTAACAAATCCATCTAGGACTTTTCAATGTTTTAATTGCTTGTGGGTCTTTTTTACCATGTCTACAATGAAGATTGCTCCACATGGTATAAAAATAAAAGAGTTTCTGACAGAACATTGTGTCTTCTGGATAGATGTGTGGTGAAATTTTAGGCTGTCTATACACTCTCATACTATAAAGTCACCCAGATATTCAGAGATCTCTAAAATCACTCCATATCCATGTTAATCTACGTTACAGAGATATTAGAAATGACAATTTTTCATTTCTTAAAAGTGAGATTTTATATCAAAATTTTCATTAGTTTTTGGATGCATCTAGGAAGAAGATGGAATTGTGAATCTACTAGGTACCCTTGTATAATAAATTGACCTTCCTCAAAAAATACCTTCAAAATTTGTCTAAAAAATGCGACTGCATATTTCATTGTTTGGAATCCTTTTCTAAAGGGGTCACTATACTTGAAATTTGGCATGAGAAATCATGAGATCCCATCATATTTAATTAGATATCAAAAATAAAAAGTAAGTCTTGAGGATGTGATTCTTTTTCAATATATTTTATCACACAAATTTTCATAAGTGACATGGATTAAATATGGGAATAAAAACCCTTCATATTTCCATGCTTTCATTGAGGAGAGATCCCACACGATCATCCCTAACATCGTTTGAGAGGGTGGACCATTTACAATGGACCGTAATGAATAAGGAGGTGTGTAATCTTTATTATTTTTTATATTTTTGCAGGAACTGATTCTTTGAGGCAAAATAGCTACCCATCGAGTCTAGAAGAAATATTTGAACCTATTCCTCAGGTGGTCTTGGATGAAGACAACTCTATTATAGAAGTTATCCTAGAAGATCAAGGAATTGTATATGTAGTTAAAGCATTGGACCCATCAATTATTCTTGGCCCGGATGGCTTCCCTGGAATATTCTTCTCCCCTTATTGGGAGACCCCCAAAATCCTTATGATTAACATAGTGTATGATTTGATTCGAGGTGGTAACATTCCGAGAGTGGACAATGTAACTTCTCTCTCATCCCATAGAGGAAGGATCTATTCTCTATTAAGAAATATAGGATAATAAGTATGTGAAACAACCCTTATAGAGTCTTCACATGCATTATTAATGTGAATCAATTCTATTTTCTATGTTAGTGGGTTTCAATTGAGAAATATGGTTTTATAAGGGGAAGATAAATTCAATGGGAGATAGAAGTGGTGAAATAAATGATTTATAATATCTAAAAAAATTTAAAGGTAGAAAAATGGTCCTCATAATGGATACGGAAAAGGATTATGATC
Organism: Viscum album; assembly: GCA_963277665.1. Lineage (NCBI taxonomy): Eukaryota > Viridiplantae > Streptophyta > Magnoliopsida > Santalales > Viscaceae > Viscum > Viscum album. The sequence goes on from OY728140.1 coordinate 2,078,776,381, forward strand.
AAATTGAAATGTCATTTATTATTTTAGTTCTCTCATGTTTGGGTTTTTCTAGAAGAATTACAGACATTATATTTTGATACATTAGATCTCCTTGGCTCGGTATAATGATTCTTGAAAAAAATTAAAGATTCGTTAAGCCAATATGTGGTCTTTGGTAAGGTGGCCCTATTTTTTCTAGTTTGTCGGTGCTCATGAAAAATACCCTAACAAAACTCTTTATAAAGAGTAATATGGTGAGAAAGTTGGGAAATTTTAGTAAAGACATGTTTCACATTTGATGTTTTTAGAGTACACAATTTTCTTATCAATGGTGGAATGCAATAGGTTTTGTAAACCAACCAAATTCTTGATGATTACTGTAGTTGGAGTATAAAACTTATAAATTATGATAAAGGAATTATTTTATATTCAAATAGGTGTACAAGAAACATAATTTCCTCTATTTAATCCAATCGTTCTATTCATAAGACAAATTTCACCATTGAATACTTGGGTGTTCCAATATCTAATTAAATGATTCAACATCACCATTTTGATAGTGTATTGAAGAATATATCCAAACGCATCACTAATTTGAAAAGTCACATTCTCTCTTTTTGATATAGGATCACTTTGATAAACCATGTTCTCTAATCAATTCTCATGCTTGATTTTTCCTCCATCATGGTGCCTAAGGATATTATTTCTCATATTAAAAATATAATGACTTTTTTCCTCTTGGATGCATATGGTGAGGGAAAATTTCATTGAGCTTCATGGTCTAGGTTGGAAAACCCCACATATTAGGGAGGCAGTATTGTTGTGGACATCGCTAGAACTGTGCATGCTATGCTTGAAAAGGTGATCCAAGAATATCAGGATCTTTGATTGAATTTGGGAAACCGGTCTAGATTCAAGTAAGGTAATGATTTGGACATTTAGTGGGCGAGGACCTCTGTACATTGAGGTAAAATATTTTAGTTAATTCTAGTATTGGATCTCCATATGCACCAGATTTTGGGTAGAGGTGATATCTCTTATTAGCTTGATAACTGTGATGGTTCCAGAATTGATTTCCTAGGTTTCCCATTTTCTGATGTGATATAAAAGCAGCGGAGTATGTTTCTAGATTTTTTTCATTCTACCCTCCTAACCTATCAACACACAACTTTTTATCTCATCGATCTCACATCCGAACAAGCTCAATTAATTTATTATGGATATACATCAAGCACCATCTAAGTTAATGAATAATGCACCTTTCATTACTCTAAAGTGGAATGTGATCCTTGGGGGATCACTAATGGATAAATTAGTCTATTGAAAATATAGATTTTCTCAAACAGATAGTATTCCACAATGTAGTACCCACAAATGAAAATATTAGTCTCTTCGGTAGCCAGATTGCTTTCATGTGCATCTACTATGTCGATCGATGCATGGAGTATTCAATAAATATTTTCTTTTAAATCTAATGGGATAAATAGTCTTTGTTTAATTTTAGGGGATTCAAGGGATTACATGTTTAATACTATAATGGTCTTGTTTTTTAGGGTAAATGGTTTCGCAGGTTTTAGGGTAATCGAATCGAGCAGAAATCTCGAGTCCTCTAAATGATGGTGGGATGCTGGAAAATTTTAAAAACAATAATTAAATATATCTTTTATGGATATACATTCTTATCTAAGGTGGTTTTATTTTCAACTAAAAATACACATCAATATTTGGTGAAATAGTTTAAATGTTGTAAATTTAATACATCTCTAATGTTCCTTAATAATTATGGGAAATCATCTCCCTACCCCCATTATCACCTTGATTGATAGATTAAATAGTCCTCTCCCTAAATGGGTTTCAAAGTAAACATTGATGGCTCTTGTAGAATGGTTTTGATAAGGCGGTAAAATTGTTCGTGATCATAGAGGATATTCTATCTTGGCATCCTCATCTTCATACGGACATGAAGAATCTCTATATGTGGAGGCCAATTCCATGCTATTTGTCCTTCAAATGTGTGGTATAGATAATATCTCTCTAGATTATGTGGATACTGATTCACATATTCTCATTAATGTCATATCTGGGAATTCCACCAAAACATGGACTATATCCTATCATGTCTAAATGTGAAGAAAACTGATCCAAGGAATGAGGATCACCTATCACACCTACCGTGATGGGAATAGAGTTGGTGACTTCTTTTCATATAGAGTTAACTAGAATGAATCACTCACCTCATTCTGTAGTATCATCTCATTCCTTTTGGAGGGTTTGAGAATTATTATTAGTGATATGATGGGTGTTTTTTTTAATCCCCTTAGTCACCTTTTTTCCTTTTCTCACATTCTGGTGGTCTGAGCCATTTCTTTATATAAATATTCAAATTTCAAACAAAAATGGGATCATTTACATAAAAATATAATGTAAATTCATGGGGATAACACCTACTATGTTAGACACACCACCATACCCAATCATAGTAATTTCATTATAAGGGATCAGTTTTCCCCATCTTCCCAAGGTGGATCAAGAGAACATACTTTTTTGAATGATTATCTCATGAGATATAAATCCTTACCCAATGCAATGGAGGGAGATATAAGCCCCACAAGTCAGTCAAGTATAACTATAAATATGTTTTCCACATTTCCATAAATCATTCACCATGTCATATCCCATGAAAGGAAATTGGTTTCATAAAAACATCATAACAACATTACTGAAAAAAATAAATACTTTTCATAAGTATCAATCCATCATAAAAATAATCATTTAATGTCATGACTCGTCCCCCGGGGCCCATGTCGTAACTACCCCAAGCCAGCCTTCCATAGGCCAGGGGCTGGCGACTATCACCAATGGCATAAATCCCTATAACGGGAAGGAATTTCCTTTATGAAACGTAAACACACACACAACCAGAGCACAAGTAGAAGAAAATACTATGTAAGAAATATAAAAAGTGTGCTGAAAGTAAAAAGGGGGACAGAAATACAAGACCAATAGTAAAGTACATGAGAAAGAAAAAACAACAGGAAGGTGTCAAGCTGCTCTTGGTTCGTCCTCTGGAGTCTCTACCTGAAGGGTTTGTACAGATAGCCACCTCAGCTCTCCACGTCTGTCTGTCACCTCCGGGTACCATCTCGTCGTGAAGTCCAGCTCCGGGAACCGTCTTGTTGTTATGTCCATCTCCGGATACCGTCTAGCTCTACAAGCCTCAACCACGATCAGTGATTTCCCTAGTCTGCAACCAACAAAACGTAGTGCGAGAGAATCCCAGGTAGGGGTGAGTATACGATACTCAGTAGGGACCCTAAGACCCTCGAAGGTCTCTCTGAATCCAAAAAGGATAAACCACGAAAAATATACAATCACGATGTATCATCTAACACTACATCGGTATATGCCCATACATATAGCTAAGTCATCAAATCCAGTTCAGCTCCAACTCACGAGCTCAAGTACAATCCAGTCCACTTAGGAATGTAAAACTTAATCCACACAGGAAATCATAAACCAATCCACACAGGATATCATGTCAATCACATCGAATATAATTATTTAAGGTCAAGAGTCATCTCACACAAGTACACTACTCATGAAGAGGGGTGGAGATGATTAGATGTAGCCTCTGAATCATCTCCTCTTCCGAACCCACGTAGGTTCCAAGTTTAGTAGTCGTCGCTGCCGATCCCACGAAGGATCCAAGTATAGTGGTCGTCGTCGTCAAACCCACGGAGGATCCCATCATAGTAGTCGAACCCACGGAGGATCCCAGCACGGTAGTCGAACCCATGGAGGACCCAGTAATGTAGTCGTCCTCGTCGAACCCATGGAGGATCCTAGCATGGTAGTCGAACCCACGGAGGATCCCAGTATAGTAGTCGTCCTCGTCGAACCCACGGAGGATACCAGTACGGTAGTCATCCTTGTCGAACCAACAGAGGATCCAGTATGGTAGTCATCCTCGTCAAACCCACAGAGGATTCCAGTACAATCATCGTCATCCTCACAGTCAGAGCCAGTTCTAGGGTTCCTGCACATAGCACGCTCATTCCGGGAGGATCCGCTCCACGATCCAGGGGTTTGATACATCAACTATCACGTATACTAGAGTTGATGTATCACTATTTTCTTTCTCGGCAATAGGAACTCAACGCGATAGACGACGCGTCAATCGGACGCCCAAACTGAGAGTTATTGGCCTTTTCGTCCTAGGGCCCCGGTTGGTTTTTAAGTCAAAACCAACCCGACCGTACTCCAACTATGTCCAAACTTCGATCGGAGTAAGCCAAAAGAACTGTCTCACTAAGAGGAATCCACCAAAGTTGATGACACATCAATCGGCCGTCCGGAGCTCGAGTTATAAGTGTGTCCGCTTTGAGGGCCCAGTTGGTTTCGTGTTCGAACAAACCTGGTGGTACACAATGTTCTTCGAAACCTTGAGTGTAATACACTGAAATGACTATCTCGATCCAAATATCACATCAAAACTGACGGTGCGTCGATCGGAGGTCAGTAGCCCATGTTACAGACGTTTGAACGAATATGTCTATTTTTAGGGGGGTTTGGGCCCGGACCGACCCGGGCCAAAACCCCCTGGGTTGCCTGAACTGGGCTGACCCGGCCCGGGTCTGGGTCTGGCCCATTAAAGAGCAGCCTGGCCTGGCTGGCAGGGCTTGGCCCGCCGGCGCGACCCGGCCCAGCCGACGTGGCACGGCCTTGTGCGGGCGGCCCGGCCCGACCCGTTGTGGCCGGTTTGGCCTGAGCGGCTCAGCGCTGGCCGAGCAGGGCGGCACGGCGCTGGACGTGCAGATGCAGAAGGGGGGGGGGGGCTACCCCCTTGTTTTGTAATGGAGGCCCCCCACAAGGGGGCTCACCCCTTTTCTAGCCGCCGGGGGTTACAACACCCGACCCTTCTCGATTCCGGCCGGCCGGTGAGCCGCCGCGTGACCCCCCACGGGTCTCGCCTTCCCTTACGCTGGTGGCCGGATTTCCGGCTACCCTTCCCTGCACCTCCGAGGCTTAGTCCATGGCCTTTTTCTGACAGGCACTGCGCAACGGCGCCGCGCCCCTCGGCTGCGGCCGTCCATGGTTCTCCGGCACGGCGCGACCGCACCCCGCCCCTCCGTCGCGGCCTGACTCCAGCCGCGGCTTCTTTCAGCCTCAACGGCGTGGTGCGACGGCGCCGTGCTCCTTCACCGCATTCTTCCTCGTTCCCGTGCGGTGTCGTTGCACCGTGCCACCTTTTTTTGAGCCGCAACAAGTACAACAAAAAGGGGGAGGAGGGTCGACCGTGATCGTGTGGTTCGGCCCCCTCTCGTTAATTCGATATGAAGAGGCTAAAGAATTTAACGTTGGATGGAAAAAGAATATTCCTGACCACAAAACCAAACCCCTACCTTGAAGAAGGCGTTCGTCGGTGTCGCGGTAGATAGTGTCGCGGTAGACGGCGTTGTTTCGTCAACGTCGGGAAGGATGACGCCGAGGGTGGTGTCAGCGTACTTCGTTCTTCATTGGAGGAAGAGGAAAACTCTCCAAGTGCTGGGCGTCGTGCTTTGATGCTAGCGTTCCGCCGCTTGATGATGCCATCCAGAACTCCTCCCCCTAGCCTCCTTTAAATAGGAGTGGTGGGTTCATCATTGGCACGCAAATCATAAATGCGGGATTTATGACATAGGGCCCCTTTCACTTAATCCACTATGGTGGAACATTAAAAAGGAGGAAGGTTCCTCATTAAGTAAACACATAGGCATTTAATTAATGAGAGGGAGGGGAGGTTCTTCATAAACTTGAGGGGTTGACAGGTATTAAAGAGGGAGAGGGTGTTTAATGGGGTCTTAAGAATTTTAAGGAGGTGGGGGATCATGTGGGCCCCACCCAACTTCCTCAGAACTTCGTTTCCCATAACTCATAAACCACTAGAGGCGTAATAAAAATATAATTGTAAAACAACTTTATTTTTATTCCTCACATTGTTAACATATCTTACCGAGCAAACACAACTCCATAAAAAGTCTTCCTAAGAAATTATTGTCGCTGCGGTTTCATCGGTTCCCTCAGATTCCAATTCTGAGAACTAGACCAAAAGTTAGAAAACCCACTCGTTCGTTTACTGAACATACCCATGCTAAACTTCAGAAAATTATTCTAGGCACATCGGGCCTCGAAATCAGGCACCGTCAGAAACTGCGTACTCGTAGAATTCCATAGAAAATTAAGAAAAAAAATTTCCCTTGAAATTTACGGGTCTTTACATTACTCCCACCTCAGGGCTTTACGTCCCCATAAAGATACATCTCAATCTAGGGAAACAAAAGAGGGTACTGAGCACACATCTGAGCCTCCCACTCCCAAGTGCTCTCCTGGAGGTTCCAGTGATGCCACCTGAGGCGCATTAAAGGAATCGACCATCCATGTACGACCTGCTCTGGTCGATCCTCGATCTCCACTGGGACTTCTACAAAAGTCACCCCATCGTCAAAGATATGAGTCGGGTCACGTACGTATCTCCTCAGCTGAGATACGTGGAAGTCATCGTGCACCTGGTGCAACTTAGGTGGATGGGTCAAGTAGTAAACCACCTCTCCTACCATGTTGAGGACCTAGAAGGGTCCGATGAAGCACAAAGATAACTTTCCGCCTCGGCCAAATCTTCGTAATCCACATCGAGGAAAGACCCATAAGAAAACATGGTCACCATCCTCAAACTCTAGTGGTCTACACATCCTTTCGGCATAAGACTTTTGTCGGCACTGAGCTGTCCTCATCCACTTTTGGATGACTTGAACCTTCTCTGGTCCTACAAGAGTTGCAAAGATTTCTTCTTTGCCGATAATAGAAATCTGGTCTCATCCCCTGGATGAACCACATTCTTTGCCTAATATAGTCAACCCTGACATGAATGATACTAATTCATGCCATGGATGATGTCGTAAGGCCTCGACGCTACTACCATGAGATCCAACCGTTACTCTCACGTCCAAGGGTCGAATCACACTATCGGCAGCAGTGTGTGGTCACTAGGTCTCCTTTAGTAGGAATCTTGAATGTGAAGGTCAATTCAAAATTTTAAACCAGAACCGCTTAGTATCAACTATATAAAAAGGACAGGGAAGAAAATATCACAAGAACAAGTGTCTTATATTACTGCATCTCAAGGTACAAAGACACAAAACATCCATAAACACAACATCAACAAGGCCAGAAGACACATGAACAAAAGCCTCCATGACCGAAGCTAGTCCCGCTCCTTTCCATCATCTCCCGGAGCTCCATGGTCATAAGCCTCAGCTGCCTGAAGTTGTGCTCTCCCCTATCCACCCATTCCCTGCTGTCGGAATGGTCATTCTAGTGGTGGTGGTGGTAGTTCCTCAAAGATTTTCCCACCATCCGATGCTCGGCCAGCTCCTCTTCCTCGTCTGCCTGCTCCCTGCGGACCGCCACGGTCGATCCTCTTCCTGGGAGGTCCCTCTACCACCTGCTGCTCATCTTCTGGGCGGGTCGGGCAGTCTCGAGCCATGTGACCCTACCCACCACATGCATAGAACTGCCTTCTCCTCGTGTTGCCGGATCTCCTTCGTGTGCCCCGAACAACTGAATCTGCATCCTGAGATTGCTCATATGATGGTATGGCCCACTTGGACCTCTGTGTCATCTGTCTACGACAAGCTGTAGAAGACTCCGCTATGGGTTGTCCTGCGGAGGGTCCCGCCGCTGGTGACTGCTTGGCGAGAAAACTCTCCACTAGAAGGGCTCTCTCCAACACCCCTTCCTACATCGGAATGTTGAGAGAGATCATCAATGCCCTGATCTCATGCCTCAATCCCTGCTCGAAGGTCCATGCCCTGAAGATCGGGCCCCGTACCATATCCATGGAGTAGCGCGAGAGATCAGTAAACCTTGCCGAGTACTGGGTCACAGTCTTGTTGCCCTACCGCAGCTGTAGTGACTCATAAATGGGCACTGCACGGAGGGTGGCTGGGATGAACTACGAGCGGAAGAGGCTGTCAAAGTCCATCTAAAGAAGTAATTCCTCCCCGTGCACCTGGATCATCATGCTCCACCATCTGCATGATGCCCCGTGTAAGAGACTCGCTGAAAGGATCACCATGAGGACAGCTGGTGTCCCCACTAACCTGAAAACTCGAACAACAGCCTCCATCCAATCATCGGCTACCTGAGGGTCCGTCTCCCCATAGAACCTGGGCGGTCTCTGACGCTGAAACTCGGGCAATGCACTAAGGCGACGTCCACTCTCAGCGGCTGGGGCTGGTGGCATCGGTGGCTCGGTGGGTAGAGGTATCTTCGGTGCCTCCGCTCTAGCAGGACCCCACACTGAGGCCTTGTCGCTCGGTGGGCTGTCTTCTCGCACAAAGATCGGAACCCTAGTTTGCTACCGTCGTGGGGCTATCCTGAAAAGAAACAGGTGCGCCACGGTCAAAATGGTATACCTGGTGAGCTGACTCAAAGTAATCACAAAGAAAATTTTTGAATCACACATGCAATCAATGTTTTTGTGCACTGAGTCGGAAATCAGAAGTCAGGGTCCTGGTGAATGGATACGTCAGCCTCCGCACCAACAATGGACTCCCTGGACTGATAACCACAATCAATACCCTTAACACTATTGCTTCACATAGATGAAAGATCAGAGTCCTGAGTTCTGCGGTAGAACCGAACTTCATTGATACCAATTTGTCACAACTCATCCCTCGGGGCCCGTGTTGTAACTACCCCAATCCCGCCTTCCATAGACCAGGGGCTGGAGACTAGCACCAAAGGCGTAAATCCCTATAACTGGGAAGGAATTGCCTTTATGAAATGTAAACACACACACAACCAGATTACAAGCGGATGCAAACACAAAGTAAGCAATATAACAAGTGTGATGAAAGTACAAAGGTGCCGGAAGTACTTGCCCAATGATAAAGTATAATAAAAAGACAAAACTACGAGAAGGTGTCAAACTACTCCTGGTTTGTCCTCCGGAGTCCCTACCTGAAGTGTTGGTACATATTTCCACCTCAGCTCTCCACGTCCGTCTATCACCTCCGGGTACCGTCTCGTCTTGAAGTCCACCTCCGGGTACCATCTCATCGTGAAGTCCACATCCGGGTACCGTATCGTCGTCACGTCCACCTCCGGGTACCGTCTATCTCTACTAGCCTCAACCACGATCAATGATGTCCATCTTCTGCAACCAACACAACATAGTGCGGGCGAAGCCCATGCAGGGGGTGAGTATACGATACTCAGTAGGGACGCCGAGACCCCCAACGGTCTCTCTGAATCCACAAAGAATAAACCACAAAGAAAGATACAATCACGAAGTATCATCTAACACTAGTTAGGTATATTCCCATACATATACCAAAGTCATCAAATCCAGTTCAGCTCCAACTCATGAGCTCAAGTACAATCCAGTCCACTTAGGAAAGTAAAACATAATCCACAAAAGAAAGCATAAACCAATCCACACAGGATATCAAATCAATCACATTGAAGATAATGATTGATGGTCAAGACTCAGCTCACACAGGTACTCTACTCATGAAGAGGGGTGGAGATGATTATATGTAGCCTCTGAATCATCTCATCTGTCGAACCCAGGTAGGGTCCATGTTTAGTAGTCATCGCTTCCGAACCCACGAAGGATCCAAGTATAGTGGTCATCATCACCGAACCGACGGAGGATCCCAGCACAGTAGTTGAACCCACAGAGGATCCCAGTACAGTAGTCGTCCTCGTCGAACCCACGGAGAATCCTAGCACGGTAGTCGAACCCACAGAGGATCCTAGTACAATATTCATCCTCGTCGAACAAACTGAGGATCCCAATACAATAGTCATCCTCATCGAACCCACAGAGGATCCGATATTGTAGTCATTCTCGTCGAACCCAAAGAGGATTTCAGTATAATCATCGTCGTCATCACAGTCGCAGCCAGCTCTAGCGTTATCGCACATAGCACACTCATTCCGGGATGATCTGCTCCACGAGGCAAGGGGTCGATACATCAACGGTCACGTAGACCTGAGTTGATGTATCACATAGTTCAAGCTCGACAATAGGAACTCAACGCGAGAGACGATGCATCAATCGGACGCCCGGTCTGAGAGTTATTGGCTTTTTCGTCCCAGGGGCCCGGTTGGTTTTTAAGCCAAAACTAACCCGACCGTACTCCAACTACGTCCAAACATCGAGTGGAGTAAGCCAAAAGAACCGTCTCACTAATAGAATCCAACAAAGTCGATGGCACGTCAATCGGACGTCTGGAGATCAAGTTATAAGTGTTTCCGCTCTGAGGGCCCAGTTGGTTCCTTGTTCGAACCAACCCGGTGATACCCAAAGTTCTCCGAAACCTTGAGTGTAATATACCAAAATCACCATATAGATCAAAGGATCGCATCACAACTGATGTTTTGTCGATCGGAGGTATGTAGCCCATGTTATAGACATTTGAACGAATATGTCCGTTTTTAGGGGTGTTTGGGCCTGGACCAACCCGGCCCAAAACCCCCTGGGTCGGCCCGAACTGGGTCGACCCAAATTGGGTCCAGGTCCGGCCTATTAGGGAGCTGCCCGGCCCGGTTTTCATGGACTGGTTTTCATGGCTTGGCCCTGCCGGTGTGTCCCAGCCCGACGCGGGCGGCCCAGCCCGGCCTGGTCGGCTCAGTGCTGGCCGAACAGGGTGGCTCAGGGCTGGCCGAGCGGACGTGGAAAGGGGGGGGGGGTGCTTCCCCCCTTGTTTTGTAACGGCGGCCCCCATGTGGGGGCCCGCCCATTTTCCAGCCGCCTGGGGTTACAACCCCCGGCCCTTCCCGATTCTGGCCTGCCGGTGAGCTGCAGCGGGACTCCCCGCGGGTCCCGCGATCCCTTGTGTCGGCGGCCGGATTTCCGGCCGCCCATCCCTGCACCGCCGCGACCTTAGGCCGGGGCATTTTTTCGACCGGCACGGTGCAACGTCGTCGTGCCTCTCCGCCTCGGCCCACCCTGGCTGCGGCCCTGCATGGTTCTACAGCGCGGCGCGCCAGCGCCGCACCCCTCCGCCGTAGCCCGACTCCGGCCGCGGATTCTTTCGGCCTCAACAGCATGGCGCGACAGTGCCACACTCCTTCGCCATGTTACTCCTCATTCCCACGTGGTGGCATTGCACCGCGCCGCCTTCCTTCGAGCCGCAATGAGTAAAACAACAAAGGGGGAGGAGGTTCGGCCGTGTTCATGTGGTCCATCCCCCTCCCATTAATTCGATATCAAGCAGATAAAGAATTTAACGTTGGATGGAAAAAAAGAATATTCACAAGCACAAAACCAAACCCCTACCTCGAAGAAGGCTTTTTTTGGTGTCGCGGTAGATAGTGTCAGGGTAGATGGAATCGTTTCGTCAACGTCGGGACGGATGAAGCTGAAGGTGGCGTCAGTGTTCTTCGTTCTTCGTTGGAGGAAGAGGAAAACTCTCCAAGTGCTAGGTGTCGTGCTTCGTTGCTAGTGTTCTGCCGCTTGAATAAGTCATCCATAACTCCTCCCCTTGGCCTCGTTTAAATAGGATTGGTGGGTTTGTCGTTGGAATTCAAGTCATAAATGAGGGATTTATGACATAGGGCCCCACTCACATAATCCGCTGTGGTGGAACATTAAAAAGGGAGGAAGGATCCTCATTAATTAAACAAGTTGGCATTTAATTAAAGAGAGGGAGGGAAGGTTCCTCATAAACTTGAGGGGTTAATATGTATAAAAGAGGTTGAGGGTGTTTAATGTGGTGTTAGGAATTTTAATGAGGTGGGGGATCATGTGGGCCCCACCCCACTTCCTCATAACTTCCTTTCCCATAGCTCATAAACCGCTAGAGGCGTAATAAAAATATATTTGTAAAACAACTATATTTTTATTCCTCACATTTTTAATATCTCATCCCGAGAAAATGCAACACCAGATAAAGTCTTCCTGAGCAATTACCGGCGATGCGGTTTCATCGGTGCCCTCGGATTCAAATTCCGAGCACCGGATCAAAAGATATAAAACCTGCTCGTTCGTTCGATGAATGTACCCGAGCTAAACTTCGGAAAATTATTTCGGGCACACCGGGCCTCAGAATCAGGCGCCGTCAGAAACTGCGAACTCATCGAATTCAAAAGAAAAATAAGAAAAAAAATTCCCTTGAAATTTACGGGTCATTAAATTTAATAGATATAATAATTATGGAATCCTTAGGTGATTTTACTAGTAAAGAATATATATAATAAAATAATTTCAACTTATATGATTTTTTTTCTTCTAAAGGATTAATCAAATTAATTCTTCAGGTATATATTCTTTTCTTTATGAAATAATATTTTTTTTGAAAGAGCCTCACAATTATTAGGTAAAAAATTTTCATTTAAAAGTACCTTTAAATATTATTAAGGAAGCTTCAAAACATTATTGATTCATGATAGAGGAAAATTATTTCCATTCAATATATTTTATATAAACAGTCATTCTATATATTTCTATTGGTAAATTCACAAATATCATTGTTTAGAAAATGACAAATAATTATTTCCAAACAATTTTATAAAAGGTAAAAAAAATTTAAAAGAACATTAAATATTAATATGAGAATCATAAAAACCTATTTCATTTTTATAGAAAATATGGATGTGGAAAATAAATATTCCCAAGTAAGATTTAAAACTATATAATCCCAAATATTGATGAAATTGTGAAATAATCCCTTACCTCATTATAATCAGTTGAATAATATTCCCCATGAATGAAATAAAATTATTGGATATAAATTACAATAATATTTAGGGGTAGACTCATAAAACACATTCCTGGAATGTATATAAACCACATATAATAAATTTGTACTATATAAGGCATGTGTCCCACAGAAATAAAAGTGAGACAGAATTCACATACCTCAAGTCATTAATTCATTCATACATGTTAAATTCACTTGTATAATAAATATAAATTTATTATTCGTCTTATAATGAAATATATTCATATATATAGTAACAAATTATATTTACTTAGGACTTAATATTACTTAATTTATAATTATTACAAGATAAATAATTTTTCAGGTAATAACTACATTGTATTTCTTGCGTGTTTTGACATTTAATTTTCATCTTCTAATATAGATCATGATTTAATGGTCACCAAAAGGATGATCCCAATATAAATATTTTATTTTATTTTATTTACATAAATATTTATGGTGATTGAAAAAATTTACATTTCTAAAATAAATTACATCATTCATAGAGATGGTAGGTCCTTCATACATAATTACATTGATTTCATTTTCATGTCGGATTAAAAGAAAGAAGAGTATATGTTATATTATAATTAAAGAATAATTATTATTTTATATATATATCATATATATTGAAAAAAATAAATCTTTATTACCATCCTTGTGAAGTATATATGAAAAACAAATCACAACACATCGTGGGGATGGTAATCCATATGTACACACGAGAAAAGTTATCATTTCCAAAAATATTTTGTGGTAAAAAGTTTTTCCAATATCATTAAAAATTTATATTAATTTCATAAATATCAATTATATTTATGAAAACAATCAAAATTATAACTCATAATATATTGTGATGGAATATTTATTGCATCTCTATGTGGTGATGATAAGTCATACATGCACACTAGTGATTATTTTACTTCTCGTATGATTGTAACACATATATATAATGTTGTATTAATAATCATAAAAAAATTTAATCATATTTATGATGATGTTTAATTATAAAATTCATTAAATCATATATTTTGAGGATTTAAAGAAAATTAGACAAAGTGAGTTATTGGTTAGAGAGACTACCTCTTCTTCAAAATGGATACATTATATCTCCTCTAAAGGACACTAGAGTTGGACCATTTAGAATACTGAAACTTCTATAATATGGATTGGTATGTTTAATAGATATTTTTTTAGAGATTTATCGAGTGAGAGGACTCTGATTGGGGTAATGAGATGAGTGAGGAGGTGTCCTTTTATAATGAATGTAAGGGAGCTTTTGGAATTTCCAAAAATATTAATATAAAATAAATTCAATCTAAATAAAAATACCTAAATATATAAATTTATTCTAAAATAATGTTTTATAGGTTGGGAATTACATAAAAAATATATTTTATTCTTTTTTTGTCATTTTAATCCATATATTTTTTATTAACCCTTAATTAACTAACCTTAATTATATCTATGGTAAAACTTGTTCAATATTACAAGGTGGATAGTTTTACTTTTATGGATTAAATTGAACCATATATGGTAAATTGATGATATTTTCGAATAATAATTTCCACCATTTTCATTATTTTGGATTTTTATGATTTGTAACTAATTAAAAAATATATTTTCAAAAAAACAATCGGGTAAATTTTGACACTATTCATATAGTGGGTTTAATAAAGACAATGAATTAATATGACTTCTAAAAAAATCATTTAATAAACCCCCAATATATCATATTCACCTATATAATTTGGGGTTACCATTATGCAATTAATATAATATATCTTTAAATATTTGAAATATTACATAATTATGTTGTTCATTAACTGTATATTTACTGCATCATCATTTTATAGTGATTTATGAAACTTTTTTGTTCATTATAAATTATAAATAAATATTAAGGATGTAGATAAACAATTTTTTATTTCATAATAATATATATAATACAGTATATCTTCTACATTAAAATATATTATAAATATTTTAATTATTAAAACATAGAGTGTGATAATTTATTAGTCCATTTGATCTCAATACTATTTATGTAATCTTTATGGAAATGGGGGCATTAAATTATAAAATTTCAAATATTATTTTAAATACTCAAATTAAATTCATCGAATGTCATTTGGGAAATGGTTGCGTAATTTTATAATATTGATAATATTATTTTACCCTTAATTTCTTGTTTTGCGCTTCATCGTGGAAATAAAATTTTCAAATGTTTCGATTCATATTTTCCAAAAAAAGAGACCTATTTAATATATTAAGACCTTCTAATTCCAATTAATGTATCCATTTTTAAAATCAGAATGCATAATTTGAAGAAATTAATTAAATATTAATCTTATTGATGGAATGAGAAAACATATTTTACAAGTTAAGAGGCCACATAGATTAATATGTTTATTTATATAATTTCAATATAAAATTGAATAAAATGATATAAATTGAACTAAATTATACAAAATATTTCTAAATTTACATTTATTCAAATCAAAAATATAATATTACAAATATAATTACGTTAGATGAAAATGAAATTATCAATTAAATTTCATTATTTTTCTCTATTCATCAAATAATGAACTAAAAAAAACTAACATTTCACCCAATGTAAATTATTATATATCTCTTTACAGTAATATGGCTATATTTCTAAAATAATTTCTTAATGTATCAAAATTTAGTATAAAAATATGTCCTCCGCTAAAAAGAGATAAAACTGCCTTTATAAAAACACAGTATTTATGCATAAAAATTAATTTATATTTCTATCATGTCTAGAAAAAAATATGATGAATTTTAAATATTATATTTAATATTATATTTATAGTTAATATAATAAAAAATTGAAGATTTTTTAAATTTATTGGTATAAAATACACTTTTACATTTAAATAGTTTTTCAGAATAAAATTTCCATCTAATTTAAAGAGGGATTTTCTTATATAAACCATAATTTTATAATATAGATAATTTTATTCTTACCCTCCATTATAATGTCTATGTTTTAATTTTCTTTTTTAATTAAATAAAATAATAATATAATTTATTGTAAAAACATGATGTTGCATGTAATGGAAATTATGTCAGTATTTCGTGTAACATGCACTTAATATGGTGTATCCTAAAATGAATGACACCAATGAAATGAAAATAATTAAAAAAATATTTCTAATAAATCTCAGGTTGTTACGTCTTACCCCCCTTAAAATTAATTTCAACCAAAAATTAATCGTGGTTATCAATGTTTTAATACATGAATGTTACTTTCCTTGAATCCCACATCATAAAGGCGAATACTAAAACATCTTTTAAATATAATGTTTGTGAATTTATGGTTACCCAAATTAAATCATAAGTTGTTTAAAAAATATGATAACATATATGGAAATTGAAAACATATACAAATAAGGGAAAACTAACTATCAAGTTCTAATGGTTATTAATAGATAAAGTGTTCAAGATAAGATAATGACCCCAAATAATAGAGAAAATTTATTTACAAAAGGTCATAGATATCATAAAAACTATGATAATATAATTACAATTGATTTAAAAAAAATTCTTTGATAAATTTTTCATACTAGGTGTCATCTCAATAGTAAAATCCCACTCTATTATTGTTCTTTGATCAACTTACACTTAACATCTTTCTTCTTGAAATGTTGAAGATGGAATTGTAATGCTTAATGAACTTGTAGATATTATGATCCGTAATTGGATGATAAGTAATTCCTTCAATCTCAAGTTATAATTACAACAATACGGTTATCACATTCAATCCAATATGATCAAATATTCATATTATGAAATATTAGTCCCTAAAACGACATCAAAATATCCATCCTAATCAATTTCATAAATGGTTACCCTTGTGATACATCCAGAAGATTAAAATCATTAATTTTCAAAAAAGGACATTAAAATTGTCATTTAACCCTCAATACAAGTTGTATTTATTAATTGTACCATTCCAAATATATGAGGACTATTGTAATTTTTTCTCTTAAAATGCGGTAGTAACATGCATTACCATAAACATCAGTGAAGACATTCATGATTTAAAATTTATTTATTTATTTATGCAATAAATTCATAAATTCTATTAACTCAATCCATGATACCATAAAACACCTTGTAATATTATCAGTCCTTATGTATTCAATATTATAAATTATTTTATCATTATCAATTTGATATTTATTTCATTATCCCATCATTATTCGCCTATTAAAAGTTATTCTTCCCGTAGTCACGTGTTTAAAAAAAATATAATCATACCACCTCAATATTTTTTCATGGTTACCTATACCATTCACCATATTCTCTTACATCCATATATAAAAACTACAGTTGACCAATACATCTATTATTAATTATTAAATAATACTATTAATTCACTTCTACAATGTTATTATTGAATTTAATTACATAAATACTCAAAAATTCCACCACTCTGTTGTAATATTCCACGTACAAAATAGTTATCAAAAGAGATTTCATTTTTTTAATTAAGAGTATTCCTACATCAATATTCATTGTTATCCCTTTTATTTAGGAAGTAATTAGAATAATTACACCATTACATACACTTGAAAAATTGTAGTTGTAGGGGGTCTATTCTGTATAGCCTTCCCTCTAGTTGAATAATTTGATAACTTCTTCCAATTACATCAACATTAATTTTTCAGATGAACTACCTTTCTACTCTTGATTCATTTACCATTATCTTTAAGACAATATCCACCATTATTCTTTCCAAATTTATAAAATAAAGATTACTCATAATCTTTTCATCATGGTTTTTATATTATTCATTACACTCCAACAACCTTTTCTTTTCAAAACCATGATAATGGTACATAAATCCATCCTCTAATTCCACCTCCATAGAACATCAAATGATTTAAATATAACTAATAATGTCCCTTATGGATAATTCCATTTGAATATTTGGTTTTATTACACTGGAAAATAAATCATTCTAAGTTTTAGGTTGGATGATAATTGCAGAATCATACCATGAATATCATATAATATTTTTCGTATAAGTACCAATTGATTATTTATGCTTTTTCATTTTCTCAATGATCTCTTTATCCATTTTCTTATGAGTAATATAAGGGAATTACTTATTGGAAAACATTTTTTATCTCACCCCATTCTATGGAATAAATTTAATCTTGTTACCTCATATTATAAATAATATTTCACCATTGATATTCTTTAACTTCTAAATTATAGATATCCAAAAAGACTTTTCCATGTTCTGATCATTAGAGAATCGAAAATATATTTTCAATGGTATTAATCCATTTATCAACTACTATTGGATTAAAAGACCCTATAAATGAATGTAGATGCTACCTCATGAAGGAATCAATGGAATGTAGATCCCTCCTTTTCAAATTTGAAATTCTTCACGATTCATAGCTTTAAAAAAATTTGTGGGAATAGAACTATGAAATTGAATTCATGCTCCTATAACATTCAGTTTTTCCGAAGGACAATCAATACGTTGATTATTTCATACATTATAAATGTTGTTCCTTAATGTTCAATCCATTGAATAATACTATAACACAATGTGTGTTCAACACTAATACTTGTGTAGGACCATATAATAATGGAATATTATATAAAAAATTCCAGTATGTGCAACAATAGTTTTAATTCTAGGTTATTCAAGATCATTATGAAGAATCTATGATTTTAACCTATCCATCAACTGAAAAATAGAGACATAACTAGACAAATATTTATAAATATATCTTTAGATCTCACTAAATTTTTCTCATCCTTGTTTGAAATATTTTATTAAACCATGTCTCTGATTCCAATTATTATGACCCAAAATTTTCACCATGGATATTACTTAGTTTTATATTGATATTCACTATATTATAATATTATATTCTCAAGACCTATACAATTTTAGTGCCATTGGAAAAATGGAACAAATTATTCTAATTTCATGAATGATATTACATATCTCTGATAATGATCTTCTCCTTTTGTACTCTTAGATAAATCCTTTAATTATAACCTTGGGAAAGGAAGCATAAGAAAGGGTGAGCTGAGATGATTTGTAAGGGTAATCATGGAAGGTAAATAAGAATAATATGAGAATAACGGTATGAAAATAAATCATAAAAATTGATAAGAATAACATGAATATCAATTAATCATAATCATTAATAATCGGATTATAGATTGGATTTTCATATGACATGAATGATAAAGGGGTCAAAATCATAAACCATGAAAACATTACATGGACATAAGACATGGAATTGTATCAAAAAAATAAATATATAACATCATTACCTATAATAAATTACTCATTTACAAAAAAATATATCAGGAAACGTCATTGTTACTACACCTACTATTATGGAAAAGGCAAAAACCCCAGTCAAAACCTATTATTTATAAGGGGTTGAGTTTCCACTTCATCCCATTGTTGATCAAGCCCTTTCACTTGTTTCTCATCAATATCTAATGAGATATAAATCATTAAACAATTAATTAGAGGTATATATAGGTCATAACCATAACTCAATGAAATATATACATAGGTATTCCACAAGACCATAATTTTTTCACCTTCTCTGAAATCATGTACTGAAATGAGTTTCATAAAAACAACATCACAACATAACTCGTATAGAAGAAATATGATTCATAAGTATCATTCCCTCATAAAAATAAACTATTCATATAAATAATAAGAATTATATCTTAAGATAAAATCCCTAGTAATTTATAAATAATATCATATAATGTAATCTTAAAAGTAAAAATGAATTCTTGGAAATATCACATGAAAAAATTGTTGAGGAATATATCTTTTCTTTGAGGAAATAATAAAAAAATTTAAACAGTCATAGAATTATAAAGGAAAAAATATTCTTTTAAAATATCCTTATATTAATGATAATAAATCATCAAATAATTAAGGTTACATTCTGGTTGATAATTAGGTTCTTTACATATAATAAAATAACATTCTTTCTCTATATTTTTTATTGTTAAAGTCACATGGATCCATTTTTAGAAAATGAAAAAAAATATCTTCTATCCATTTAAATTAATTTAATACATGGGTATATATAAAATTAAATTTTCATAGGATAATATTAAAATATATTGAAATAATTTTTATAAAAAATGATATCGAATATAAATATTCAACAATATAGATTTAAAATGACACAATATCAAATACTGAGGAGATTTTGAAATAATCCCTTACCAGATTATATTAAGTTGAATAATATCCACCATGAATGAAATAGTATTTTATGGATATGAAAATACTATAATGTTCTAGATATTACTCATCAAAAATATTCATGGAATGTATATACACAACATTGAATAAATAATTAGTTTATCAGAAATTTGTCCCATAAAAATTAATTGGAGAAAAAAGTCTGTTAACTCATGTGTTGAATTCATTCGTACACATTACAACCTCATGTTAAATATATATAAGTTTATTATACATATATCACTGAAAAATATCCATATATCTATATATAATATCAAATATTATTTACTTATGTTCTTATATTATTCATTTATTAAAAATTCCATGTTCAAGTTATGTTTTGTGTAATAACTGCTTCGCCATTCATACATGTTTTGGCTTGGTATTCATTTTCCTCTTACATATATAGAATTTTCATCATATAAATAAGGTTAATAAGGATATAAATATAAAATATTTATATCTGTATATATTAATTATATATGAATATATTCATTGTGATTTATATAATTTATAGATAGATATTAAAATATACCATTTATCAAGCCAGTAGGTCGTTCGTATGCAAAAAAGTTTTCTTCATTTTATTATCTAATTAAAAGAAAGAAAATTGTATGCAATAGTATCATGAAATAATTATTATTGTGTCAAATCATTCATATATATTCATAAAATTATTCATAATTACCATCCATGTGAGATATAGATGAAAAAATAATCACATCGCATCGTGGAGATGGTATGTCATATGTATGGACGAGTGACGTTATTATCTCCCAAAAGTGTAGGTGGTTAATAATTATGATATTATATCACTGAAGAAGTATAACTATTTCACAAATATCATATATAAAAATTAATTCCATCCTAATTTACACTCATAATAGATGATGATGTAAAATTAACTGTATCACTATGTGGAGATGATAAGTTGTACGTACATATGACCGATACTTTCGCTTCATGTTCGATGGGATCGGGGTTGTATAATGGTCTCACTATAATAAAAAAAATTCGTATTTATTATTCCAAATTAATTATTTTATGATATATATCATTTATTTATCGGATTTATATAAAATTTGAAAAGGGGTGTTTTTAGTTAGAGTGATTACCTCTTCTTTGAAACAACTCCTTTAGATCCCCTTTTAGAACTCTAGAGATGGTCCTTTGGGAAGAAACTCACCTCTGAAATGTGTCTAGATAATTGCATGATATAATTTTTAATATTTTCATATACATAGAAAACTGAATTTGTTGTAATGATATGAGCTAGGATGTGTGATTTTATAATGAAGGTGATGTCACTTTTGGAATTTCTAAGAAGATTAATTTATAATAAATTAAATTTAAACAAACATAACATAAAATAGACTGCTATTCAAATATAGTGTGTTATATGGTATTAATAAAATCAACCAATATATTTGAGACATGTTTTGGAGTAATTCTATAACATATCAATTTAATAAACACTTAAATAACTTATTTTAAATTAAACAATGGTAACAAAATTTTCAATATTAAATGGAGAATAGTATTACATATAAGGTGTCCATGATACCATAAATGGTACATTTATGATATTTTAGACCATAAATTTCCCATTTGTCATTATTTTTTATTTTTATTATTTTCAATTAATTGGTAGAATATTAACTTTTATAATATATCATTAGTGACAATTTGGACAGTATAAAATATAATAACATTGAGAAAATCAATACAGTAAGATAACTTAGAACCAATTAATTTAATACTCTAATTATATATAATACTAACCTAAAAAATTCTTTTACTACATGAAGTAAATCATATTATATATCTCTTAATGTTTTTAATATCTCATAATTAGGAATGTAATTATTTATTTATTTATTTATTTTATCATTATGTAATTATTTTTGCTAATTATTTTTTCACAGAAATTTCAAAATAAAATTTCATGATCTATAAGAACCTTTTATCTATGTAAAAATTTATATATTCAAGAATATATTATATTTAAAACAATATTAATAAAATTATAATAATTAATAGTAAGTATGTGGAAATGTTTCACTTTAGGATTTTAATAATATCCAAATATTTTTCATGGGAAACTATCCATTAAGTGATTAAATTTATAGAACTAATTTTTAACGTCCAATTAACCTCATCTGATAACATTTTTTCATATTTTATGGTAATTTTTTAGTATTTATCAACTGATTTTTACACATAATTAACCATTTTACCCTTAACCATAGTATTAAAATTTACTAAAGTAAATATTCATATTGTCAAAAAATAAAAGGGAAATATTACATAAATTTGGGAAATATGATTAAAATTATAGGATCTATTTTTAAAAAATCAAAATAAATAATTTAATAAAAATAATTTAAATTTAATGCAACTGACAATACATGAAAATAAGTTTTTAAATTGGAAATGTCCAAAAGTTTGAAATGTATTTATATCCAATTTCAATGTAAAATCGGCAACAATTTCATAAATTTTTATAAATGACATTAAATTAATATAATTATTATTTTAAACAAATTAAAACATAATTTAGCACTATAATAAGTTAGATAAAGATGAGAGTCTCTATTAAAATTTATTATTTTTTATTAATCATCAAATTAAGAAATTTCATAGAAATTTTACAAAAGTAAGACCAAAGTACATTTTTATATCTCTATGTCAATGAATAAGTATATTTTTAAAAATATAGTCTTTATATTTTTGATGATTATGTTTTAAGATAATTGTGTCATTAAAAGGTAATAAAACTTCTTTTAGAAAAATGCAATTTTTAAGCATAAAGTGGGATTTATTTCTATATAATATCTAGAAAACACATAGGATAAATTCAAAATATTATATTTAAGATTAAATATATATATCATTAATATAATCTAAAAGTTTTAATTGTTTATTTTATTAGTAAAAAACACATATGTCATCATTTATATTATTTTTTAGAAAATCAATTCCTTTTAATTTCCAAAATGTTTTTACATGTGTAAACCATAATTTCATAATTTTGTTATTACTATTACTACCCACTATTATAATGGAGTTTTTCTAATTTTATTTTTTAAATAAATACAATAGTAATTTTTTTCATAAAAACACGATGTTGAGTGTAACGCAAGAAATGATAGTGCTACATCTAGGGTACGATTAGAATGGTGTTGTGTTCAATACAATCTATTAATGAAATAAAATTATTTAATATTATATATCATATAAATATTTCAGTGTTACAATATTACATTTATAATTTGTCTTCCCCTATTATTTTTTGTGTGTTTTATTATTATATCATTATTACATTTACATCTGTTTATATCTCACTTTTTAGAACTCCTCAAACTTTTAATATATTTATATTCTGATTATTAAATCTATTTAAAATTTTCAAATTTATTTTCGCTATTAATTAGTTTTGATAATTTTCAATTTAGTAATTTATAGTTTAATTTCATATAGAATTCAATAAAAATTTTAAAAGTCAAATTTCTAAAATAAGTATAATAGAGGTTTTGTTCAAAGAATATTTAACATGTTCCTTAACTACAAGTTTTAGTTTTCAAAAAGGTATATGAAAATGTCATATTCCTTTCTTCTAAAAAAATAATATAAATAATATTTGAAAATAAATAATTTAAACTATAATTTATTGTTTATTTAGTAAAAAGAAATACATATATTGTTTTGTTGGTGGAAAACTACATGGATATTTACGCACACACTCAAGTTTGAAGACATAGTTATGATTGAATGTTTTTCATTTTCATGTTCAGGTTTATTTCTAGTTTTCCCATGGATCATATCATTTATTAACCGTTCTTGCTGGAAACAGATATCTATTAATATTTTTTTTGGTATTATTTGCTTTTATCAGGATTTTGTATCATAGTTGTATAATTTGCATCATCCCATATGGTATTCCATTTATATTTTAGTCACATATATTTTTTTTTAGATTAATTTAATTTATTATTATCGCCTATTTATTTTATATAATGTGTTAAAACATGTTATTTTATTTTTATAGGAGTCTATTGTATAGAAATGTTATGTTAAAAATCAAGTGAAATTCCACCCGATAATTAAAATTATTTATATAGTAGAAATAAATTCAATTTTTCTTGTCAATTCTGTAGAACCAAGATCTATATAAATAATGATTTCTAGAAATAATTTTATCTTAATATTAATAATGATAATATCACATCCTGATTATTATTATTCTTTGTGATTTAGTATGTGATAATTTATAAGAGTAATTGTCTCACTAAAAGGACATACAAGTTCCCCACTGTTATGAGAACCCAAATGTTCCATGATAGACTTGTTAAATATATATTTAATATCTAGATAAAGTAATTTTATTTTACATTAAGAATATTTAATATAAGGTGTGGATACATGTATGACATTTCCACACATTCTTATGGTGTACACACTTGGAAATTTCTTGTATATGATATTATAAGATCATATCCCACTTGTAAAAAAATCCACATTTATATGTGTCATTGGATATTAATATATGAATAAATTTTTATTAATAAGTACATTTTAATATTATTATTAATGGATATTATGAGTCATTACATATATGTAGTCATGAAAACCATGATGACATATATTCCCTATGAAGCAGGATACATTGGTTGTTCCATTAGTAATATCAGATTATTGAAAAATGTGAGAAGAGGTTTTTTCATTATATAATCTAATATAACATTATGACTCATGATACTGTTTTCAAAATTAAATAGGCTAAATAAATCCTTGGATGTTTTTTTTGTAGGTATGTTAAATTCTAAAAAGTAAAAGGAGACAACAATAACACAGGTTGATGATACCAATATTAAACCTATTGATTATAGATATTATGACAAGGGATTATATTATATAGTAATAATTTGTATGATGTCTTTTAAAACTGTTTAATTATCTTCTTCATCTATGGCTTCTTTGACTTGTTTCGAGATTCCATATTTGGAATTTTGGTGGTTCCACCTAATGATATAGAGAAATAGGGATAAAGGCCGACACACTAATTGTATTCAAAATCCCATATAAATTTTAATTATAAATTGTTATTAAACATAGTGAATATATATATATATATATTATTTTATGTGGTTAACTAGTTATCTATGGTTATCCATGTCAGTTATATTTAGTCAGTAGTTATGTGAGAGAACATTTTTTATCATGATGATTAAAAAATATTACTTTTTTATTTATTGAATATAATATTTATTTATTTATTTTAGAATAACATAATAATAATTATTTAAGTATAGAGTCATAATTAATGATTTGATAAGGACTTTTTAGTTAGAGAAGACCATGTTTGAATATTAATTGATAAATAATATATATTTCGTATCATTTGAATTAATTGTGCACAATTTAATAATGAAAAATATTTAATTTATTGATTTTGTTTCACATGTCATTAAATAATAATAATAATAATAATAATAATGTTATTATTATTGATATGGGGTTTCACATGGATTAAGGAAATAATAATGGTGTATGGTAATTGTTGTTCTTTAACATTATGTAACAACCCAAAGTTTACATATGATGGTTTTTTCTGGATGTAAATGTGTGCCATTTAATATTATATAGTATTATACACATACATCACATAATGAATCAAAAAAATATTTTCCACCAATAAATACTATAAATTTAATTAGAAATTACTCAAATGATACTTCCAAACATTACCATGGGATGAACAAAAATAAGATAAGTATAAGGAAAAGTAATGGATGCACCAATCTACTAGAATTGTTAACCCACTCCCAACACTCTAGAAAATGGATTTCAGGGTGTAAATGATATGGTATTGAGGGGATTCAGGTGAATAACATTTTGTATGAAAACCCATTTTATTTCAATTCTGATGAAAACAATTCCTACAAATCCCACTTTTCTCTTTTATCATTCATTAATCAATCACACAATATTAGTGTGTAACATTTCAACGTTCAAAATTATATTTTTATTAATGAAAATATTTTAGAATAATTTAGAAAAAAAATATTGAAATAAAATTTTCATTATTAAAAAAATCTATAATTCATTCCATATTAGTATAAAAAACATGTAATATAATAAAATAAGCATTAAAAGACAAAACAATAATGATTAATATAGGAAAATTAATGACTTATATAGCTACCTACAAAAGTAATTCAAGTATTCAAAATAGAAAATTTATACACCAATCTAATTTATATGTAAATAAGTATTGATACATCAACTAGAATTGTGAGATAATGTAGTCAATGAGAATGTTCCTATAAGGTCCCATCCGTAAACATTACAAAATCTTGAAATAAGTTAATATTTTACATTGAGGATATTTTCAGGTTTAGAGTTTTAGAGAATTAGGCCGTAACTATTACATTACATATCAAAAATAATAATGTTGACACTTCTACACTATCCAATTTTTTCACAAAAAGAAAACACTTAAAAACAGAAACATGTCTAGTTACATGTTTTAGACATCCATAATATTCCTTGATCCCATAGATAACACTATTCAACTTTAAGTCCTATGGAAATCATTTAAAAATCATGGTGTGAGCATAAAAATATTAGTAAGGTTTATAAAATAAGGAAATAAAACATTAGTCCATCAATACACACAAATCAATGAAATCATACTTTTAAATATCTATCATACCACAAAAAATCATAGTTATCACATATACATAGGTAGTTATTGTAACACCCCAGGTAAATAAAGAATACTACATTTCATATTTATCCATATTTGTGAATAAAATATTGAAATGACTTTAAATGGGACGCTATGCTCGATGGCGTACCCAACACGCAACAATGAGTGTCTTGGGAATCTTACGTTGCACTCTAATAATAAAATAATATTATTTTAAATGGTAGTTATCATGCAGCCGTTGTATTGGCGGGAATGGAAAGAAACAAATAAAATATGATTATATATGTTTTTTAATGTTTTTACATTTATCCAATAAAAGATAATGGCTTAAAATACGGAAAGAATTCAATTTTCGGCTTTTATACACTAATTTTCACTAAAGGTTCACTTATCACCTTTTGATGGCGAATTGTGATTAAATATATTTTTGATCACTCTTATACATTATTTTGGACCAAATAAAACTCTTCTTTAGAATTGGAACATCAAAATTTACTTTGTGTAATTTTTTGGTATCTTTCTGATAAAGTTCATCTTTTTCAATGAATAGTGTAAAATGTGGTATTTTAATTCAAAACCCCTTTTTAATCTAATTTATTTATATGATTAGATTATCTTTTGAATTGGTTTTAAAGTTAAATTAGAATATATTTTTACCAATAAATCCAGTAGTGGTCTTTGGAATTAATTTCACTTTGAAATCAGACATAAACTAGTGTCAATCTTTTGATACTAACAGTTTTCATTATTTGTGTATCCCTTACTGAGCTTCTTATGCTCATCCCAAGTTTTTGAAATATTTTTCACAGGACTTAGCGTGGAATAGGGTCAAGGATGGGATCAAGGGAAAGTCATGCTACCTAAAACATTGAACTATACATGTTTCTTTTAAAGAGTTTTTATTTTATGGAAATTTAGTACAAGCAACTACTTTGTAATCATTTGAGATGAAATAGTTATGTCCTAATTCTCTAAAACTCTAAACATGAAAATATCCTCAATGTGAATTACTCATTTAATTCAATATTTAGTAAGGTTTAAGGCTGGGGCCTTATAGTTGGTATCAAAGGTCAGTTTAGATAACTTTAGAGGTTAGGGTATTCTTTAAGCATAAGTGACATTACATAATGGTTAGGATTTCAGACAGAGTCCAAGTTTTAGATAAAGTGAATGAGTAAGAATATCTTAGTTTTTTTCTTCCTCATTAGTACGTGATGGTTTTGTTGTTATACTCACACTGACCCTTTTTGGTTTTAGTAAATGGTTGGATCTAGCAGGCACCAAGGTAACGATGGATGTGAAGTAAACTGTGACAGTTTTCTGAGCGAGCAAATGAATGATATGGGGGCTTTAATGAGAACTCTTGTGTTTATCCTCAACAAACTATCTGGAGTCATGATTGACCACCTAAACCTTGGATATTTCTCTAAGGCATCATATTTTCAAGAAAAAAATCCATACGGAAGTACAGGTAATAATCATAAAGATAAGTGTGTTCAAAAACCTATGTGTCAAAGATTTGGAATGAAACACCTAGGAAAATGTTTCAAAGGGACAGAAATATGCTATAGATGTGGAAATGAAGGTCATAAAGCAAGAACCTGCCATGGAAAAAGGAAGCATCCAGTTGACTCAAGGAAAGGGAAAGAAGTTCTTTCTGAGGGATCAATTGAATGTTTTAAATGTGGTGTGCATGGTCATTATGAAAACACATATCCCTTTAAGAAGTTTCGTGAATGTGATCACCAAGATCATACAAATACTCGTTTACCAATACCTAATGCCATTCCGATTGAGGATGAAGAAACTGACAATGACCAATCAAAGGTATGTATTATTCCATGACTATTGTTTTCCTATTTTGGAATCTTAGGATATGATTCATGATTTTGTTTGTAAGAAAGAGGTATTTCGGAATAAGTTGGAAAGGAATGGTTAATGGATCATGAAGAATGTTTAATGAGTAAGATGTCAACATATAAGGGCTTCAAGAGTTATGGTGAAATTCTTAAGAGTATTAAGTCTCTTTTGATGATGGGGTTACATTAGAAGATTTTTTATATTATTTGTAACCCTGATGATTAATATAGGAAAATTTTATTCATGGAATATTTATCTTTTCTTTTGTGGACATAGTTATAAAGAACCATTTGGGTTTATATGATCCTTACTTTTGAGGTAATTATGGGTTATTATATGATATGATGGAAAATGAAAGGCATGAGATAAACTTGATGTTAAAATATGTTATGATCATTTTTGATGATTTTATCTCTTTTTAGGGAATGATTTAAGAATTATATAGTTTTGTAAAAAGGAGAACACGCAGACTGTGTGACAACCCGTCGCGTCGGACAAAGTTGCTGGAATCGAACCCACAACCAAAGTGCGACTGGCATTTATCGCCTACCACTGGACTACGTGAAGTCCCTGGTTAGTTTGACTGATTCTTTCTAGTTATATGATTTTATCAATTAAGAGTATGTTTATTTTGGGTTATTTATGAAAATTATTAGGCTATCATGGAGGATATGTGATTAGGTTAATTACTTTTCAATACGAGACTTTAGGAGCAACATATGTTGTTTGGAGATAAATGTTACGATTTAACTTGGAAGACTATGTGACTAAATCCTTAAAATGTTTGGGTTTCAATCTTAGATTGGTTTACATTGAGTAATTTTATGGACAAATTGTTGATCGAATAGTCCTCGTTGAACATTGGGTTTTGTTGGACAAATTTTGGAGATTATGAATAGATTTTCTTTCTAATGGGTTATCCTTTTCTGGGTTATCTGATCTTGTACTAATCTTTTGGGTTTTGGTTTTGGTTAAAAGTCTAAAGACATGGGAATTATGTAGTTCTTTTTTTTGGGTTAGGTGATTCTCTAGAAGTTGATTATAGTACTATTAATGCGAACAAGTCTCCCTAAATACTCGTCTTTTAGAAAAAATATGAGTTTGATTAAGGAATCTAGTAAAAGTTGAAAGTCAACATGATAAGTGATTATGTTTCCTTATGAATAAATTCCTCAATAAAAAGTAACTTAAAACAAAAATGTTTTCTATTAACTTTTTCTACTGGGGAACCCAACACCGTTTAACCCATCACAAGTTTGTGATTTTCTTATTGTTAACTTTCTCATAAACATGTTTTCTATCACACTCCATCAGAACATGACCCTATGTTTTCTCCTCCATGTCCATGTTTTCCTACATGGAATCCTAGTATGGGTTAACTCGGGTGACCTCTATACTTATCTTCCTTTATTTTAAAGTGATTGTTTTACCGACTCTTGTTCCGATGTGGGACGTTCAAGGATGTTTCCAAGCTCAATTTTAAAAATTGCGAGGACGCAATTCCAAAAAGGGGAGAAGGATGTAACACCCCAGGTAAATAAAGAATATCACATTTCATATTTATCCATATTTGTGAATACAATATTGAAATTACTTTAAAGGGGACGCTATGCTCGATGGCGTACCCAACACGCAACAACGAGTTTCTTGGGAATCTTACGTTGCACTCTAATAATAAAAAAATATTATTTTAAATGGTAGTTAACATGCAGCCATTGTATTGGCGGGAATGGATAGAAATAAATAAAATATGATTATATATGTTTTTAAATGTTTTTACATTTATCCAATAAAAGATAATGGCTTAAAATACGGAAAGAATTCAATTTTCAACTTTTATACCCTAATTTTCACAAAAGGTTCACTTATCACCTTTTGATGGCGAATTTTCATTAAATATAGTTTTGATCACTCTTATACATTATTTTGGACCAAATAAAACTCTTCTTTAGAATTGGAACATCAAAATTTACTTTGTGTAAATTTTTGGTATCTTTCCGATAAAGTTCATTTTTTTCAATGAATAGTGTAAAATGTGGTATTTTAATTCAAACCCCCTTTTTAATCTAATAAATTTATATGATTATATTATCTTTTGAATTTGTTTTAAATTTAAATTAGAATATATTTTTACCATTAATTCCAATAGTGGTCTTTGTAATTAATTTCACTTTGAAATCAGACTTAAACTAGTGTCAATCTAT
Organism: Viscum album; assembly: GCA_963277665.1. Classification (NCBI taxonomy): domain Eukaryota; kingdom Viridiplantae; phylum Streptophyta; class Magnoliopsida; order Santalales; family Viscaceae; genus Viscum; species Viscum album. The sequence goes on from OY728140.1 coordinate 2,078,807,170, forward strand.
TGATACTTATTGTTTCATAAAAACACGCTATTTGCTTTGACAGCAGGAATTAATTATTAAATTAATTAATCTGACTTATATGTTTTGAATTTTGTAAAATAGACTTCATTTTTGAATTCGTAATATCAAATATAGCTTAGGGTGAATTTTTGGTAATTTTCTGAAAACTTCAATTTTTAATGAATAGTGAAACCACTATGTGGTACTTATAAAGACTGATTTTCCATTTAAATGAAATTTTGCCATCATTGTGTTTTTAATTTCAAAAATCCGACATACATGATTGTCATTAAGAAGTAAAATGTGGTTCAATGAGGTTATAATAATTTTTTGGTGAATAGTAACTTATTAAGTTCTTAATCGTGATTAGTGGTAATTAGTGTAGTTTAAGGTAAAAATAATGTTTTAATAATATGAAATGAACATGATACATGTCTTACCCTCATTTTTTGTGTCATGGCCGACCATGAAAAGCCATGAGTCAAATTGGGGACCCCATGGAGACACTTTGGTTGGGAAATGACATAAATAACTTTTTATTTAATGTAAAAGTAAAAAATGACCCAAACATAATATGTTTTACGAAAACAATTTTTAAATGGGGTTATAAAGATCAAATATTTGATTATAAATAGTCATTGGAAAGCTAAAAACATTTCCTACCTCATAGTATTTTTTATATAATTTTTAGACATTAAATAAATTAAATTATTTATGACATAAAAATGATGCAGCGATGACATCATTATTTGACGATTTAAATAAAATGGAAAGATAAAGTAAAATATATGAACTACACATGTCCAAAACTTATTGCATGGGTGGATTTCGAAACCGTATCACCTTATACACTAATTATTTCAATTTGGGACCTTTTAAAACCGAAACACATTTTCAAATAAAGTAATATTTCTTTACTTTCCAAAAGTGCCCCTCCTCTCCTCTTATAAAAGGCCCCCAACTCTACCTCATTTCACACACTCCTCAAGCCTTTGGCTCGGCCAACCCATGCCCATTTACTCTCTACACATCCCTCTCCTAATCCTAGAGGATTTCCTTTGGGCAGAATCCTTTCAAAGGAATCCTTTAGGCTCAAATCAAAAGGAGTTACAGTTTTAAAGGTAATTCATTCTCTCATGTTCATTTGTTTTATTTTGCTTCTACAACCCCCTAAAATCTTTTTATTTATTTATTTTGTAACAAACCCAGTATCTTAAATATACTAGGATGTTGTTATATGATTTATTCGAGCTAAAATCTCACACAACTACATCAAATGGTTAAAGAACATACGGTTTCCGTGGATGGCAAAATTTTGCCTCCCAAAACGATGATTGTTCAATACTCATTTAACACCTTCAAAGATGGCCATTATGATGTCACTATTTTTATATATGATATATAATATGTTTATTGTTTCTTTAAGCTTCTGTATTTTTCATTTTGGGCGTACCTTTATGGTTTCCATTATGGGTAAACACGATATCTTCATTTAAAGAAGTGCGGACTACCGCCCCCTCAAAGTGATGTGATTCGTTAATGCCATATGTGGGACGTGTAAAGGATGGATTTAAAGTTATTATATATGATGTTATACTGGAATTATAATATACCTATATATAATTATTTTTTCATTCCATTAAAGTATGAGATAGAAATGAAAGTAGCGTTCATGCGTACGTATGGATTACCGTCTCCATGAACGGTGCATTTCATTTATTATCCCCAAATGTAATGTACTATTAAAAGTACATGTATATAATTGATATATATAATTAATGATATATCTAAATGATGAATATAATTCTGTAATTAAAATATACATACCTCTCATTTAGTTTTAATTCCATTAATATGACAAAGAAATGAAAGTAGCGTTCATGCGTACGTACGGCTTACCGTCTCCATGAACGGTGCATTTCATTTATTACCTCTAAATGATTATGTAATATTATAAATACATGTATATGCTGGATATATATGATATATATGTTATAAAAATCAGGAATGTCATTCTATATATAAAGAACCTTTGACCACACGAACAACATGTAATTGTAACAAGTCCACTTTCGACTTAAGAACCAAATATCGACAAAACAAACATTATTAAAATAAATAGTTACATAATGTTTATAACATGGAAATAAGTGATATAAAAGGAATAATTAACTCTAAAAATGTTCTTAATCAAGTAGAAATTGACTCAAGTTTATTATTCAGGACGTTAATGAACGATCGAGTCAAGTCAGACCCGAGGTAAGGGACTTCGTCTCAATCACCTTTCTTGGAGGCATTTTTCGTTTTATAGAAAAATTTCTTTTATAAGGTGTATAAACCCCTTTGACTTATACTATTATACAAAAGGAATATTTTTCTACGAAGCGTTTTACTAAATGACAAAAAGGAATGTTTTTTTAACGTACGCGGTGACAACGACCTTTTCCGCCGCCGTGAGTATTATTTGGTCTTTGGCTTTCTCAACAATCCATAATGTTTTTAGAATAAAATAAATACCATATACTCTTTTATGTATTTTGGTATTGAAAATGGTTTTGAAAAAAGATTCTATTATGTCAATATATTTATGATATATTGGGATTGAAATTTGGAAATGTAATCATTCCTTTATATTGGTTTTATGTTTTATGATTTTATACTGGTACTTGGACATTTTAACGGGTGGTTACGTTATAAACCATATGACGGGTGGTGCCGTGAATACCAGGACGGGTGGTTACGTTATAACCTCCAATGCATTGGGTATGGAAGTCGTCTGTATGGCTATTCCATTATGTATGTATGGAAATTGGCCGTATGGCTATTCCATTAAGTGATATGTGTGGGAGTCGACCGTATGGTTATTCCACTTAAGTATGTTTATGTCCAAAGTTTCCTTTATATATGTTATGTGTTCTTTTTATGGAATTTTATGGTAATCCTTTGGTTACAAAAAGGTAAGTAATGATACTTTATTCAGTGAAGAGTTTTTACTACTTCATGTAGGTGAAAAGTATTACACTGATAAAGTATTCATGGATTACTTGTTGTTTTGAAAAACTAACAGTTTTCATTATTTGTGTATCCCATACTGAGCTTCTTATGCTCATCCCAAGTTTTTGAAATATTTTTCACAGGACTTAGCGTGGAATAGGGTCAAGGATTGGATCAAGGGAAAGTCATGCTACCTAAAACATGGAACTATACATGTTTCTTTTAAAAAGTTTTTATTTTATGGAAATTTAGTAGAAGCGACTACTTTGTAATCTTTTGAGATGTAATAGTTATGTCCTAATTCTCTAAAACTCTAAACCTGAAAAGATCCTCAATGTGAATTACTCATTTAATTCAATATTAAGTAAGGTTTAAGGCTGGGGCCTTATAGTTATGTTTGGAATTCACATCATAGTATATTCCCTAAATATATTAGGATAAACATTAACATTTACTTCCATCATGTTATCCAATGCATTAGAGAGCTATCTCAGGCTCACCCACCCTACATTTTTCACGGAACCCCCAGTATATGTAAACAATGCCCAATAACCATAAAATATTCATAACACCTAAAACAAGAGTAAAGGATAGATAACATTTCCACATTACAATCACAATATATCATTTCAATATATTGACATAATAAATGATTTATCAAACAATTTTCAAACCCATTTAAAATATTTAATAAAGAGATTTTCGAATCAGAGTGTCTTATACAACTTTGATGATTTTAAAGGAATTAAAATTTTAAAACATTAATATCCATATAAATAAATCCTCAAAACGATTTTGAAAACATGGACATTATTTTGAAATAATTATAAGAATAAATCAATACATATTTTTAAACGATGTTTTAGGTAAATAGTCTCGTAACACTAGGAATGAACATGACTGAAAATAATTATAGAATAAAAAAAATATAATATCTTGATAATAATTATATTCATGATATAATTTTTTCAATGGTAGTATATACACCATATTAAAGTGAGTTGGTGCATAAAAACTAATAAGTCTCAATGAAATTTAAATTGAGACGAAATCCCTTACAATGATAGTACCATTAGATTAAGGATAAATCAATGACAAAATTATGCGTGAAAAATTATAATACACCACATATAAGTGTTTATTAAGTTATAAAAGATCAGAGTTCATTAAAACACATTCATAGCACGGTCTAATCAAGAAGTAGAAGTTCAACCCAATGAATTGAAATTGGGTTAAGATATTCTCTTACAGAAATGCCATAACCTAATGACATCGCTTTAAAATTCAGAAATAGAGTTGAAGAGAGAGAAAAGGGACTCTCATCACATGGAAAAATAATTTATAGCAATAATTTTAGTGACCAACATATCCAAATATAAGAAAAAGTAAATTAAAAGACATGACATAAATGAAGTCGTTGACTAAAAGAATAGAGTTAAAGGTTCCCTTACCGATTTGGTAACTTACGAAACATACACCCCACGATGGTAAGATTGTACAATAAAAATGTAAATATACATAAATTATAGTATATTACACAAAAAATACAATCATGGTAAGTACATACACTGCGCAAAATTAAATAGGGAAAAATATAGCATGAATCTCATGGTAATAAAAAGTGAGATGAAAACTCCTTACCTCAAGTCTGGCATGTCTTATATGTTCCTTGTTCATCCTGAATACTAATATTATGTTAATTTATAATTTCATAAGAACATTTTTAAAATTTATTATTACTTTTATATCACCTATTACATTTTTATAACAATTATTAAATCATTTGAGTTCATATCAGACATTTTGTCGATGTTTGGAACTTGAATAAAAAATAAACTTGTTATAATTAAAAATTGTTAATGTGGCCTAAATTCCATTATCTCCTGAATGAATTTCATGATTTATATGTCATATATATCATATATATCCAGTATATCTGTATTTATAATATTCCATATCATTTGGATATATGAAAATGATATACACTATTCATGTAGACGACAAGTCGTATGTATGCATGAACGCTAATTTCATTTCATTTTTTCCATTTTTTAATGAATGAAAACCAAATGATAAATCATTATATTATTATTCCAGTATAATATCATATTTTATATATGTTAAATATTTTTATTAACACCATCATTTATGCATTCCATTTATGGTATGAACGGGTCATATCACATTGATGTGCGGTAGTCCACACATCCTCAAATGAAATTATCGTATTTACCCATTATGGATACCATAAAAGTATGCTATAAATGAAATATAAACAACCATATAAACAATATAAATATACTTTACATCACATTTAAATATATTTCCATCATAATGGCCACCATGAGAGGTGGTAGGAGATAATTGAACAATCATCGTTTCGTGAGGCAGCAGTTCTTCGTACACAGAAACAGTATGATTTGGTAAATTAGATGGGGGTGTGTTTTAGTGTGGTTAAAATACTTCTCATAACAACAATCTAGTATATTTAGGAAATTTTTGTTTTTATGTAAAAAATGAATAAGAATATCAAAGGGAGTGAATATGTAAAATAAATGAAGAGAACTAGAGGGATGATGTTACCTTTAAATCTGTTAACTCTCTTTCATTTGAATCAAATGGCTTTCTTGAACTTTCTTATTCCTAGGAGAAAGTTTCCAGAAGTCTGAAAGGGATGTTGGTATCTTCTTGGATGAGATTTTGGATGATCTAAGGGGATTTAAAGATTTGATTAATGGGTTATAGGTGGTGTATTTTTATAAGAGGGAGGTGGGGTTCTTCAGGAATGTTTGAAAGTATTATTTTATGATAAATTGATTTTCTGTTTCAAAGTGTCCAAAACCTATTTAATTAGAAAGTAAGGTATATATAATTTGAAATAAAATCATAAAATAATAATTGGACTAGTTTTTTATATTTTTTAATCCTTATCTTTTTTATTTAACCCTTTGTTAACTTACTTAACTTTTACCATGTCCTATTATATATTCATAATATATGGTTAATATATTTACTCTAAAAAGACAAGTGACCCAAAATTGATCATTAAGTAAATTTTTCAAATAATATATATCATTTGGCATAATATTATATTTTGAGGACTATTTTATCATTTAATAAAATATTGATGGATTTAAAAATTCTTCTATGTCAATTTTTTTACTATTCATATCATGACTTTTTTTAAAATCCAAACAAAGTTGATCCTTTTGAAAAAATTCATTAATTTAAAGATAAAAAGTCATAATAAAATATAAAATTCTAGGATGGCATAAGCTGGTTGAAAATAAAATAAAATTAATATTTATAATATTATTTATTTGAATCCATTATTAATGAAGCAATTACAGCATCATCATTGTATCATAAATAAATTTGTTTATATAATGTCTAAAAATTAAAAAAAACCATGATGTAGGAACTCTTTTTATATTTCAAATTAATATTTATAGTCAAATATATCTCTTATATAACCACATATAAAAATTTATTTACTAAATGATATATGTTTATGTCATTTTTGTCATTGCATTAAATTAATTAATATAAATTGCCATTATCACTCCCATGTGGCTCCATGGGGTCTGTAAATCGACCCAAAGATGCCCGTATTCAAAAATATCTCATCCAATAGGCTTATGAAAAGGGTAAGGTTAATTTAATATTATTATAATATTATTTTTATATTCTTATTTTCCAGATTTTCCCCGTAACCATAGTAAATAAAATATTTACTGAAATAAATATTTTTATTGTTTAAAAATAATAGTTCCATATTTACAAAATTTGGACTTCCTGATACCATGTATGGAATCCATTTTTCAAAATCAAAAACACATAATTCGCATAAATTAATTTAAAATTAATTCCAATTTTCAAAACAAAAAAAAAATTATGCAATAATAACTATCAAAAGATTGACACTTGTTTGTGCCCAATTTCAATGTGAAATTACTTACAATGACAAAAATTGGATTAAATTGTAAAAACATAATATAATAACAATTTAAAACCAATTAAAATGATAATCTAAAAATATAAATAAATTATATTAAAAGGTAGTTTTGAATTGAAATGTAGTATTATGCACTATTCATTAAAAATGAACTTTATTGGAAAAATACCAAATTATCATCCAACGTAAATTTTTATGTCCTTATTCAAAAGAATAATTTTATTTTTTCAAATAGAACATATAAATGAGACAAAAACCATATTTAACAAAAGTTTTCCATCAAAATGATGTAAATCTACCTTTTAAAGAATATTAGAGTATTTACGTTTAAAATTGGATTCATTCACATTTTAACCCTCTAAATTTTATGGGATAAATGTAAAAAAAATTAAACAAACATGTGTAACCATATTGTTGTTATCTTTGTTCATTACTTCTAATACAATGACTATGCGTTAACTACCATTTAAAATAATATTATTATTAAATTATTTTTCGGTATAACTGAACATTGTATGAAATGATAGATTTTAGATAAATATGTTGTTGCATATTGATTACATTATCAAACATATCATCCCCATTAAGGTGAAATTAATATTTAATTTAGAAAAATTATTAAATATTTTAAATTTATATTTTTTTATTTACCTGGGATGTTACAATTACACCAATGAATCCACAATGTATATACTCCAGAAATGTACTCAACTCTATACACATATGGATCATCCACTAGAATTAAAAATTTAACCTATAATTCATCAATGCTTTCGGCCTCAAACCTCTATGGGGATGGTGAAAAGAAAAACTATTTTCAAAATAATGTTTCACCATCGATTTAAATAATCTAACTATATTACTTGAAATTAAAAAACTAATATTGGTTATATCGATCATGTTTGATACATCATATAAAGTAATCATCAACTCACCATGTGGTAGATGAAATTTGTTTCTCTTGATTAACCATCAATTAATAATTATTCGATAATTATTCTATTAAAAATTATAATACCATGAATGAAAATACGAAAAAAGATCTTGTATTAGGTAAAATAATTATGATTAATGGAGGTTCATTCCTAAAATTATAGTCCTGGGATAAATGTATCAATTTTATAAGATATAAAAAATCCTCAAAAACATTATTCTTAATAAATCAAAATCCAACATACAATTTCAATGTTCATAAACCACATATATTTATTTTCTATCTATATTAATGTGTATAGGGAAATTAAACGTATAATATAAACAAAATTGTAGTTATATTTTATGTAAAAATGGTAAATAGTCAAAATTTAGTTGTAAATATGATCAAATTCTCATAATTGAACGTTAAATTTAAATAATTATTTAAATATTAATGTTTTGATATAAATATATTAACAAAATTGGGGTTTCATTGGGTTTTATCATATTATGATTGGACAATGATTATGAATAAAACATAATATACAAGTGGGAATATTGGTGACCCTAAATTATATTTCATATGGAAAATCTCACTCTGCTGTCGATTGGATTTCAGTCTACCCTTTGTTAAGAACTAATTGGTACATATAATAAAATGGGTGTTATTATTTCACTACATAAACTACCTATAATAACCAATGGGAATCCACGACATATTATAATATCCAAATATTATGTCAATATGGAACATGATAAATGATATACACTAATTATATATTTTATGAATAAAATTTTGCAACACATGGGGGAATGGATACGTGTATTAATAAGAAAACCCATATCCATATTAGTTTCGATGATATAACACAATAAGAAGATGACTTATTTTCCTAGTATGAGGGTTATTATTTCCTTTTACATTGAATATCATGTCTTATTTATCAAATTAATTAAAATAAAAAGATTAATGTTGTTTTATATTATGTTCAATGTCATATTTGAAATGTGAACATTTTCTCGTCACCTATAATAACACATTGAGTGTTTCAAAAAAAATGTCTATAAAACATTTGACACAATAATAATATTTCATGGACAAACTCATTAATTTAAAATATATGAATCTGATTGAAGATAAAATTAATGAATTACATAATTTTTTTTCTATATTGATATATATTTTTCCTATATTTAATTTCAAGAAAAACTTCTCAATTTTATTTTAAAAATGAATTTATATACTTCCATGATTTCTATTCTAATACATTCTAACCTATCCAACAATTTATGAATTTTTTATTTATATAATGAATTGGTTTAATATGTTTTATTAATGTAACCATAATGTAAAAATAATTTAATAAGATGAGTGGAATGAAATTTTTTTCAGAAAATATAAAATATTTCACTCCACAGGCCATTGTTATGAATCATTTAATGTTAATTACAACAAATATGTTAACATAAAAATTAATAACCTTCAGTATATGTCCTCCAACAAAGATCTTCTATATAAACTTCTTACATGATTTATCCATATGATCGTAGATCATTAAAATTCATTATCATAAAATAAAGTATATGTGTATTAAAGACATAATATCTCTTTTTTGAGAAAAAATCATTAATGAAATAAAATAACAAATTTAAGTGATATTAAATAATTATTTTCATTCTATTTCTACATTTTTGAAAATAATCCTTTTACTTACCATTCTATAATTCCTTAAAAACTTATATAAATTTATTATAAAAAGTAAAATTTTCAATATAAGATTAAATGCCAAAAATAACATTCTAAATTTATTATTTAACATCTCATGTGGAATACTTATAGTAAATTCCTCAATTTTCTAACATTACATAAATTTTAAAATTTAACAACGTGACTCATCCCAATAACTATATACATTCAAAATCATATTCTTATTTTCAAACCATTCCTTGTTGTATGATGTATTATATTTAATAAATGGACATATATGGTCTCATATAAGGCATATTAAAATAACTTGTTCAGTTTTTATCATTTCTATAGGTATTGTGTAGATGAAATTATCATCATGTATCATGTGTAACATATATATATATATAGGGATTGAAACAAGTGGAAAGCGAATATTATTTTATAATTTTACAAAACTCAATTTTCCTTTCCGTCATTTTTCATTATCAGTATCTATAGTCTTCACAATATTTAATGAATTTAATATCATATTTTTTTATTTGGAAATCTTAAAAAACAAAATTGAAATGAATTTCATCAATATATAATCAAATATTGTCATCCAATTCATATTGGGTTTCAAACTCAATACCGAAAGATAAAATATTTTCATCTGATTGAATATTTTAACTACTACTCCAAAAATATTCTTAGAATGTGTTCCCATATCCTAATAAAATTATGTAATGTGATATTGATGTACTATACATTATTTTAATTTAGCCTAGTAATATTAATAAACTCATTATTCATCCTCTATACTATTATCAGTTAACTCTCCAACAATTTAAAAATGATTTCTAATGTTTTTCGTCACCTCCAACATATAATTTTATAATCAGTAATATAAAACATATAAAAACTCTATAAAGTTTTTATATTATTGGTTATATAAATATTATATTTGTTTCTATTTCTCATTATCAACTATAGTCCATGTTTTATGAATGTTTTTGCAGTATTCTATGGATGCCTATTAACAATTGATCTCGAAACATGAGATTATTTTTTTTAATTTTGAATATTTCCTCACATCAACCAAAATAATACATTCATATATGTTCATTTTCCTATTATGTTGAATAATTTTATGTAAACGTTTTTTACCTAGTATAATTTATATATTAAAATAAATCATTGAAAACATGATTTCTTTATCTAAATAGTATAAAAAAATTATATATTTTCATATTAAATGAATGTAAGTTTGTAAATAATTTTATCTAGCTTTACTAATCACATTATAATGAATATTATTTGTATCCACTCGAGTTTTTTTTTCAATAAATAACTAGGATGATAGAATATGCGAAATACAACATCAAAACCAAAAAATGGATTATTTAAATATAATTGTTATAACCTAGATTCTAAATTGATAGTATGAATAATATTAAAATGAATATAAATAATATATATATATATATATTACTCATTAAAAAATTTCTGATAATTTATTAGTAAATAATTGGAAAATTTTTTGTAATGTCATTTTATTCTTCAAAAATAATTTTTCATCAAAAACAATATTTTTATTAATTTCTGTATGAAATAGTTATAATGAATATCTAGAACATTATTAAAATATAATGTATAAAATTATTTATATTTTTTAAATAATCGTATAAATATTATATTAGGTTGCCATTTTGGGGTTTTTTCTAAAAATATTATTATCTTGTTGACTATGAAAAAATAAAGATTTTTTTTGAAAACTGTCTTTTCAATTAAAAATATTACAAAGAATTAATTTTTATCAAAAAAATAAATGAAAAATACTAAGATAACATTATTATTAATCCAATTGATTCTATAAAATTCTATTTCATTTTTAATTTTGTTATAAATGCCATTCACATGAATCAAAACCTTTTCGTTGGAATCCCACTTTTTTCATGTATGTGGAATTATTATAAAATTAAATTATTTGACTTATTTAGATTGAATTTCATAAAATTGAAACCATATTTAGAATCATTATATTTAATATTTGATAATTATTTCAACTCATAGTGTGGTCATAATTAATTGTAAAAACAATAAATATTATTTACTCCGGTTATGGTTTAAATTTTCTTGTGATGGGTTAAACCAAAAGAAAAGGGTATTACTTCCAATTATAATTATTTTGATCCTATTATATGAAAATATATAACCCAAATATTTTCAAATAATATAATATTTTTCCATTAGGGATGAATTTTCTTTGCAATGTATTTATAATTTTTTATTCTTTTAATGAATATTCTGAATAGGTTCTCTCCCCCATTTATAAAAGTATACCAACTCTCATCTCATATCCACTGTTCATAATCCTTTTCCTTGACAAATACCTAAATAATATATTGCTTATATGATTAAATATTTATATAGTCCATTTTTTCTTAAAAACAATCTATGTATTCTATTTTTGGATGCATCAGTAGGTTTTATGAAGAAGATATATAATCCCTAATAAAGTGTCTTAATTTTGATTCATATTCCTCCTCCTCCAAATATTATCCAACCGTGCTTATATAATATATCTGAAATCTCTGACATACATAATTTTTATTATATTAATTTTATAACCCAAATACACCTCCTATACTGTAAATATGTTAAATGAAACCATCATTCATATGAATGCTTGACTACCGCCATGGGAATCGATATATTTCTTTTTCCAGAAACGCCACTTACAAAGGTTTATTATGATGGATTTTATATATATATATACATATATAAATATATATTATATTAATTAAATATTTATCCATATATTAAATTAATATATTATACATTTTTGTACCTTCCCATTCATAGAAAATGATAATGTTTTTTTGTGCGTATGTGTAGATTACCACCTCCATGAAGTAATGTAATTCAATTTTCACTAAAAAATCACATGGATAGTATATATAAGTTTATTTAATGAAATAATATTCTATTTATGATATAATTATCCTTAAGGAACTAGATTAAAATACATACCTTCTTTTCATCAAGATCTTTTAAAATTGGAATCGTTACTCTTGGGTATGTATGGCCTACCATCACCATGATTGTAACGTAGATCATTTTTCATAACAATATTTAGTGGTTATTTATAACATATTGATTTATGGATAAAAATTATAATTATTTAAATATTACTAATATATTTATGATGGAATAATGATTTATTTTTCCTTTGTCAGAATAAATAATCATTTTGGACATCTAAATCGAATAACTTCAAAATGCCCATCATAAACATAATTGATTTACTAAATAAATATAATAGGGTAATAAATAAAATAAATGAATAATAATGATTATAAATTTTATTAATCTAGTAAATATTTAATATATGTTTATAATTCTGGAAAAAAAGCACATTAGTGATGAGTAAAACTTCGCGTAAGGTATGTTATTACTCAATTTTTTTATTATCATAAATTACTTATTCAGGGTATTTTATTTGATAAGAGTTATTTTGTAATGAGAATTAGTTATATTATGTTTTATTTCATAATTTTTTTATATATTTATATATTAAATTCCCACTAACTACTTAGTATTATTCTCACCTCAATGATACAATATTTGTAAGGGATTTTATCTCAATTCCCTTTCATTTTGTCTTATTTTAATTTTATGACCTAATTTATTTTTTTGTGATATATATTATACCCATTTAACAAGTTATATAATTAATAATTTATTATTCATGTTATTTGAAAATATATTTCATTTTACATCATCTAAGGGAAATTTATTTGAATGCTAGCAGATCGATGGAGGCTTTATTTTATAATCTCCTATTTTTTCAAGATTATTTTTGTTCAAGGATCCTTTGGGGAAATCATATAAACATATTTTCTTAAACCATTTATCTTTTATTATCACATTTTCATGTATGTTTTTTGAATTTGTTTTTCTATTATATCCCAATTTGAATAAATATACTTCAAGAATTTTATCAATATGTAATACTAATATTTTGTATTCTTTTTATATAGATTGTTTCCCATTAAAGTATATATATTTCAAAAAATCTAATAAATGAGGTTTTTGGTATTATTCAATGATTTATTAACTAATATTTTACCCTTGATTTAATTTTTATATAAATTTTTTTAAAATTAATATGTATTCCCCTTTCTAATAAAGGATATTTTTGAATTTTTCTCTAAATTGGAAAATCGTTGATTTATTTTTACTGAATTGGCCTAGATAAAATTTCCCATCACCATGAATGCCTAGTAATTTGATTATTATTTTAAATGTTTCCATTATTATTTTTCAAATAAAATGTTTTCCCTAATAAATTTGATTCTTTTTTAAAAAATGTATTTCAAATTGAAAAGTGTATTCTCCACAACAAATATTTCATGTGATATTTTTAAGGCATTTTCATTAATTATAAAAACCATAAATATTGTGGTTTACCTTGGAATTTGATATATATTTCTCTTATAAATATACCTATCACATTATCCATTACTTTTATGGGGTAATACATAGATTTAGATTAATTTTTTAATGACTTCATTTTGAAATCTTTAGAGAATATGACATGATCCTCAATTATGTATCCCGTTTTCTTTTTATGGGTAATTTTTATATTTATTACTAATTTTTTCCCTTTTTTCGAACACATTAATCATGATCATGATGTGATTGGTTCACCCACATATTTCCCTACTTCATTTGATAAATCTTTTTGTTTCATGATACATTTTTATGGGACTAGATAGTAAACACAATCCATTGTGGGATTCATTCCACAATATGATATTATCTAGGAAGTAATCCTTCACTCGTGTTTATGTCAATTTACTTGTTTCTGCAACATTTTCCTATGTCCCAATGATCTTCTCATCAAATATATCTATGTTTGGCTTCCATGTGATTACTCATGATCATTCTCTTTTATGATATCATATCATACATTTGATGCACAAATTATGTCTCCTTATCATTTTTATTCCCTTAATGGGTTTTTAGCTCAATATATTCTTTTATGTATTCCCTAGGTTATCTTGCATAGTTTGAGAATTTCAAGTGGATTTAAAAGTTCATTATAGAGACTAAAATAAGGATTACATATTTTAGTTTCCATTCAATATATTATAAGCCTATTCTTCTAAGAGAATCATGCATTTTTTATCCATGTTCCTTTTTAATGATTATTTTTGTTAAAAATTATATATTAATATGTGTAAAAAGTCTTGGCCTGCACAATTTTATACCAATAGAGTTATAATATACATATTAAAAATGAAATGGTAAAAAATGTTATTTTAATTTTATGTGGAAATACCTTTACTTTTTAAACTATAAACCTACTCATAACTTATAAACTATTGAATGAATAATTTATGTCCTTTTTAGAAAACTATATATTCGATATTTTTTTTCAAAAATACAATTAATATTATTATTTTTTATAACCTTTTCAGGATGGCATATTAATAATTATTATTCAATTATAAAAAATTAATAAAATTACATTCTCGATAATGTTTATGAAGTGCGTATATTTTCTCCAAAAAATGTATGATTTTTGTAGATTTTTTTCACCCATAAAATTATTTAACAATTATATTATATTATTTTTAAATAATTAAATGTATATAATAAAATCTTACAAACATTATATTCAAAAAATAAAAAATATTTAAAAATCACTTTAGAATAAATTTTCATACTTTTTCAACAATACTAAAAACCACAAAAATAAAATAATACATTAATAGTGAAAACAGTTTCCATTATAATAACTATAGAGGCACTAACTACCAGACCACAAATCAACCCTATGATTTTATCATTTCAGGAAAAATTATGATAATGATATATAATATATTGTGATGTAACATCACACCACATCATTGGAAACAACATTATAAGGCATCAAAATCACGTATCAATAAATAATTTGAATGAAATAATATTTACAACAGAAATAGAAAAAAAAGAACATATTATAGAAATTTCCTATATTTTTTTATACAATTACATGGGTATGTACAAATTATTTCATACATTAAAAAACGTCAATATTCTATTATCATTCCCCTGACCTCGACTCATGTTATTGCCAAACAAACCACCCATGATTGAGAAAAATACAACACATGTATAGAAAACCAATTATAGTTTTTATAATAATATAAATAACTAATATAAATATAATTTATTAAATTTAAAATAAACATTCAGTCATACTAGGAACATTTTGTATCATATGGATATGAAGTTGATTATTTCAAATCACAACAATTTTTATTTGTCTTCGATAAATATCCCTATGAAATTTCAATGAATAATTATAACATAAAAATGATTTGAAAATTACTTATGTAATAAGTACTTGAATGATAATGAAATAGTCTATGATGGTTTTCATAGGTTTTACAATGTGATGCATATATTTAAAATAAAATGGAACTTATTAAATATAAAGAAACACATGGATACATTCTAGTCGTTCAGTTCGTCAGACTGATGCCTGCAAGATTCATACACATCCCAAATGACTTATGAATTATTTTCCTAAATTATGAAATCAATATGAATGTGTTAGATTGGTTTTGGGTACAAAACATATTTTCTCTACTAAAAAGTAATTTCAAAATAGAAACATTCACTTTGAGTCATACTGGTCACATCATCTGTCATTTTTGAATGAGTCTAATTACTTCATATCACAAATAACATATGAATATTTTCTATAAATTATCATGATAATCTAAGAATGTTGTCTCATTTTTCATTGACTAACTCTTCTTGAAAGAAATTTCAATCTGAAAAAGATAATGGACAATTTTAGGTATAAATATAACATCATGTATCATAATGTGTTATGGAAAATTAATAAAAATAAAAAATGAATTCTAGATGACTTAATTAATGTATTAAAAAATCACGAATTTTTTGTCTTGTTTTAATTATGTCCTTTGACTTTTTACAAAAAAATAATATAAATTTTAAATAATAAGATGCACATAGACTCATACATGTCACATAGTACATCAAATTTTGATGCACAAAATTCCTACACATAGAAAATGACATTTGGATCATTTTTATATAGAATCACAAAAAATTGAATGAATTTTCTCTATATCTGGTTAGTCACATGTAATTTTCAATAAATTAACATTTGAAACTGGAAACATTCACTTTGATTCATATCAGTCCCATCATGTGTCAGTTTGATATGAGACTAATTTCAACACATAAAAATGACATATTAATCATTTTCCAAAATTATCAGGATAATATGACTTTATTTTCCCATTTCTTAGTGAGTGAATCATTTTGAACTAAAATTCCCATTTTAAATTGATAAGAGAAACAATGAGTCATATCGAGAACATTGTGTGTCATATTTACAAGTGGATTATTCCTACTCATAAAAAATATCATAAGACCATTTATTCTAAAGTGTGAAAACCATATGAATGTGTATTCTCTATTTTTGAGAATGTATGTTTTTAGTTTTTATGTGATTAATGTAAATTGAAAACAAAAAGGCACACATAGAGTTATAACATTAACATCGTGTGTCATATTGTGGTACAAATTATTCCTACACATATAGAACTACATCTGAATTTTTTAAAATATAATAAAAATAATTTTAATGTGTTTTATCATTTTTGAGGAGGTTACTTATATTTTTTACTAAAATATAATATTAATGTTTAATCATGATCTTTGTGTCATAAAAGTCACATCAATTTTCAGTATTATGTGATACTAATTCATATACATAAAAAACATATTATGAATAATTTAATGAAATTATATAGGAAATATGAGTCTATTTTCTTGGTTTTCAGTAGGTGATAATTTTGATCTAAAATGTCAATTTTAAATAGATAACAAACACATTGAGTAATATCAGGAACATTGTTTCTATATTGAGGTCCACCTGATTCCTACATGTCAAAAATGCCTTAAGAATAATCTTTATAAAGTATCCAAAACATTTTTGTGTGTTTTCTCGGTTTTTAGTATTCCCATTTCCTTTTTTACTAAAATAATTTCAATTTTAAATAAAAAGTTGCACTTGGAGAAATATCGGTGACAATGTGCATCCAATTGAGGTAAGAAATGATTCATATATGTCTCAAATATTAAATGGTTAATTTTAAGAAGGTATCAAAATAGTACGAATACTTTTTCTCTATTTTGAGTGTATCACATTTTTTTATTAAAACGTTATTTTAAACTACAAACACATACATTGAGTCACCACAGTCACATCATGTCTCGATTTTATGTGAGACTAATATATACAAATCAGAAAATAATTATTAATAATTTTCATATACTTTCAATACAATATTATTGTGTTTACTCAGTTTTTAAAGAGTGACACTTTTTGAAATAAAATGTCGATTTTAAACTGATGAGATACTATTTGAGTCATAAAAGTCATATCAAATATATTATTAAGGTGAGGCTAACTCATACACACAAAAAATACTTAGTAATCATTTTTCTATTGTATAAAATAAATCCAAATGTGTTTTCTATGTTTTTCACATGTTAGTTGTCTTTATTACAAAAAATAAGGTCATTTATAAATGAAACAATACACATAGACCTTATAGGTCACATCATGGGTCAAACTGAGGTGTGACTCATTCATAAATATCCATAATTATTTATGGAGTGTTAATTTAATTTATCAATACAATAAAACCCATTATCAATTTTGAGTACGTCACTTGTTTTTTTTTCTAAAATTTTATTTTAAATTGGAATCTTGCATATTGAGTCATATCAGTCACATCTTGTGTTGGTTTGATGTGATACAGATTCCTACAGGTCAAAAATATATTATAAATCATTCATATAAATTATCCAAACAATCCAAGGGAATGTTTTCCTTTCTCAGTGAATAGAATTTTTTTAACTAAAATTTAATTTTAAAAAGATAACATACGCATTGATTCAAACCATGCACACCATGAATTAGATTAATGTGAGGATGAATATTTTACAACAAAAAAGACTTATGGATCAATTTACTAATGTATAAATACAATCTAAAGGTTCTTATCAGTATTGTGTATGTTAGTTATCTTATTTACTAAATCTATTGTCAATTTGAAATAAAAATATGCACATGGATTCATACTAATCACATGGTATGTCATATTTATTTGCATGTAATTTCTATACATCCCAATATTTTAAAATAGAATCCAAACATCTAGTTTTACATTGATTTAGATTTTACTTATTTTTTAAACTGTTAACACTTCATATTCATTCAATCTTATTAGTCGGAAAAGTTTTTCATATTTGAATATAGACTCAATATGTAGTGTTGGAAGTTCAACAATGAATGGATCAAAAAGCATGGTAACATTGAATGAAATGAAAATATTATTTCATTTTTTATTTTTGTCTATATTTAGCATCGACATATGACTTTATATATGATCTACGAAAGATGCTAAATAAGAATATGATTAAAATTGTAAGGAAATTAAACAACATAAACAAAATAAATGGGGGAAAATTAATTAAATAATCATTAGTAATTAATGTTCTCATGATATTTGTAAAAATTATCAACCCATTTTTTTTATTTTCATTATCTTATTTTCATCCTCATAGTCAATTCACTCACATGCATATGCTTCATTGAAAAACCCACCATAACTTGAAATAAAAAATCCACTTATATTGGAAAAAAATTCTTCTTTGAGAAATAATATGAATAAATAAATTATCAATTAATAAATAATAATACATTAATTACACGGAAGAATATATTATTAAGAAAATATAACAATTACCCCAATAATTATGAAGAGGAATAATAGTTTGTTTTCCTACAACATACGTGGAGGGAACATAGAGGAAAGTGATAAATGCCAAAAATATAGGGGTGAAATGGATTCAAGGGAGAAGGTGTTTGTAGATGTTTCGGTGCATAAAGGAATTAATAATGGTTAGAAATTTTACAAAATAAATATACTCTATAGGGAATAATAAGAATTAAATCAACGCGTTGTTATGTGTGTTTTTGGGTAAAATAGAGAAATTTTATCATAACAAAACCACTACATCTTCCCAAAGGGTTTTCATCATTATATTATGATCTTCACCAATATTGGTAATACGGTCTTATTCATAAGTCCTTGTAAACACTACAGGGGTAAAAAATTATTAACTGAGAATAATTATATAGATTTTTTAGTGCTGAATGGAAGGAAATATGTTACAAATATTCTGAAATAAAAGAAACCTGTAACGAACAAAAAACATAAATAAAGTTTTCATTATCTAATTTTTTGTAAAATAAAGAAATTATATCATAAAATTATCTAAATATATTCTCAAAAAGGTTTTCTTCTTCTTTTTATTTTCATTAGTAGAATTGGTTACATCATCATGTGAAGAATAAATTATCTATAGAGTAGTCAAACATTTCATTTAGAATATTCAAATGTTGTTGAGAATAAATAACATTATGAGGAAAAAGATGGTACATTAAAAAACACTTTTACCATCTCATTGGTCTCAATTTCATTTTTAATGGTTTTAATTATTTTGATACCCTATCTAGATTTTAAATTACCATTTTATGGTCCCCTCTAACATAGAATACATTTTTTATATTGGGACTATCATGAACTCACAGTGATATCCAAATGATAGTGTCATGCTCGATTGACTTGCCATCTGACCTGGTATTTGTCTTAGTCTCCGTTAGGATAATAAACTAATTCACATTTTATAGATTAAAGATATCAAATATAATTATTATTGTGATTTGGTTATGAATTGCTCATCCATTTCCCCGTAATTACTGGAATTCACCATCAAGCTTCTCATTTCACCAACTTTCAATACACTACTATTACCAACCATTTTGAACAGAAGATAGAAATGTGGAATGTTGTATAATAGATCTCTTATATATATTAAATAACCAAAAAAATTACATATTTTCATAAATTGGAATTCTATCCTTGAAACCAAATATGTTCATCAATTCATCCACAATTGTAACTCCACTTTTTCATCAAAATTCATTAATCTTGTTCTGTTTTTATAGAATTTAAATCCATTGACTAGAAAACATGTGTATGATATAACATTTATATTCAATCCCATGGTTATACATCCATGTAGTTCGAGAATAAAATACATTTTTTCAAATAAATTCATATAAATTTGATCTAAAAACCATCCTATAAATAGTTTATTATGTGTATTTTATATTTATCCTTCATCTCTTGATGGATTCGAATATCGAAGAATTTATTTGTGGCATTCAACATACAGATCACCATATTCACAATTATAAAAATTGTAATGGTTCTCTTACTCTTTATATATGGATGTAATTTTATCATCTCTTCTGTAAATCCCTTCTCCCATAAGGCATCTACTATAGAGAAAATTTCGGAAACCAGTTCTATTAAAATCATATAGGCAATCAGTATAGAATTAGATATTTTATTCAACAATATACTTATCTTTAATATAACCTTTGGGATGAATTCAAAGCATGACATACAATTTGAAATATTCATATATCATTAAATGGGACACATTCATCTATAATGAACATGACCACATATTTTAACTGGTAAAACAAATTGAACCATCACGGTGATTATTATATCAAAAAATGATGGTGCGTATAACATCTTGAATTCACATAATATGATAGTAACCAACATATTCATTATTAGAAAACTACCGCATACATGTAGAATTACTACATATAACTTTTAAAAAGAAGCATAGTCTGATTAATGTATGTCATAAATTTTTAAAAAGAATGCATGGCAGATAAATAGACAAAAAATATTACATCAAAACATGATATTAATGTGATTTTATTCCTCATAACTCCGAATAAGTCATTGAAACTACTATATTGATATTTGATGAGAACCCCTCAAGAAAATTTAGACTGTTACCGAAAAAAAATTATAAAATTTTCTATATGGATTGGGTGTAAGCTACTAGAGGAAAAAAATGTATTCCCTTTACCATTCACTCATTCCCAATCTATCCTTTTCCACATTTCAATCGTGTCCAGCCTATCCATGATTCCATATTTTTTCCAGGAACATTTAGTAAAATTCCAAGAACACTACCAACTACATTTATTTCAACATGCATGACTTCAAAAAAATGTCTGGTATATTAATAATTTCATTATTGTAATACAATGAAAATTGATCAGTTCCACCAACCTGATTTCAAAATGTTTTTTGAAAACGGATTAATGAAAATAGTGTCAATATCTTAAAAATTATCAATCAATTGATCACCCATTAGGTGAGACACGTTTTTACCTTTTTGATATTCACATTGAATGTTGTCGTCTAGTATCAGTATATAAATTGTCAAGGTAAAAATTGATGATAACCTAGAAACTCTGTCTTCGAATAACATTTCAACCCAATAGCGTGTGTGAATTCTTCACAAATCGGGAACCTCAATATTCTTTAATGGTATATCCTAATGAATTTCCATTATCAGGAAGGTAATTTATTATTATGTATAATATGGCCCTCAATTTCATGTATTCACACATATAGGAATCATATATTATAACACATGTAACCCACATCAATTTTGTATCTGAAATCAATGCATCAAAAAATTCATCAATATCATTAATGGGTTTCTGTGGTATAAATATAGGATGATACAACATAATGTAATTGTTACTCATTAAAAACTATGGATATTTGTTATAATTTTCCAAAATTATGGGATATGTACTATGTATAAAACTATGTCCATAAATTTTATTAATTCCAACTGTATATAATTCAAGATGAATGTTTCATAGCTCATTTACAAATTTTGGATACTCGTAATCAATTATCTTCCACTGAGAATACTCTATTGGATGACATAAGTTCACATGTGTAATTCTTGTATCTTCCTTCCCTGTTAATTGTATACTATTTTCCTAACATCTATAGAGTCATTAGAGATATTGAATTATAGGAATATATCATAATTCATTCAAATTACATGATACATTTTTATTATATCAAATTGTACCACACTTAGGGAATTTTATGAGTGATTCATGGTTCCTGAGAAACAATAATAAAACAATTGTACATGCATATTTTTTTTGAAGACTATGATAATTGAAAGTATAAATAATTTATCATCATATATTCAACATGGATATAATATTTCTTATAGAATAATATCATTACGCTTACCGTGTACTTATGTAATTATTATGTCACTCCATATTCTTCTAGATTTCAAATTATATAACTTCAGCACAGCTAAATTGTGGTCAATTTAGTACAACCAATATTCAATGGTCTCATAGAACATTTATTTAACTTCTAAAAAAAATTTCTATCAAGATGTTCATCTTAAATTTCCATTTTCATTTCATCCATGTGATCCCAATCAACATTTATACTTTTATTCATATCAAATGATCCATAAACCACTGTATCATCATAATCAGGGTGCACATTATGTGTTTCCATTTTTTTATTGTAATTTTATCGTTATGATCTGTTCTATGAAAATTTTAATTTTATTCCCACTAATTGATTATGATTATTTCTTGAATAAAAACTATATAATGAAAGGAAAAGGATTTGAGAAGGGATGTATGAATGAAATATTGAAAACATGATATAAAATTTTACTCTATCATCATACAATATTTTATAATTATTTCTATTCATTGATTTTTATTCATATCCAACCTATTAGGTTTATAATAAATTAATTATTTATATTAAATAAATAAATACATATATGATATTCACTAACAAAGGATAAATCTATTGATAATTTTGATAAGGGTAACCCACCATATGATTGTTTCATATAATTTCAGTATTCATTTATGGAAATGGGAAATTTATTTTTACAAAAGCATTACTCCCCTATCATAGGAATTATCCTCTGAATTCGGCCAAATTTTGATGTTTTACAAAAATTTCATCCTCATCAACTTCATCTAGAAAATAGTTATTATTGTATTTGGATACTCTAGACTCAATAGTCATCTCTTGTGGGCATCCACATATTTTTTGTACCATTCTAACAAAAAATAATCTTGTACCTAGTGTTGGTAAAACATTTGGATGAATATTGCTTATAGAAGTTCAAGAAACATAGAACATATAGAGGATGATCCCCAAGAAAAAAATTACTATAATTATGGTTCAGGGGATGACGTCGAGGAGGATGAAACCAAACATTTATCATCTTAAATAATGGGCGTCCATAGCATTTTTAGGGTTTATATTACTAAAATAACTAAAATAGAAACCAAAACAATTAAATAAGAATTTTTCCTTTGGAAAATAGAAATAAATCATATCAAATAATGAATATATAAGGTATTACCATTTTTGAATCTCGACTTGTATAATTTTTTATGATAAACTACTACGAGGATAATTAAAATTAAATTGTTCCTTATAGACTCAGATATAGTGGTTAATCTAGTTATTATATAATGGTAGATAGTAAAGATGATTCTTGAGTTGAAACAAAATAGTGTACTATACCTCGAGAGAAGAAACATCCCTTTCATGAATTCCTATATTTGAAATCCTTCATTTTTATTATTGATAGCGATAAATATAATAAAATATTAAAAATACTTATGGAGATAACCATTTATGATGATCTCATGGTATATGAAGAATCAATGGGATCAAAGTATATTGCATTCAATAAAGGATCGTTGAACTGTGAAATATATTCTATTATGAGATATATTACTTCCACCTTCAAAAATATTCTATAATTTTCTTATAATATTGTTTTTAAATGTGTATATAGAAACATTTTTGACTATAATGATAACATTCAATTTTTTAAAATGATATTAAAAATCAATGAATTAAATGAAATGAAAATGATTAGTTATTTTTATACTTACACTCATTTAGTTCAAATTATAACAATAATGATATCATTTTTCTTTAAATTCAATGAATAATTTTTATATTCATTAAATTGATGCTAAAAGTGTATTTATAAATGGGAATTTCAATATATAAATTTATGTGGAATAATATTAAGATTCAAAAACTTATTTGATGAGGACTATATAGAGCATTTTCAATGTAATAGTCACAAATATTTTTATAATTTGCAGAAATATTTTTGAGTATTTTATTGACTATGATGATGAAAATAAATTAATAGATAATTTTTAAAAATATAGCATATAAATCAGTTTTAATATCTATAAATAAGTTGTATAAATTATTATAATGATTTTTTAATTTAAAGAATAATTTCCCATGTTTGAAAATGTTTTTCTCACTATAATTTTATAAAGGGATGATGATAATAATGGGAATGATGATATAACATACAAATTAAAATAATTAATTTTTTCTCGAAGATTCTCAAATATAGATTAGAGGAAAAATAATTAATTTGATTTAAAATATACTAAAATAAATCATTGAAAAATGTGATGATAAAATTAGTGAGGTAATAATATCTTTTGAAGTCCAAATAATTATATAAGATAATGATTAATTCATTGTAAAAATTAAATTATTTGAGATTTACACAAAATTTTAGATTATGAAATCCATATAAATATGGTATTCTAGAAAAGTAAAAAGAATGATCATAACCCACATTATTCATAAAAGGATTTTTATATTGAAATAACACTATATGGGGGAGTGAAAATCCCAATATGATATAATCACCAAGATATATCTACATCAAAATGGAAATCTCCCATATATATTGATTATAATTTTGTGATAAATCTATATTTATTTTCACTAATTTTTTAAAACTTAAATTTTTAAATAAATGGTTGATGAAAACATACAACGGAACCGCACAATATCCATGGTGGCTGGTAAAAATTTTATAACTAATTTTTTCCCATGAAAATACAAACAAACTAACACAATCACGTGATAATAGAAATCATTTAGTTCCGGAAGAACAAGATAGCATGTGTTTGAAAATAATAAACTGTGATTTAATAGTCATTTAATTTTCTATAAAACAATTGACATAGTGAATTGGATATTTTTTCTTATTTATGAATTCTAAAGGAACAATAGAACAATGTTTGTTGGTTGAAACTATTTTATATGATGAAACATCCATATATATTGAAAACAAATATATGAAACTCAATTGGAATTGAAATTCTTTGAAAAATATGTTTTATTTTAATGGGAAACCATCACAGTAAAGATGAATGTAGATAAAAATAATTCAAGTATGAAAAAAGAAATAGATGATGAATTGAAAGAGATAACACAAACATGAATAATATATTTCCCAAAAACGAAAATAGGTGAGGAGAAGGGAAAAAATAGTAAACCATTAATTGATGGATTGATTAATCCAATTGAAAAAGATATATCACATTAGAATTCTTGGATTTATTCGATCCTTGGTTTGTTCAACACTTCAATCCAACCATTATATTCTCTCAAGACATTATCCGTGTTTGGATTCAGGAAGGAGGAGCGGCATTGGGAGTTGTCTTACACAGATAGCTTAATACATCGTAAGATATTTATTCATGGTTAGGGACAATAAATAGATTATTGACACTTTTATCAATTCTTATAAAAAAGTAAGGACAAAGATGCCTTTAATGAACACAGAATTACATAATAGTGGTAAAAGGGAACATCATCAGTACTGTTTTGGCACTGATTAATATATTGATTAATTAGTACCAAAATTTCACTCATAAAAGCCATATTCATGAGTGATAAATAATCACTGACTAGAGGAATATATATCAGGACCAAAACAATATAACTGATTACTGATTTATAAATATAATTGAATATATATATATATATATTTATAATAAATATTTAATTTTTTATAATTTTACAATTATTTAAATATATAATTTTTTATTTATGTGTATAGATAATTTTGTTTATAAAAATTATAATTATTTATTCACAATTATAAATATATTTATATCATTATATATATGTATATTTAATAAATATATATAAATATAAATATAGTAAATATATTAATTATTTAAATATATTCATCATTTAAATATATATTTTTTAAATCTATAGTTATAAATATATTTTAACACTTATTGTAGTTATATATATTTATCTAATATATATAATTATTAATATTAATATGATAATATAATAATTATTTAGATATATTTATTATAATTTTATAATTATTCAAATATGTTTATTATAATTTTATAATTTTTAAAATATATAATTATATTAATAATTTTCAAACAAATAATATATATGTATTTATGTATTTATACCATTATATATGTAATATATTTTATAAATACAAGAATAATTATATTTGTAAATATAAATATATTAAATATGTATGCATTCTCTAAATAAATATATTATTATTTAAAAATTATTTTAAAATAAATAATTATCTATTTACAATTATATAAATAATTTTGTGAAAATAATATTTATTTATTTATAATTATAGATAAATAAATTTTTAAATATAGTAAATAAACATCTAAATATTTTTTTCATTATTTTTACAAATATAATTTTAACAGTCTCAATGAATATATATTCTTAAATGCATGAATTTTTAAAATGAGTGGATTGAATAATTAAAATTGAGTGCACTTAATAAATAATGGTTAAACTGATATATTTTATAAATTAAATATAGATATATATATATATATATATAATTTGGAATAAATATTGAAAATATTAAACCATTTTAAATATATATATATAAATAAATTATATAAAACGATTAATTATTCAAAAAAATTTAAAAATATTAAAAATGTGTTAAAACCTAAATGCTACAAAACTAAAAATAAATATATAGAATTTATTGATTAGTGTCATAAAATATTAAATGAATCATGGTATACTGAAATTATAAAATGATTATTTAAATTTGAATAAATTCAATAAATATTAGGTTTATGTGTTTCTATAGAAAATTTCATTATATACATAAATAGTTATTTCTGTGTGTATCATACATAAAAAATGTCTCATTATGTATTTGAATGTGAAATAAATATAACACATTTTTTATATATATTAAATTCAAAAATCAAACGAAATTCATTTATGTCAATTACTCAATGAAATTTGTTAGTATTTCTAAATCATCTGAATTTTAAAATTTAAACAATTCTTAACATAAATATAACACTTAATTCAAAACCCATTGGGTGCAGGTACTGTAGCAGTACTATAGCGGTACTATAGCAGTGATGGCACAATACATCGGCGAGTACTGTAGCGGCGGCATGGAACTGTAGCAGCGGTGGTACTGTGCGGGTACTGTAGCAGGCGGGTTACTATTCACAGAATGGGAATTAGGCCAAATATTTGGGCCTACGAGCTATGTAATGAGATAGAAGCCCACTAGGACTTCAGGCAATGTAATGGGTCTCCCTCTAACCAGTGAAAAGAGGTATTTTCTTTTTTTTAATAATAAAAATGATGCTTCGGCCCCAACCATTTAAAAAAATGTGTATATTAAATTTATTCAATTTTTCAATAATAATAGTAACACCCCATGATTTTGTGAATCATTTTTTACCAAAACAAATTTTATATTTTTTATATTATAAATTTTGTATAACACTAAAAATAGTTTATCTTATATTAATGAACTATGGCTTTCATTATATGCACCAAAACATTAATCATGCACTATAAGCAACATAAATATTAGCTTTTTCTACAATGAACACCGAGGTTAGGTTACATTTAAATTAATTACTATTTTTTGCTGCCTTTTAATGGATAAACTATTTTAAATATAAAATTTACAATTTAATATATTTTATTTGTTAAAATAAACTCATTTTTTTAATTCATTATACCTTTGTTTTTTAGGGTGAATTTTAGAGATTTTTTTGAGAAACATCATTTTTTTGATTTATAGTGAAAAATTGATATGTCTATACATATATATATATATATTAGGTTATTGGGGGTAAAATTACAATAAAAACACACATAGAAGTTGAAAAGTAAGGTCATACCCCCATAAAAGGATAACCCACCCATCAAGTCATATTTATTCAGTTATGGCCCTAATGCCCAGTGGGCATCAAGCCTATTACATGGCACAAAGTCCCACAAACTGGCACAAAGGCCCAATAAAGTGTCATGAAAACATCATGCCTATGTCACCATTTTCTTATTTCATGCTTGTTTCATCTTATATCTTCATCATGACTTCTTCTCTTCCTTCATGTGGAAATTCAGTCCCACCCCAATTTGAAAATAGATATAAACACTTATTAAAATATTGAATATTTTACATTAAAAACATGTTTTCTTACCATGTATTCTGTATTAGAATAAGAGATAATTTTCGGACTTCTGTTATATTAATTTTGAGAAAATTATATAAAAATTTGTAATTCGTATAACATTTTTGGTTTAAAAGGTCAGCATAATTTTTTATCAAAATGATTAGTAAAAGTGATAAAAATTAATCACATCGATTATGGTAAGATTAAACATAATTAAGGGCTAAACCATAACTATAAGGACCAAAATGACCTAAACACATGTAAAAAGGACAATGGATTCCAATAATTTAACCATATTCCCTCTCGTTCGAATTTTAATTTTTAGTGTGACATTATTAAATGGATGTTCCCTATATAAAATGTTAAGTAAGTAATACATGGAAAAGTGAACATTCCTTGTCATTAAAATTTATAAAAAATTACGAAATGAACAAAAAATAGAATTAATAATTCAATGGCTCAAAATTTTATAATAAATATCACTTTAGTTTAGCCTTAATGGTTTAATTTCTTTATCTATAAAACTATTTGTTTAAAAGAAACGTAAACAATAAATGTTGGTAATCATTGAAGTTAAGGAACCATATTTTTAAAATGATCATATTTTTATTTATTGTAAATTTTGTTCAAACATACTTTCACATTACTGCATTACTATTCTATTTTGGAGAATCACTAGGTTGTAGACGTCTTCTATTATTGAATAACTTTTGGTAAATATAAGAGTGTCAATCCCCCTCCACTATAAAAATTCATGGTCTATACCCCTTCCACACACCTCCCAAGTCAAATTGGACCATACAACCTATATCCCAATAGTATCCCAATAGCGTTCCACTACTCATTGAATCCCCACTTTTGTATTTAAGTAATCCATAGAAGCTTTTTGGTACAAACCAAAAGGAGTTACCTGATTAATATGTAACATCTTCCCTAAAAATACGTTAATTTATTTTAATTCTCCACTCCCCAAAATATTTTTATTACATGATATTATAAAAACACTGGTTTCTTAGATATTCTTGGATTCTATTATTCTAAGGGGTTTAACAACACTTCCACACACCTTCAACCAATGGTTCAAGAATGTATTGTTTATGTGTACGGCGAACTACCACATCACTTAATGATGATTATTCATTTTTTCCTTTAGTACCTCTCATGGTGGACATTATCATGTAAATATATTTATATACATTTTATATTATATTTATTATGTCTTTATGCTTCGTTAATTATTTTAAATAGCATCTATTTATATTTTCATTTTTCATTAATATGATAATTTTGTTTGAGGAAGTGTGGACTACGACCCCCTCAAAATAATGTGATTTGTTCGTAAACAACGTTGAATGAATTAAGGATGAATTTAGAGAATATATGTCAAATATATGATAAAATCATTATACTATAATAATTATATATATATACATATATATAAATACATATCTTTTACTTCCATTTTTCATCATGCCAATTAAACTGAAATAATGGTCATGCATACGTACAACTTACTATCTCCCTAAGTGGTGTATTACACTTCATACATCAAAATCCTATCGAGTGGTATAATGCACATATAATGAATATAAATTATATTTAAATCATATTTTAATTTTTTTAAATCATGATATAAATACAGGGACCAAATATATATTAAATTGAGATACATGCAATAATCAAATTCAATATTACACATATGGAAACAATAAAATAGAATTGCTAACAACTAGGTAATATTAAGCCATAATAAAACTATATATGGCATTAAAAGTAATTATATTGTTTTTTATGTATGTATAATAAATTTAAATTTATTATATTGTTTTTTTGGATGGGTTTGATGACAGTCAGGACAAAATGTAAGGGGATTACATCTCACTGTTTATTTCTGAGAGATATATGATTTATTCCACACCCATTCCTTTTGTACAGTGTGTATACTTCCAATGGATGAATTCAGTCATTCAGAAAAATAAATTAATGGATATTGGAATACCAGTTATGTAATATTTATTTCATTTGTTTTAGGTTTCAAATGTTACTGAATCGGTAAGTTCCTTTTGTTTCAGTTTACTTTCATTGAGACACATGCCCTGTTATGCACCTATATATTCATATGAGGTGTAATTACTACATTTGAAATACTATATCTTGCATCTCCTTCCTTTCATGATATTTTAGGATTCATGAAATATAATTTTCTTACATGGGTTTTATGGTTCAATGTTACCATGTGGTAAGATTTTATTGAAACAATCTCATCATTTTAGGGATTATTTATGTTTATTCGTTCTTTGATGAAACCGTCTGATCCATACACAAAGAAAAATCATTTATTTTATTCACCTCCATTTAATCACGATTCATTCATGTATTGGTACCATTTTTCTACAATTTTTTGTATATGATAGTTAATAATTGGTTTTTGTGAAAGCCCGAATTTACCCTCTCTTCGGTGAGAAATCTATGTTTCTTGAAAACCATGTTATCTAAAAGTGGTTCTATGAATATTGTATCAATATACTATAATAATTAAAAGATATTTTTCCATTTTTATCTATTACCGAGCACTTCCATGTATTATTATTTTCACTTTCTAAATAATTATTCTTTTAAACAAATTTATGATGAAAATGGAAATCTATGTTTAGCTCATACAAAGTATACATATTTACACAAATTTATTTCATTGAATCTTAATTTTAATTTCTAAGAATATATTTTTTTTGAATATTTTATTAATGTAAGTTTTACAGAATTTTTCTCAAATGGTTTTAAATATACCTTGATTTGTTTTCCAAATAAATGTTTTCCAAAATGTTTTCAATCCATATTTATAAGTTTCAAACTATTTTATAAAAAAATGTTTTTCATGAAATTTTAAATATTATTTCATATGAAATCAGGTAAAATGGTTTTCAAATCATTTTCACAAGTTATTTCTGTGATTCCAATTTGTTTACAATAAAAAATGTTTTTAAAATGTTTTAAATAATATTTTTTATGTTTTCAAGTAAAACTGTTTTCAAAAGCGTTTAAATTTTTCTTTATATGTATTTAATATATTTTCTAAAAAATTGGTTTTAAAATGTTGTTATATATTAAAAAATTATTTTTCAAATACGAAAAGATATTTTCCTCAATAAATGTTTTTGAAAGATATTCCCAAAATATTTTCTGTCTTAGATATCATCTGTTGATGTTAATCATTCATTTCTAGGAAATTATTTAAAGGATATATTCATATTAGTTCAATGAATGGTTTGTGACTAATTTCATAGTCATGGTGAAACCTATATCTCCTTTATTGGTTATATTTTTATTAAATATCGTTCTCTTTCAAGGTTTATTATTTTGATAAAATGATTATCAAACATGTATATTTTCCCCTTGTTATGATATCTTTAAATTTCTATGATATCTATTTCATTTCATGGGATATTATATAATTGTTTATAATTTTTTATAACATTTATCTATGATTTAATTATGATATGTGTGGGACCTATATATCCATCCAATAAATTTGGTAATTATTTTTATCTCATGAGATAAACATGGGTAGAATGAGACGTAAACTCAGTTCAGTATTACAGGGTTTGAAAATAAATGAACTCAGTTCAGTATTACATGGCTTGAATGGGAAGAAAACTCAGTTGGATATTAAAATTATAAAAGGAGAAATGAAATATGTTTATTATTATAGGGGTAGAATGAGGAGTGAACTCATTTCAGTAATATGGGGTTAGAACAGGGTGTAATCCTGGTTTAGTAGTGGACTTTTACTAATAAGATGGTCAAAGAAGAAATACATGATTATTATGGAAATTATTATATCTGATTATGTGTGTGCCACAATTCCATGTTATATGCATATGTTCTTATTTCATGTATTATGTCCATTATTTTGTTATTAATCATGTATTATTTAAAGATAATATTTATTATGATCTATAATATTAAGGGTGTGGTCTTAAAATTCTATACTCAAGTTATATACCATTTTTTCATGTTATGAATACACATTTCCATTATTTACCCTTAGTGAAATTCTTTCCCACCACTTTTATTATTTCCTTTTTCATGGTTATGAAGAATTTTTTTAGGGATAATTACAAAAGGTTGAGATTATTATTGGAGATGTTCATAATATTTCACCATGATAGAATATATTTTTTCCATGTTTCCAGAGACACTAAACTATATAGTCCTCAGGTATTAATTTTTGAAATGTACAGAATATTAACTTAAAATGATCCAATAACCATATATGTTAATCATGGGTCTCTATAGTAGATAAAAAAGGATAGGTTTCGTCAACCATTGGAAAATAAGATGCGAAATTAATTGTGAGATCCCAAGGAATATTTCTATGGATATGTCTAGGGATATCTATGAGGATATGTATAAGGATGAGTCAATGTTTATGAAATTATCTTGGAAATTTCTAAAAGGATAGAGTGAGTGGTTTCATTGAGATACATCCATATCTGGATACTAAAATTGGATGTGAACTATAATAAATGCACCTAGGGGTAAGAAATATGACAAGATTTCTTGGACCTGACTAGGGGTAATATAGTACATAATAATGGGCCTTTCTAAACACAACATTTGACACACCGGATGGATGCATTTGGGAAAATAACAAAATAATCATGAACCAACATTAAGTATTTAAAAAGATAATGACTATGAAAAACATAGGTGAATCCAAAGGTGTCATTGTAACATCCTAGGTAAATAAAGAATAATACTTTTTCATATTTATTAATATTTGTGAATTAAATATTAATTTTACTTTAATGTGGTTTCTATGTTTTATGGCGTAGCCGATACGCAACAACAGGTTTCTTTGAAATCTTATGTTGCTCACTAATAATATAATAATGTTATTATAAATGGTAGTTAACACCTAAACATTGTATTGGTTGAAAAAAATAGAAATAACATTCATATATATGTTTTCTAAACGTTTTTACATTTATCTAATAAATGTTAGTGGCCTAAAATGCGAATGTATCCAATATGAAGCATAAATACTCTAATATTCACTAAATGGTTGATTTATCGCCTTTTGATGGTGAACGATCATTAAATATAGTTTTTTTCACTATTATACATTCTATAGGACCAAATAAAATTCTTCTTTAGAATCGGGACATCAAACATTACTTTGTGTATGTTTTTGTTATTTTACCGTTAAAGTTCATTTTTAAATGAATAGTGAAAAATGTTGTTTTTTAATTCAAAAACTCATTTTTATTCAAATTTATTTATATGGTTATTATCGTTTTAATTCATTTAAAGCTTAATTAGAATATATTTTTACCATTTAATTCAATGGTGGTTATTGTAATTAATTTCACAATGAAATTGGACTTAAACAAGTGTCAATTTCTTGATAGATATTGTTTCTTAAAAACACGCAATTTGTTTTGACAACAAGAATTAATTATAAAATTAATTAATGCAACATATATTTTTTAAATTTTTTAAAATAGGCCTAAATTGGGATTTTTGAATATTAAATATAGCTTAGGGTGATTTTTTTATATTTTTCTGAAAAACATCAATTTTTGATGAATAGTGAAACCACTAAGTGGTAGTTAAAAAATTAATTTTTTGTTTAAATGAAATTTTACTGCTTCTGTGAATTGAATTTCAAAAATCCGACATAAATGGTTTTCATTAGTATGTAAAATGTGGTTCAGTGGGATGAAAATAATTTTTGGGGAATAGTAACTTTTGACTTTTATTAACTGCAATTAAAGCTAATTAGTATAATTTATGGTAAAAAATGATATTACAATATGAAATAACTTTTACACATGTCCTACCCTTATTGGATGTTTCATGGCCGACCAATAAAAACCATGGGTCAATTTGGGGACCCCATGGAGAAACTAGGGTAAGATAATGACATTAAAACATTTTTATTTAAAGTAAAAATAAAAATGTCACAAACCTGTATTGTTTTACTAAAACAATTTTTACATGGGGTTATATAATTGATATATTTGACTATAAATATTAATTAGTAATATGAAAATATTTACTACATCATGGTAATTTTTTTATAATTTTTAGACATCATATAAATAAAATTATTTATGACACAATGATGACGCAGTGTTTACGTCATTATTGAATAATTTAAATAAATAATAAAATAAAGTTTAAAACAATATAAAACACTTGTATAATTCTTATTGGAAGAATTTATTTCGAAAATGGGCCCCCATATCTTCAACTTTAATTATTTTTTGACCTTTATTAAGCGAAATGCATTATTTAATAAAATAATATTTTCATGCTTTCCAAAAGAGCCCCTCCTCTTCCTTATAAAATGACCCCACTTCCTACCCATTTAAAACACTTCTCGAGCCATTTTTCTCGTCCAAACTCTACTCAAATAATCTCCCAATATCCATATCTTAATTATAGAAGCCTTACCTTAGGCAGAAACCACTTCAAGAAACCATTTTGGTTCAAAACATAATGAGTTACCTGATTTCAAGGTAATGTCTTCTCTTATGTTCTTTTGTTTTATTTTTCTTCTCTAGCCCCCTAAAATCAGTTTATTACATTATTTTGTAACAAACCCAGAATATTAAATATACTAGGATGTTTTTATGAGAATTATTCGAGCTATAATTACACACACCTCCATCTCATGGGTGAAGAACATAATGTTTCTGTTGACGGCGAACTAGTGCCTCGCGAAACGATGATTGTTCAATTATCTCCTACCGCCTCTCATGGGGTCCCTTAAGATGTCACTGTATTTATATATGATATAAATTATTTTTATGTTTTCTTTATGCTTTTTATTCCTCATTTATGGCATACCTTTATGGTTTCCATAATGGGGAAGCGTGATAATTTCATTTTAGGATGACCGAACTACCACCCCTTCAAAGTGATTTGAATCATTAATGTCATATGTGGGACGTATAAAGTATGGATTTAATAATATTATATATATAATATTATACTGGAATTATAATTTACCTATATATGATAATTTTTTCATTCGATTAAATGCGAAAGAGAAATTATAGTTGCGTTCATGCGTACATACGGTTTACCATCTCCATGAACGGTGCATTTCATTTCTTAAATTCAAATGTTATGTACTATTATAAATACTTATTATACTAGATTTGTATGATATATATGATATCTACATAATGAATATAATTATGTACATAGTGTAAATTTTACCACATGAACAACATGTAATTATAAGAAGTTTATTTTTAACTCAAGTACCAAATATCGACCAAATGTGCATTATTAACATAAATGATTACAGAAGGTTCATAACATGGTATTAAGTGATATAAAAGGGATAATGATCTTGAAAAAGGTTCTTAAGAATTTATAAATTAACTCTAGTTTATTATTAATGAGATTAAAAAACGATCGAGTCATGTCAGACACGAGGTAAGGGACTTCATCTCAATATCCTTTCATTGAGGCATATTTTGTTTTAATACAAGAAATTATTTTATACACTGTATAAAAACCTTTTACTTTTAATTTCATTCAAACGGAATCTTTTTCTATGAAGAATTTTACTAAAATAAAAAAAAGGAATGTTTCTTTTAATGTACCTGGTGACAATGACCTTTCTGCCGCCATTAGTGTTACTTGATCTTTGGCTTCCTTAACAAGCTGTAATGTTTTTAAAAGGAAAAATAAATACCATATACTGTATTATGTATTTTGGTTTTGAAAATGGTTTTGTTAATAGATTTGTTATGACAACATATTTAAGTGATATATTGTGATTGAAATGTGGAAATGTTTTCTTTGCTTTATATTTTCTGTATGGGTTATGATTTTATAATGGTACTTGGACATTTAACGGGTCGTTACATGTTAAACCAAATGATGGGTGGTGTCATGATAAATCAGGACGGGTGGTTATGTTATAACCTCCAATGCATTGGGTATGGAAGTCGGCCATATGGCTATTCTATTCAGTGACATGTGTGCAAGTCGACCATATGATTATTCCATTTAAGTATGTTTATGTTCCAAGTTACCTTTATAAGTTATGTGTTCTTTATATAGGTATTATTGTGATCTTTTGGTTACAAAATGGTAAGAAATTATATTTTATTTAGTGAAGAGTATTTACTACTTCATATAGGTGAAAAGTATTACTTCTGAGTAAGTATTCATGGTTTTCTTGTTGTTTTGAAAAAATAAATGTTCATTCTTTCTGTATTTTTTACTGATCTTTTTATGCTCATCCCACGTTTTTGAAATGTTTTTCATAGGACATATAGTGGAATAGGTTCAAGGATGGGATCATGGAAATTCATGCAGTCTAATTCATGGAAGTAGACATGACTATTTTTTTCAAGAGTATTTCATTCATGAAAAAAATTGAAAATGAGTAGAAGTGTCTACTTTGTAACTTTTGAGATGTAATAGTTATGGAATAATTCAATAAAACTATAAACCAAAAAAGATCCTCAATGTGAATTATTTGTTTAATTCAGTATTAAGTAGTGTTTTCTGGTTGGGTCCACATAGTTGGCATCATAGGGAGGTTTATACAACTTTATGAGTTAGAATATTGTTAAATTAATGCCCCTAAATTAATTTATGGCATGATTGAATGGATATAGAATTTAAATATTACCATGTTGCTTCGGCTAAGATATTTCTGTGTTTATAATGGTTTTCCGCAGAGGAAACATGGCAGCCATGTTGGGATGACATTAGGAGGAAAACAACCTTCCAAATCAGTAATTTGAGATGGTCGGAATCAGAACATAATAGTTTGTTGCTGTGATGGTACAGTTGACTCAGGCTGTAAATGGTGGTGTTATCCATACACGATACCATCCAGATCAACCACAGAGGAACATTTCAGTAGTGGGGCATTTTATGAGGCAACATCCCCCAATATTTAGAGGGTCATCTGACCTTGTGCGAGCAGTAGGGTGTATTAAATCACTTGAGAAGATATTTGATGTCATGGGGTGTTCAGAACCTCAAAAGGTTAGTCTCGCTGTTTACCGTTTTGAAGGTGAAAATGATCAGTGGTGGTCGATGGTGAAAAATATATTGGATAGTGAGGAGATTGATGATATTTACTGGGGTGAATTCAAAGGTATGTTTCTTGAGAAATATTTTCCTATGGTGGTTCATCTTAGGATGGAAAAACAATTCCTAGAATTGAGGCAGGAGGATGACTCAGTGGCTGCTTATCAAGAAAATTTCACTCGACTAGCACGGTATGCTCCAAATTTCATATGTGATCTTGATAGTAAAATCAACTGTTTTTACACAGGGTTAAATCCAAATTATAGAAGGTCTTTAGCTTCCCACAGGTTCAAAATTTATGAAAAACTTGATCGATGTGCGGAGAAGGTGGAAATGGAATTTGACGATGATCAGGTGTTCTTTGAAAAACAACAGAATAAGGGGTCTAGTTGGTAGGCAATGGGAATGAATTCATCAAAGAAGCCCGGAGTTAAGAAAACCAAATATCCACCCTATGAGTAGTGTGTTAAAATGCATCTTGGAGAATGTTTATCCAAGTCTAGAAAGTGCTTTCGGTGTGGTATGTCTAGTCATATTGCTCGTAACTATATGGAAGACGGTCAAACAGGCAATGACAAGCAAGAAGTAATATGTTTTAAGTTTAATGAAATGGGTTATTATGGAAATGAGTTTCAAACGAAGAACTCAACTAAGGTATAACAGCCATACTACAAGAAAAAAGGGGTGGTGAAATCCTTTTCAACTACTTCAGAAGATGTTGGGCCATCGAAAGAAGTAGTATCAGGTATACTATTTGTTTGTTCAGATTATACCAATGTATTGTTTTATTCAAGGTCTACACATTCTTTCATTTATGAGAAGATTTCTAGTAAATTGGGAATTCCATCTCAAGATATGAACCCTGAACTTATGGTAAAAACATCAGGGGGAAACTTTGAGACAAAATTAAATTATAAGAACCTTTTTATCCTTGTGTATGGAATGAATCTACTAGAAAACCTTATTTTTTGCCTCTAGTAGAGTTTGATGTTGTTTTGGGAATGGATTGGCTTTTGGTTAATCATTCTAAGATTTACTGTAGAGCTAAATAGGTTTATTTTCAGAGATATTTTCAGTATGTGTACAAATATGGACCCTTAATTTTGAAAACATATCAGGAAGATGAGAAACTAGTAAATGATGGAAATGAATGTTACCTTCCACATATTGTTAAAAACAAAGGAACTGTTCATGTTAATGATGTGCCAGTGGTAAATGAGTATCTTGATGTTTTTTATGATGTGTTTTCTAGTATTATACATGACCGGGAAGTTGAATTTACTATTGGATTAGTTCATGATTCATATCCAATTTCAAAACCCCCTTATCAAATGGGTTATGTTGAACTTTTAGTGTTAAAGAAGAAATTGCATGAGTTATTAGAGAATGGTTTAATTCGACCTAGACCATCACCATGGGGTGCCCCTGTCTTGATTTTTAAAAATAAATATGGTTTAATGAGACTTTGAATTGATTATAGAGCATTGAATGACATCACTGTTTCGAACAAGTATCCATTCCCTCATATTGATCAATTGTTTGATATGCTCTCGGGAGCTTAGTATTTTTCGAAGATTGACATGAGGTTGGGGTACCATCATTTGAAAGTAAATAAAGTATACATTCTGAAAACCGTGTTTCTTACAAGATATTGCCATTCTGAATTTGTAGTTATGCCTTTTGGGTTAACCAATTCACCTATTGTATTCATGGATCTAATGAATAGAATTTTCCATGAGTTCTTAGATAAGTTTGTGGTTGCATTCATTGATGATATTTTGGGTTTTTTTCAAATGTAAAGAGGAACATGAAATTCATTTAAGGGTTATCTTACAAACCTTAAATGAAAAGAAACTATATGGAATATTCAAAATGTGTGAGTTTTGGTTACAATAAATTACTTTTCTTGGTCACATTGTTTGATAAAATGGCATAACTATTGATCCTGTAAAAACAAAAGTTGTTGAAGAATGGACAAGACCCATAAATATAACTGAAACCCATAGTTTTGTTGGTTTGGAAGGTTATTACCAGAGGTTTGATAAAAATATTTCCCGGTTATCTAGTCCAATGAAAAATTTAACTCGAAAAGGTGTTAAGTTCATTTGGACAAAATAATGTGATGATTGTTTTCAAGAATTTAAAAGAAGATTGGTGAATGATCCAATGTTGGCATTGCCTTTCCGAAATAGTAAGTTTGTTATCTACAGTGATGCTTCGTTGAACGGAATCAGCTGTGTCCTTATGTATAATGACCAGGTAATTGCTTATGATTCACGTTACTTGAAAATTAATGAGTTAAATTACCGTACACATGATTTCTAATTAGCTATTGTTGTTTTTGATTTAAAAATTTTGTGGCATCATTTGTATGGAGTAAATTGTGAAATATATACTGATCAAAAAAGTTTAAAGTATATATTCACTAAGAAATAATTGAACATGAGAGAGATGAGATGGATGGAATTAATCAAGGATAACGATTGTACAATTCATTACCATCTGAGAAAAATAAAATTAAGTGGCTGATTCATTGAGTCGAAAAAGTAATGCTTCATTAACCATGCTACGTTTGGAAAGAGAACCATTAGTTTTTTATTTTATGAACTATGGAATAGAAGTTGTTTATGCAAGAAGTTCTTCTGTTTTTATCAGTTGTTAGTGAGATCATATCTATTAGACAGAATTAAGCAAGCGTAGAAGAAAGACAGTGAGTTGAAAAAAATTATAGCTGGTTCAGAAGGGTATGTTTCCTGAATTTAACATTGATAATGATTGTGTTTTGAGGTTTGGGTAGAGATTATGTGTGCCTTGTGATTCACAATTGAAGAATTAGTTGTTATGGGAGGTTCATAGTTCCTCATTTTATGTTCATCCTGGCAGTACTAAGATGTTCAGGGATCTGTTGGTGTATTACTAGTGGGATGGAATGAAAAGAGATATTGATGATTTTACTGTAAAGTGTTTGATTTGTCAGTAGGTTAAATCAGAGCAGTAGTTATCGAAAGGGATGCTTCAGTCTTTGCTAGTGCCAGAGTGTAAATGAGAAAATATATACACGGACATCATTGCGGGATTACCGAAGACATCTCGAGGTAATAATGCAATCTGGGTTAGTGTTGATCGATTAACTAAATATGCTCATTTCCTTCCTTTTCGACATACTTTCTTTCTAGATCAACTACATCAGTTTTATGTTAAATATATAATCAATTTTCAAGGTTTTCCCCTCTCCATTGTATTTATTTTGATCACAAGTTTACTTCAAACTTTGGGAATGGTTTCAAAAGTCATTGGGTACTGAATTAAATTTATTACAGTTTTTCATCCGTAATCAGATGGGCAGTCAGAATGAACAATTCTGACCTTGGAGGATATGTTACATGATTTCACAATGGATTACCAGGGATGTTGGGACCAACATCTTTCTTTGGTTGAATTTTCTTATAATAAAATGTTTTCATTCCAGTATAAAGATGGCTCTGTTTGAGGCATTATATGGATAGAGGTGTTGAACCCCAGCTTTTTTGGATGAAGTAGGGGAAAGGAAGCTGATGTGACCAGAATTGGTCAAACAGATGGTAAAAAAATTTCAGTTGATTCAGATGAACATGAGAACAGCTCAGAGCAGTCAGAAAAGTTATGCGGATAACTAGAGGAAGGATCTTTCTTTTGAGGTAGGTGATCAAGTTTTTCTCAATGTTTCTCCATGGAAATCTGTGATGTGTTTGGGTAAGAAGGGAAGGTTGATTCTAAGGTTCATTGGACCTTATGAAATCCTAGAGAATGTTGGATCAGTTGCATATAGAATGTATTTACCTCCATTTTTGTCCATTGTACACAATTGTTTTCATGTTTCAATATTGAGAAAGTATATGGAAAATCCATCTCATGTTTTGAGCCCAGACGTAGTTCGGTTGGAAGCAAATCTCTATTAAGAGGAACAACCAGTCCAGATTCTTGACCAAAGAGATCAAGTGTTGTGGAATAAGGTAATTCATCAGGTGAAGTTTTTGTGGAGAAACCATATTGTTGAAGAGGCAACGTGGGAATCTGAAAATGCTATGAGGGATAAATACCCCCATTTATTTTATAAGTAAATAAAATTGAGAGGATGCAATTCCTCAAAGTGGGGAAGGATGTAGCATCCTAGATAAATAAAGAATAATACATTTTCATATTTATTAATATCTGTTAATTAAATATTAATTTTACTTTAATGGGGTTTCTATGTTCAATGGTGTACCCGATACACAACAACATATTTCTTTGAAATCTTACGTTGCACACTAATAATAAAATAATATTATTTTAAATGGTAGTTAATTCCTAGATGTTGTATTAGAGGGAATGAATAGAAATAAATAAAATATGAATATATATGTTTGTTATTTGTTTTTACATTTATCCAATAAATGTTTGAGGCCCAAAATGCGAATGAATCCAATTTTAAGCATAAATACTCTAATATTCACTAAATGGTCGATTTATCGCCATTTGATGGGGAACCAACGTTAAATATTGTTTTGGTCATTCTTATAAGTTCTATTAGACTAAATAAAATCCTTCTTTATAATCAAGACATCAAAATATTTTCTGTGTATGTTTTTGTTATTTTTCCGATAAAGTTCATTTTTTTAAATGAATAATGTAAAATGTTGTATTTTAATTCAAAACCTCATTTTTAAACTAATTTATTAATATGGGTGGATTATATTTTTAATTGGTTTAAAGTGTAATTAAAATATATTTTTACTATTTAATTCAATGGTGGTCATTTGAATTAATTTCACTTTGAAATTGGACTTAAACAAGTGTCAATCTTTTGATAGATATTGTTTCTTAAAAACACACTATTTGTTTTGACAAAGGGAATTAATTATAAAATTAATTAATGTAACTTATATGATTTTAATTTTTAAAAATATACAAAATTTTTGAATTTGGAATATCAAATATAGCTTAGGGTGAATTTTTGGTATTTTTCTGAAAAAATTCTATTTTTGGTGAATACTGAAACCACTAAGTGTTAGTTAAAAAAGTGATTTTTCAATTAAATGAAATTGTATCACTTCTGTGAATTGAATTTCAAAAATACTACATACTTATTTGTAATTAGTGAGTAAAATTTGGTTCAATGGGATGAAAATAATTTTTGATGAATAGTAACTTTTGACTTTTATTAACCACGATTGATGGTAATTAGTGTAATTTAAGGTACAAATAATGTTATAATAGTATGAAATAACCTATAAACATTGAATGCCCTTATTTAATGATTACATGCCAACCAAGAAACCATTGGTCAATTTTGGGACCCCATGGAGCCACTTGGGTAAGATAATGACATTAATACCTTTTTATTTAAAGTAAAAAATAAAAATATCACAAACATGTGTTGTTTTACTAAACAAAACTTACATGGGGTTATATAATTAATATATTTTACTATAAATATTCATTACATATCTAAAAATATTTTCTACATCATGGTAATTTTTTTATAATTTTTAGACATCAAATTAAAAATTTATTTATGACACAATGATGATGCATTGTTTATATCATTATTGAATAATTTTAACAAATTAGAAGATAATGTATTAAACAATATCCAAAACATGTCCAATTCTTATTGGATGATTTAATTTATAACATGGGACACCGTATATTTGAATTTAAATATTTTTGGACCTTTATAAACCGAAAATAATTATATAATAAAGCAATATTTTCATACTTTCCAAAAGAGCCCCTCCTCTCCCTTATAAAAAGACCCCACATCCTACCCATTTCACACACTTCTCAAGAATGATTGCTCGACCGTACTCTACTCAAATAATCTCCCAATATCCCTCTATTTATCATAGAATCCTTACCTTAGGCAGAAAGTACTTCAAGAAACCCTTTTGGTTCAAACAAAGGGGAGTTACCCGATTTAAAGGTAATGTCTTCTCTTATATTCTTTTGTTTTATTTTTCTTCTCCAACCCCTAAACTCTTTTTATTCATTTATTTTGTAACAACACTAGTATCTTTAATATACTAGGATGTTGTTATGAGAAGGATTTGAGCTACACTTACACACACCTACATCTAATTGGTAAAGAACATACTATTTCTGTGGATGGTGAACTACTGCCTCACGACACTATGATTGTTCAATTATCTCATACAACCTCTCATGGTGGACATTAAGATGTCACTGTATTTATATATGATATATATTATGTTTTTGTTTTCCTTAATCTTTTTTATTCCTCATTTATGGCATACCTTTTTGGTTTCCATAATGGGTAAACACGATAATTTCATTTTAGGAAGTGTTGACTACCGCCCCCTCAAAGTAATTTGAATTGTTAATACCGTATGTGGGATGTATAAAGGCTGTATTTAATAATATTATATACGATATTATACTGGAATTATAATGTACCTCTATATCATAATGTTTTCATTCCATTAAATTGAAATATAAATGAAAGTATCATTCATGCGTACGTACGGTTTACCGTCTCCTTGAACGGTGCATTTCATTTCTTACCTTCAAATGTTATGTACCATTATAAATACATATTATAATGGATATATATGTTATATATGATATCTAAATCATGAATATCATTCTGGAGATAATTGATATTTTACCACATGAACAACTTGTAATTATAAGAAGTTTATTTTTGACTCAAGTACCAAATATCGACAAAATGATCGTTATTAAAATAAATTTTTACATAATGTTCATAACATTGTAATAAGTGATATTAAAGGGATAATTA
This sequence comes from Viscum album, assembly GCA_963277665.1. Taxonomy (NCBI): domain Eukaryota; kingdom Viridiplantae; phylum Streptophyta; class Magnoliopsida; order Santalales; family Viscaceae; genus Viscum; species Viscum album. Next base: position 2,078,851,883 of record OY728140.1, read on the forward strand.
ACTTGAAAAAGTTATTAATCAAGTAGAAATTAATTTTATTTTATTATTCAGGAGATAAAAGAACGATCGAGTCAAGTCAGACAAGAGGTAAGGGACTTCATCTCAATCTCCTTTCATTAAGGAATATTTTGTTTTAATACAAGAATTTATTTTATACTCTGTATAAAAACCATTGAATTTTCATTTCATTCAAACGAAATATTTTTTGTCTAATTGTTTTACTAAATGGCAAAAAGGAATGTTGCTTTTAAAGTACGCGTTGACAACGACCATTCCGCCGCCGCAAGTATTACTTGATCTTTGGCATCATTAACAAGCCGTAATGTTTTTAGAATGAAAAATAAATACCATATACTATATTATTTATTTTATAATTGAAAATGGATTTGATAATGGATTTTATATGTCAATTTATCTAAGTGATATATTGTGATTGAAATGTGGAAATATTTTCATTCCTTCATATTTTTTGTAAGTGTTATGATTTTTTAATGGGACATGGACATTTGAAGGGTGGTTACATGATAAACCAAATGATTGGTTGTGTCGTGCTAAACCAGGATGGGTGGTTATGTTATAACCTCCAATGCATAGGGTATTGAAGTTGTCCATATGACTATTCTATTTAGTGACATGTGTGGAAGTCGACCGTATGGTTATTCCATTTAAGTATGTTTATGTTCCAAGTTACCTTTATATGTTTTGTGTTCTTTATATAGGATTTATTGTGATATTTTGGTTAAGAAATCGTAAGAAATGATATTTTATTCATTAAAGAGTATTTACTAATATATATTGGTGAAAAGTATTACTTATGATTAGGTATTCTTGGTTTAATTGTTGTTTTGAAAAACTAATAGTTTCCTTCATTCTGTATTCCTTACTGAGATTTTTATGCTCATCCCAAGTTTTTGTAATGTTTTTCATGGGACATAAAGTGGAATAGGGTCAAGGATGAGATCAAGGAAATTCATTCTGTCTAAAACATGGAACTAGACTTGACTTTTTTTCAACAGTTTTTATTTTATGAAAAAAATGGAAACTGGGTAGAAGTTTCTACTTTGTAACTTTTGAGATGAAATAGTTATGGCATAATTCTCTAAAACTCTAAACCTGAAAAGATCCTCAACGTAAATTATTCATTAAATTCAAGATTAAGTAATGTCTTATGTCTTGGTACTTATATTCATAGAGTAAAGAAGTAGAAAACCATATATACGAACACTATAATTAATTTTTCATGATTATACAGTATCCCGACATGATAAATGTCTGTCACAATATTCATTATTTTTTTATTTAATGGAGAGAACTAAAAGGAACATAGTTAACATTTAATGTATATTATGTTGAATGAATGGGAATTATGAGAATTTATTACCAAATTGAAAATGTGACATAGAGAATCTGGAAGGTGGTGTGAGTATTAAATATACTTTAGAAGATTACAAGACTACAAAAGACATGTGAAATTTATGTGATGTTATTCTATTTTTGTTTAAATTAAACAAATTAAGAATGATTATATTGACGACAAGGGACCTTAAGACATGATTCATATTTCATATTCCTGAAATGATGCATTAAGGAATATGTTTATGAGGCCAAAGTAATAGTTGAAGAATAATGTTGGAGGAATGAAGTATTTATGTTTTGGAATTGAAATGTTATGATATCTGCTTTTTATATATATGATTATATCCAATATATGTTTTAATTAGGAATTTAAAAGGAAATTTTCGATGGTGATGAATGCATATAAAAATAATTTCATATAAAGGTGAAATTTCGGTTATGGTAATGTAAACCTTAGTTAATGTTTGGATTTGATATAATTTTTTTTGATAAAATTATGTTAGACATGAATATGTAAATTTGATGACACATATTACCATTGAAATAATTATATAAAAATTTCTGTATGTCATCACAGATTAAATTTATATCTTCCTGAATTGAAGGAATGTATATTATAGTCATTGGGAGAATGAAGAATGAATGTTTTCCAAAAGGAATTATGGTAATTTAGGTCATTACAATGTTTCAAGGGAATATACAATGAGATTATTCACTTGTCATAAATATGACAATTAAAGGGTATCTTTTTGGTATATGGGTGTTCAATGTTAATCTTATTTTAGGAAATTATTTCTAAATATTTGTATTTTTCATCATTCTGATGTGTTATGAGGTTATCAATTTATCAAAAGATTATATTAAACGTTGGATGGAGTCTATGATAAAAATTTTATATCATAATACATGATGATTTTTTTTCATATTGGATAACATTTTATAAAAATGTCGTATTGACGTTAACTAATGATAGATGGGGTGTAATATCAGGGATCCCATGATCTGTTACTTATTTGGGAATGAAAAATTAACCTTCCTTTTAGAGAAATAGGTTAAGATGGTAAAAGAACAACAAAGGGAGAGGTTTTCAAGAAATCATTAAAGTAGAAATTTTCATAAAAAATATTTGACTTTTGAAAAATGGATCTTGAAAAAAAAAACATTGTCCTTCTTCATCTATTTCTGATGATTCTAATTGTCCCTTATTCATCAAAGATTTATGGATTTATAATTGTTAACATTCTTCTCACATTCTTCTATATATAAATCCATCAGAACATGATGGTATGATTTTCCTTCAATTTCCATGTTTTTAAATTCCATATATGTTCTCCTAGAAGGGAATCTCTTGCAACATCTTTTTTTTGGAACTTGATAAAATGTGAAATGGAATTAGATTTTTTTTAATTACTAGATGGGTCGTCTTTAAAACTAAGCTTCATAACGAAGTTATGGGAGTTAGGATACTTCAAAGTGATGTTTTTTTGGGTTGGTTAAATGCATGTTATGTTTCCTAGGTGTCTCAAGGTTTTTATGGAGGGATATACATAGAAAATTAGGTTTTGGAAGACCTAAAGAGGGTGCATGGTTTGATTGAAATTGTAAAACCTATAGTATGGAATAATTTGGCTTGCTACAAGTAGACAGAGTCTGTTGCACCAGTTGTGTAAGATTTAACAAACCATGCACGTAGCCCTCTAGGTTAGTGGTATGTGATTTAGATCAAATATATTCACTTAATGGTTGGTTCATGGTTTCCAAACCATGCATCTAGCCTGTGTGGGGTGACCTAGGTCTCCAGTAAATGAAACACTATTGGCGCATGAGGTTTTAGAACGTGCGGCCAAAACTGAGCATGATACCACATTTAATGATAAATTAATATGAATTTAATTAAAATAATTTTAAAATAAAATATAACACTCATCCCCCCTCATTCATGTGACACACCTTGGGGGATTCCCTTTGATCTATAAGCGACGAATCACCCAACATCCCTCTTATTCACTGATTCAACCTATATTCCCACCTCATATTCATTTGATCTTTCATTTTAGGTGTCATCCTCCCACTTTATCTCCTTTTTCAGAAAAATTTCTGTCTATCCTTCACACGGTGTATATCATCTGAAACATAGGTTAAATGTGTGATATGGTTTTTAGTTTAATTATGGTTGTAAGATGTGTGGAGGGTTCCTCGTGACCCATTCATCCAAATTCTGGAAACCCCCACTAAAAATGAAGCAGTTTGGGTCCTATTGGTCCCTCAACATTTATTTTGGGTATGTTTTCCCTCTATTCTCATTTTTTCTTAGTATATAATTGGGTCATCTATGTTTCATGGGTTTTTAGTATTTTTGATGTGTTGCGTTGATCCTTGCCACATTAATTTTGAATTCCTCTTAATGTTGTAGCAAGATTAGGTCAAATTTTAAGGTATGTGATCACATACAATGGTATGTATATATATATATATTAAATGTACATATTACTTAATGGAAACATTAATATGTATAGTTTTTTAAGGATATATATATTGATATATGATTGTTTTTATGAGAATTTGTGGGGATGTTTTTGTTAGTCGCCAGAAAATCTATTGACTGCCAAAGTAGTTTGTTATGGTCTAATACTTTAAGTAGGGTCCCATATACTTTTCCCATTTATTTTAAGTAATATATTAATTAATTTATTATCAAACTGATCTTAGATTCAATTATTGTAGTAAAGTTTCTTAGATTAAATTCATTATTTGATATTGATAATGAAATGAATAATAGTGATAAATGATTTTTTTGACACCAATATCATGATTTCATAAAAAACTCCTCCAATAGAGGTGGATTCTTTCAAGGTAAAAATTAGAGTTTATACTTTTATTATTTCATGGTTTATAGCATCGGTGCTTTCTTATGACTATTACTTCGGTTTTACTGGCCTATTTAAGGCATTGTCTTGTTTTTTAAATTCAATGAGGTTCCTTGCCATTGGGAGTAACTACGTTGGAATATAACATTATTCCAATGAATATTATCCTTTTCACTTACACCATTGAAATTCAATTTCTATATAATACTGAGTTATGTGGGTTATTTTATATAAATGGAAAGGTGTATAGTTTCTTAATAAATACTGTAGTATTATTTAAGTGTAATAAACATGATCCTTTATTGGTACTAATACCTTAAAAATCAAATTCCAATGTTTTGGAAAATTGGGTTAGAATTTATTTTATTAAGATGGATTATACAAAATTTCACCCCTTGAATAAATGGTGTATCCATAATCAACTTTTTGACTTTTATTAAATGGTTTAAATGAAAAGGATCATTGAAATTAAATAGAATATGGTTAATGTGAATTTTGGGAGGCCCTTGCTTTATGTAATTAAATTGAATGTGACCAATCCTTTGTTAATGTATTTATTGAAATGAATATGATGGGTCTCCATAAGTATAAATTTGAACATGCATACTTATATGTGAATGAGACGGGTTAGTGGGATTCGTGAGATTTTGATTCCACATGCATTGTATGCTTTGAATAATTACGCCATGTTTTTATGTGACGGCTAGGAGAGGGTGATGGAACTTGGACCTAAGTTAGGGGTAGAATATGATATCTACCATATAATTTGATAGATGTGGTATATCCTTATCCAAGAAAACATATACCTAATTAGAAAATTCCATGATATGGTTATGGATTTTGGTATTGGGTTTGGGGTAAACTGTGGGATCTCCCCTGGAATAGTTGATAGTGGTATGTCCCAATCTACCCCCAACTTGCATCTAATATTTGAAGGTTAATATATAGTATGATATCTTGAACTTGGGTTAGGGTTACCCCATTAGACACCTCCTATAATTAGATAGTGGGGTTATGTACCGATCCATACCAACATAAATCTCATTCTTGGAGGCTAAGGGACTAAATGCACTTGGACTGGGGTTTGGGGAAGACTGTGAGAGCTCCCTTGGAATTTGGTAGAGGATGTACGTCTTCATACACCCCAACATATATGTATATATATTCAATATATATATATATATAATATGATTAGACATACTATCCATCAGATGGAGAAAGTAATGACTCCTGGTGTCCTTTAGGAACCTGGATGTTTGTTTCTCAATTCTTTGAGTTTTGTTGTTAATTTAATATACATGAACAATTTACAATCTATATTACACTGGATTGATCCTAACACCTTTGTTGAAGGCATACTGTGATTTCATCTGACACACGGCTTGGGTACCCTTGGTTCCTTAGTATAACTTATTTTTTCTAAGGCCTTGTACCTTGCATGTTGTTTTATACATGTATCTGGGAGTTAGGAGGGAAGGGTTGAGATGGATCTCAAGATTCTCATATAAACCCACAATGAATATTTTTTTTTTTTTACTATATTTAAAATCAGGATATATTGTTTTCTACTTTTAGTTATGTATCATTACCATTTTATATATAAACCTAATGTATGAAGTGTCACTGACTAAATTTTCTTAATAAATTATTATCATTTGTCATATGTGGAGTTGTCTTTTCATTTTACTACTTCAATTTATCATTTTTTGTTTTACCTAATATTTACATGGTGAATCTCTAATAACATGGTATTTTCTTCCCACAAACATCTCCCAAGACGTTGAAAGCTTATCATAAGCCTCTAGAATAAGGGGAGACATGATTGAGGCCATGTGACCCACCGATCTGGATACTATTTCTATGGTAATCCAGTTTAAAAATATTAAATGTGGAATCTAAGGATAGTTTTTCATTTTCCATATTGTATTGGGTTGGTAGACAGGTTATTAGGAATGTTTCGGCACTTGTTTCAAAGTCATTCTTGGGATATCACCCCATGTATTGGAAGTGACCAAGTGGTCAGGGATGGGAATTGTTTTTCATTGTGATTGATGTTATAGTTGATATGATTTCACCTTGAGTGACCGATTACTTACCACTTCTTATGACTTACGAAATTTATAGAATTATACCATTGGATTGAAATGGTATGGGATCCACATTTCATGCATCTTATTGGCAGATAGATAATTCACATTCCATGTGTATTAAATGCCATGTAGTTGCATTTATAGTTATCTATGCTACATTATTTACCTACTTTACTAATATGAAATGATTCTATGTTATATTATGGTACTATGTGTTATATTCTTATGGTTACATGCTTTTCATTATTTTAAATATGACTTTTAGGGAATCATATTAGTCTTCAATACAGTGAGATACAGTTATAGTTTTCAAGGTTTATAGGAACCTTACTGGTGGGATAAGGTGACCCATGTAATTAAACCATTATAAAATGATGCATGAATTAAATTGTTTAAGAAAATTTATTTTGAAAACCGGATGAAAAATTCCAAACAATAAATTGTATGGTCCATTTATAGGTTTGTGGGTGGCTTCCCATAGTATTGGGACCTTTTTATGCATTTCAATTTCAGATAGATATGTTTTTCCAATTAATGGGAACCAATATTCAATCCATGAACTTTAATGGCACTTCATGATTTGGAAATGGTATTCCATATTAATTGTAAAGGAATTTTATAACATTTAAGATGATTATAAATGTGAAATAGGTTTAGTTTCAACATGAAATGAATTATCTAAATGCATAAATGTCCAATATGGCCCATGTCGGTTGGTTGAAGCAATTTTTTATGGTATGACCCGATTTGGTGTTTATAGACATTAATATGCGAGAAACTATTATTAGGTATCTTTCTAGAGAACCCGTTATGGATTAATGGGACCCTTGAAGGTTACATTACTTATTAAAAATATTTTTTCCCAATATAATGGTGGGATATATAAGAATATTTAGTGGTTAAAGAGGGAGTTTTATTAGAATGGTCTATTTTTCACTGATGTGGTGGTTTAAAATCAATTTCTTGATGCACTGTATTAAAATTTTTCATCATTTTTTGAATTAATTATTTTAGAGTATCAATGTTTATATGTGATGAAATGTGAAAGGGATTGGAAATGGAACTTGTAATGGTGTTCATTGTTTAAATAACCTTATAAACAGGTAGTTAAATATACATTTAGTTCTCTTTTAATGGGATAATGAGTGTTTTCTATATGAGTTCTTTATTTTAAAAATGGATCAAATGTTTGTCTCTTGAGCCCATGACTTCTTTTGGTATCACCTCAATATGGTTCAACACTTTTAACATTGTGAGGGTCTAGTTCATAGTATCTATCACCCTTATAACTTATCTTCCTTGCTAATTATTGTGATAATTCTAATATGTGTTACTATTTAGTTACAATTTTTCCATATGGTAACTTTAATTTTTACGTACACCCCAGTTCAGTCAGGTTTTCATTTTTTTCTTTTTTAGTGGGTGTGACCATCAGATAATGCTCTTTCTCAATTAGTGAGATGTTACTAGGGAATGGTTGTCAGTTCATTATGTCGTTTGAATCATTAATTTTAATTAATTGTGGATATTGGTCATTTGAGGAAACCCAATTTTGAAAAATATATCATATTCTATTGAGTACCATATTGGGTCATTTCAAAGTATAGTGACTTTAGATTTAAAGAATCAGTTCATCCCAATGCCCAAGATGAAGTTTCATAGAATTTGTTGTTTTGCCACATAGTTTGGTATATTTTTTCATTTCATTGAATGATTTGACTTTGTGATCATGTATTAGAGGAGCATCAGATGGTCTTTTAAGATGTTTTTGGTCTATCACACTCTTAAGAAGGTATATTTTCTTCTCCTTTTCAATGAGAAAATTCTTATGGTGGTGAGAATTATGTTATTTCTGGTTAAAGTTCTCTTCCATGTAGTTTGACCACAATTGGGAGTGTCCATTTGGGAGTGGTTCTATTTTTTAAAAATACATTAGGGTTTTTGTGTTTTTCGAATGTTAGTGGATTCTCGGTAGTACAACATTGATGTGGTTTGTGGTCTATGAAACCCTTGAGGATTGTTGGTGCTCGAGGATAGACATCAATGGTAATGTTTGAATGAACAAGGAATGCCTCTGGGTGGTAATGGAATGTGTTCGGTTAGTAACAATTTTACATCAGGTTATGCTGAGACCCTTCCAAGTTGTTGACCTGTTGTTCTTCAAATATTATTTTTAATTGTGTCTTGGTATGATTTATTGGAAAACATAAATTAATCTTATTGTATTATGTTATGTGGTGATAATTTCCCCTATCACGATGTCATCCTATATTCACTGTGAGACAGTCAATATTACGCTACGATAAATCTTCAAAATTTGTGGAGCTTGTTTGGTGGTTCTATTTTAGTGTTTCATACCGAATGTGTGGTTTCCTTTATGGTCTCATGACATCACATGGAGTCAAGTATGAGCTTCGATGAATTTCATGCCATAAATTCTTCATTCCACGGGGGAAAGATTTTTGTTCTGTTGGGAATATTCCATCCATCTATGAAGGGAATTTTGAAAATTGGTATTGAGTAGAATTAACTTGACCCATTATCCCTCTTTCCAAGGTGTGTGGTCAGTGAAGGATTGTATCTGGCATGTATTTAAGTGGAGGTGAGTGTGGTTTGTGTTGTCCAATTATTTTCAAGAATAACAGCCTCGACATTTACGTTGAAATAAATAGGGATTAATCATTTTATCCATTTCTAAATATTACATGAGAAGCATCATCACAACACATAGAGGCGCGCTTGTAAGGAAATTTTCACATTGGTTTGTACTATTGTTTCATATTTTCCGCATAACATTAAATCCTAAGGTGGAAAGTAATTTGGCTAGATGATTAATAAGATGATTGTGAGATTGTGTCTCTAGGTAAACATAATCGTGTTAGTACTATATAAGTGTTTCTATTAGAAATTTAGTTTTGTATCTGGTGTTAATGGATTATGATTCTTGTCCATAAAATAATTCTAGGAGGTTTTTTAGGAGTATGGAAATGCAATGTGACCACTTGAATGATGATTCATGATACATGTAGTTTGGGTGATGCTTATGTTTTTTAAAGGATTATTAGGTATGATATGTTCTATGGTGGGACGGTTGTAATGTACCGGGTTTTGAATCGGAAAAAACTCGGTAAAAATTTGATTTTTGGTAATTATGGATGCATCATTTTTATGACCCTGAATCAGAATGATAATGCTGGAGTTGGTGTGCTTAAAAGTGATTTTTTTGTGTTTGGTTTGTGGCTCGATATGTTTCATAGGTGTCTCAAGTAATTTCAGGAGCAATGGACTGGGGAAATCTAGTTTTGGAGGACCTACTAAGGGTGCATGGTTTGTTTCAAATTTTTTCACCAAAAATAATATACCATACAGCTTATTTTTAGTGGAAGAAGTATATTTCACATGTTATACACAGTTTTCCAAACCATGTATCTAGACCCTATGGTTACTTTCATGGGCCGTAGCCTAACACTATTCACCACATGATTGGCACACAGTTTCCAAACCGTGTTTCCTGCCCATGCATGGTTCCCTAGCTGCCCAGTAAGGGTGCACGGTTGGCACACTATTTTCCAAAATGTGCGGCATAAACCGTGCAAGATACCTTGTTTTAAATTTTTTATTTTTTAAAAACAAATAAAAATTTAAAAAATTATAATACTCATTCCCCCACTAATTTCTAAAACAATCCATCGGGTTTCCCCTTATAATTTTTTCTGACGAATCACCTTGATCCCCCCGACTTCAATGATTCAACTCAGATTTATACTAGTTCATCATTTTATATTTCCTTGTATGGATCCTTCATCCTTTTACTCCTAATTTTCATTTTATTTATGGTCTATCTATCACCTAGTGTAGTATGGATGATTCCTCAGTGAAATGAGTGATTTGATTTTTAGTTTTATTTTTGTTGTAGGTTGTGTAGAGGTTTTCCCAGGAACCATTCATGGAGATTCTAGAATCTGATGCCGATGTAAAAGTATTTTGGGTCCTCTTGGTTCATCATTGTTGATTTGGGATAATTTTTCTCTCTATTCTTTTTTTAGGGATTACAATTAGGTATTTTTTTTTGTATGGGTTCTTAGTATTTTTCTGAGGTGTGTTTTTTCTCACTACATTAATATTGATTTCCTATTAATGTTGCAGCGAAATTTGATCATGATTGAAGGTCTTCACCCAAATACATAGGTATGTATATATATATATCTCGTGTACATATTGCCTCATGGTGTGTGGAATATGTACACATGGTATGGGATATATATATAAATATATTAATGTATGTGCATGAGAGTATGGGTTGGTTTTGGGTTGTAGCCTCTAAATATGTTTAGTGAAAAAGTAGTTTGTCATAGTCTACTACTTGAGGTAGGGTCCTATTTCATTTGTCCATTATTTTATGTAATTAATTTATTAATATTTTATTGAACTTATCTAATATTCAATTAACGTATTATGGTTTCTTATATTAAATTTTTTCTCTGTTAGTGTTAATGAAATGAATAAGAGAGATAAATAATTTTTTGATAACAAAGTAATGATTTCATAATAAAACACCACCAGGATAGGTGTGTTGCCTTCATGTAAACAATTAGAGGTTAAACATTATTCTTTATTTGTTCACTACATTTAATCTTTTTTATTCTTCTTCCTTGGTTTGTAATGGATTGTTTTGTTACTTTTCTTATTTTTTTTAATTGAATAAACTACATTTTTAGTCGGAGTTTCCATGTTTGAATCATCCCTTATTCCAATGACTCGTCTAATTTCGAATTGGGCCCTTGAAACGTGGTTTCCATGTTATAATTACTTATATTATGTGGTTTAAGTAAATTTAAATAGGTAGAATAGAGTAATAAAGGTATTATTATTATTTATGGTAAATGAACATGATCCTTTATTAGCCCTGCTACTATAAAATAACATTTCCATGTTTTGGAAAATTAAGTGGGATTGACCTTAAGTTGGATGGATCATACCAAATGGAATTCGTAGAATAATATTTCTAGACATAATGATTTTTTTAACTTTTATTAAATGGTTTAGACGAAAATGTTCCTTGAAATAAAATATAATATGGCTAAAGAGATGAATGGGAGGCCCTTGCATCTTGTAATTAAATTGAATGTGATCAAGCCTATGTTAATGTTCTGATTAGAGTTATTATGATTGGTTACCTTTAGTATAAATGTGATTATGAATATTTATATATGAATGATATAGGATAATGGGGTGAATGAGAGGTTAACGCCTCACACATTTTATGATTTGACTAATTAAACCATGTATGTATGTGAAGACCAAAAGACGGTGATGGCACTTGGACCTCGGTTTGGGGTAGACCATGAGAGATCCCCTAGAATTGGATGATGTTGGTACATTATAATCCACTCAAATTTAGGCCTAATTTGATAATTATAAGATATGGTGATGGATCATTGTATTGTGTTATGGGTAGACAATGTGAGATCCCCTAGAATTGGATGACAGAGGCATGTACCGAACCACCCAAACATGTATCTAATAAATTATGGTTAGGATATCGCAAGGGATCTTGGACCTAGGTTAGGGGTATATTGTGAGAGTTTCCCTTGAATTGGATGGAATATGTATATCATGAACAACCCCAACATAATTCTAATGCTTGTAGTACAAGGCACTAAGGGCTATAGGACCTCGTTTAGGAGAAAACCATGTGGGCTCGACTAGAATTAGATAGCAGATGTATGTCCTGATCCAACCCAACACACACACACACATATATATATATTACTATATATATTGAAAAATATTGGACCTACCAACCATGTGATGAATCATGAATCATTATCAAGTTTCCATTAAGAACCTAGATATGTGTTTAATTATTTATTATTTCTTTTTTTAATCTAATATGACTAAAAACTGTATAAATTGTATTACACATGGTTGGGCATAGCACATTTTCTACCGACCTACTAAAATTCTATATCACACCAACTCATGTACCATTGGTGCCCAAGTAGACCTTCTTGTTCCAAGGACATTGGACAGTTCTTGTTATTGTATACTAGCACTAGGGGGTTAGGAGAAACGGACAGAGCTGGTTCTCAGGATGCTGAATGAGACTGCCGGTGGGGGTTTTCTACCTTTTCGTTATATTATAATGCATTGAAAATAATATTTAATTTTTTAATGATTTTATTTATATACTATTACCATTCTATGAATGAACATGTTTTATAAACTAGTGTTGAACTCCATTTTTTTAAAAATTTTATCATCTTTATTCTTCTTATTTTTTCATTTATTTTTACTACATCCATGACTATCTATTTTGTTACCAGATATTACCATGTTTCTTCTATAATAATAGGGTATCGTCTATCCATTATCATCTCCTAATAACCTCACTGGTGGTTTCCAACCTATTCTATAAGTGGAGATATTCTTGAGACCATGTGATTCATCGATCTGGTAACCGATCAATGGTATGCCAGGTCGGGATGTTACATACCTTTATGAGTTACATAAGTTTGCCATTATGCATCCAAAATTCATTTTTAAGGGAGGGGTTAGTATTAATTTTAACGACATAGGTTTCTATGAATGAATATTTCATGTAAGAAACCATTGATAACTTAGAAAAATATAGAGGGAAATATTTATTTTAAAGGGGATAGAATGGAATAACCGGATATTTTTTGGCTTTTTTCGGATTTAATTAAATATTTTAGATATTTTTCATTTCAGTAAACACAAAATAAAGATTATTTTATTTTAAATCACTATTTATGGATTTCATTATATGCAACATAAATTTAATTTTTCATTGCAAAAAACATAAATATTATAAATCTCTATATGGAACATCGAGGTCGCTTTACGTTACACATAAGATGATGTTTTTACCAACTTTCATTGGTGCACCTATTTTAAAACTAAATTTGGAAAATTTTATATATTGTATTTTTTATAATAAAATTCATTTTTTAATTATTAATATTAATATTATCTTATGGTGAATTTTTGGGATTATTCTGAGAAACTACATTTTTTGATGAATAATAAAAAATAGTGTATTTTAGTTAAAATACCCCTATTAGATTAAATAATTTAAATTTTTATCTAATTTAACAATATATGAATTATAAATATATTAATGCAATTCAGTTTAATGGAATCATTTTTATATTGAAATTAGAAACATACACGTATTGAACTTTAGATCGTTTTACTTTAAAAACCTGCTTTGTCACCACATCTATAGGATTAGCATTAAAATGGATTTTCCCACATCAATGAATTTAATACTGAAATAAATTAAATTATAATTGTTAATAATTATAATATTTTTTTCATAATAATATCAACTTAATAATTTAAAAAAAATATTATTGCAAGTGATTAAAATTAGTCATTGTGATTAAGGTAAGATTAAGCTTAATTAATGAAAAAACACCACCATAAGGACCACAATAACATGGACACTTGTACAAAGAATAATTAGATTCAAATTATTCAACAAAACCCACTATTGAATATAATTTTATGTTTTATTTTTACATTATTAAATGGAAGTGACCTATATAGAAAGAAATGTATAGAAAAAAGAAAAAAAGGGAACATTCCTTACCTTTAAAATTTTAAAAATATTGATACATGTACAAAACATCATATAAGTAATTATGTGGCTATACATTTTCTGTTAAATGCCTCAATGTTTTACTATTAATGGTTAAATTACTTAGCTTAGAAAACTAGATGCTACAATAAAAAACCCAAATAATATAATTGGGGAATCATAGATGTTAAGGAACCAAATTATTAAAATGAAAATATTTTATTGTGGTGTAGATTTGGTTCAACCATAATTTTATGTTATAGAATTTGTTATCAATTTTTGAGGAACACTAGTAAAATTAGACCTCCCATTATTAAATTTATTTTGTTATTTAAAATAGTGTCACTCCACCTCCACAATAAAATGAAAATCACTCTACCCCTTTCTCACACCATTCAAGCAACATTTGTAATGGCCCAGACCTGCCGGGTCCATTACTTTGTGAAAATGGGGTGTTGGAGGTGTTCCGGGAGGAAAAGGTGACTTATCCCCCAGCTGCTGCCTACCGGTAGTTCGGTCTACCGGTAGCTGCTGATTACCGGTAGCTCGGTCTACCGGTAGCTGCTGCCTACCGGTAGCTCGGTCTACCGGTAGCTACTGATTACCGATAGCTGCTGGCTACCGGTAGCTCGGTCTACCGGTAGCTGCTGATTACCGATAGCTCGGTCTACCGGTAGCTGCTGATTACCAGTAGCTCGGTCTATCTGTAGCTGCTGATTACCGGTAGCTCGGTCTACCGGTAGCCGCATCCTACCGGTAGATGGGTTTACCGGTAGCCACGGCATACTGATAGCTCGGTATACTTGTAGCCGCAGTCCAGCAGTAGCTCGGCTAACACTTTGCCAAATTTCTAGTTCTGTGAACAGTGTTTCTATCGGTGAGGTCCTATCGGTGGACTTCTATCAGTGAGGATCTATCAGTAGACTTGTGTTTCTATCGGTAAGGTTCTATCGGTGAGCTTTTCTTTCCTTTGCCAATTTTTTTAGTTCTGTGAATAGTGTTTCCAGACTTCATAAGAGCTACCGATTCCATACTTTGCCAAATTTCACGAATGAACAGTGTTTCCAGACTTCATAAGAGCTACCGATTCCATACTTTGCCAAATTTCACGAATGAACAGTGTTTCCAGACTCCATAAGAGCTACTGATTCCATACTTTGCCAAATTTTGAGTATGTGAACAGTGTTTCCAGCTTCGCAAATTTGACATTTTCTTTGACGTAAAATACTTCTAAAACCTTATTTTAAGGACTTTAAGGCCCATTCAAAGGCCATAAATCCTATATTAATTATTCCTAAGGCCGGGATGTTTTTCCTTGGTCAAACCGCGTGGGTTAATGCGATCCGTTTTTAATGGAGAATAAACCAGATCTTAAATTGTCGCCTCTCTAATTTTATTTAAAGGAACGAGATATCATTCTTCGTTGTTCTTCCTCCTGGTTCTCATCTACGAGACGCTAGAACCTTTCAATCATTCTCGTAGGAGTTTCACAATCAAACGTTACTCAGATCAGTTCTGCTCTGTTGATGCAACCAAGTTGTGTCGATCGTTCTTTGATATAAGGTATGTTTTATCATCGTTCCTTCGGGGATCAGCTTCTCTTCTTTTTCCTTCCATATTAGCATGTAATCTCCATGGTTCTAATGGGTTTTCTTGGGTTTGGTTGGTACTCTCGTACCGTGGCATCCTCTGGTGGATGCAGCTGTCGTGAGGAGAGGAGGACTGTGACCCGTTGTGTGGATAAAGGACGTCAAGAACTCTTCGATGTAGGGGATTCATGGCTTCTCTAATTGTGTATGTGCAATCGTAGAATTAGCATGATTTAGTCCTTTGGATCACAATGAAATTGACCTAATTAAATACTTGAACCGGATTAAAGGAATTGGTTGATCGCATGTTGTTACTTTGTACCGTGAGAACGGTTTGCCTCATGTTTTCCTAGATAGAGTGATATCTATGATTTTTCTTTAATTTGTTGATCGTTCATGATGGAAATTGATAAAGAACGTAAAGCCGGAATTATTTGTTAAATAATTGGCTAAAGATAAAGAGGCATGTTAATGAATCTGTTAATTCAAGATGGATTAAAGAACTATTAGTTCAATATTTTCAAAAGGGTTCTGAGTTACCCGCTTGCTTGTAAGGCTGAATGCCTTGTGGTTTGGAGCTCTGAGTGCTCATCTTGTATGAAGGCTGAAAGCCTTGTTAAAGGGTCGAGAGCCCATTTTGTGATCTTTGATTTCCTGCTGCTTGTGATTTGATGTGATCCTGGATGGCTGTTGTGATATGTGAAGGCATGGGGACTTGTGGTTGTGGCAGCGGATGATGCCTAATGTGGTGAGATGCATCGGTTTATGCATGTGGGTGTCGGGGAGGACACCAAGGATGATGGTATGAGATGAATGTGATGGTATGATGTTGGTGGTTTGATTGTTTATCTGTTTTACTTTTCCCCACTGCTCAAGGCAGATGGTTTTCCTTACCCTCTTTCCGAAAGAGGCGAAGACACGCGGGGTATGCCACGTGCTTTCCGTGTTTAGCCTCTCGATGGAGGATGGGTCTTTGCTCTTGCTATAGGCGGCAAAGACTCGATGGGTAGTATAACTACTCACCGTGTTGAGCCCTTTGTGTTTAGTAGCATAGGATGCTTTTCTAGAATTCCTGGGAATATGGGGAAGGTAATTCCATAATGAAAGTTTGTTTAAATGGTGATAATCCATGGGGATAGAGAAACTGGAATTTAATAGTGATGTGAATCCTAAAAAGGAGCAGTTTTTGAATGTGATGCCAATATAGTTTAATGTGGTAAATTGTTCATGGTTAAATAATGTTTAAAGAATTAATTAACGTACAGTGGAATTGATAAAATGAGAATGGAGTAATATAATAAAACTCTTCAAATGGTTGTGTGCTTATAGGATACCTAGTCTTAGAAGTAGCAGCCTGGAGTCTGAGAGACGTTAGCTGCAGTTGTGCCTATGACTAGGTAATGCCCATAGTGTGGTTGTGAGTTATATATATTCTGTACTTTTTGTGTTTCTATACGCTACTCCACCCTGTCGGTAAGGGCAACTGACACCCCTGGGATTCTGAGCCCTGGGGGGGTGTTTTCCCCAACATTCTGATGGGAGGTTGAATGGCTGACTACCCCCTTTGGCCCCGCTCTCTTCTCTTGGTAGATACTTGTGCCATGAGGCAAGCGGTTAGTTACCCCATATATGTGTGTAGAGGGCTGTAATGTCTTGTGGTTATTCACACACATATATTCTGGATATAGTATCCTATGGACTACTATAGGTGTAACGTGTATAGGCTGTGATGGCTTGAGGATCCTTACTCGGAGTATGGGCTGTAATGGCTTGAGGTATTATACCTGACATATGATACACCTTATGCGAGCTGTGGTGGCTCCCAGAAACTACCTGGTTACCTTTGGTTGTGAGGACGGTGTGGTGCTTCGCCCAGGTGTCTACGGGAAAGCCTATGTGGTGCACGAGGTGCAGATTGTGGATCTTAGCCCAGGTGTCTACGGGCAAGCCTTTGGAGAGAGATGCACAGGACGTATGTCGTTGGGGCAAAGCGGCAAACCAGTGGGGAAGTAGTAGCGTGGTACCCTTGATATTCTTTACTATATGCTATTTTCTTGTATGAGTTACTTGGTGAGAGTACCCATGGTGAGGTTGGGAACTTAGTATACCTGTTTAGGTAATGAGTTAGTTTCACTTGTTGTTCACGGGGCTTTAGCATGCTTTCTTTACTTTTGCACGAGAGGTTTGGGGAGGATCCTACTGAGTATACTGTTATACTCACCCTATGTATATACAAACTGTTTTTCAGGTCACTTGGAGCAGGTTGGAGATCAAGCTGGTTACTACTAGCTTGGGGTTGGAGGAGGAGCTGTTCGGGCTTGTGGTCGCTGCCGTTTTACTTTCTTTTGGGTACTTTTAGTTTTCCCTTTCAGTTGTAGTACTTTTGCATGAAATTTCTTATATGTACCTGGGTTTCTTTTATATTTTCAGTTATGAGTTGGAGTTGGTTGGAGTCTATTCTATCTCTCTCTTTTGCATGTGTTCTCTTAGAGGGTAATGCCTCCCATTAGTGTGTGTATTATACCCTCGGTGCTAGTCGCCAACCCGGGGCCTACTGGAGGCGGGACTCGGGGGTCATTATCTCCCTTCTCACATTGCCGGCCCTGGAGGGGTACACTTTGTGGGGAGGGGGTCGTGACAGAGTGGTATCAGAGCTCTGGTTGAGGGATAGGATGGAGTTTGGAGTTAGGAACAAGTGAGGATGCATGGGATGGTAGGTCAACGGTGTCATTCATGTTTAGAAAGTGGGGTTAACACTGGAGACCGGCAGAGACATAGGCGTTCAGGGCCCCCTATAATCTGTTGCACGGACCTTTATGTTTACAATGGCTACTAAACAAAGTGATACTGGTTGCAGGGTAGATACCTAGGAAAGGATCATGCATCATTATTCTTTGCACCTGTGTTTGAATGGGTAGACCTTGGGATAGGTAACCTAAAATTAATAAAACAAAATAATTAATTAATTAATGTTGAGTCTTCCATATTCCAGGCTTAGGAGCTCTAACGGTTGTTATTTTACAAGTATGGCTCCAGGTCGACGTCCTCGTCAGGTTTGCGCAGAAGGTGCCCAGCAGGCTGTTCCAGCAGATCGCCGCCAGGTAGAGGTTGACGAAGATGACACTTGGAGGAAGACACTACGAGAGTTTCAGCGCCAGAGTCTAAAGAAGTATGAGGGCTCCGTTTCAGATGCAGTCACAGAAGACTGGTTGGAGGAGGTCGAGATAGGCTTCAGTTTGATTCGTGATCGGAAAAAACACTGGGTGTCCTTGGTTGTGACGATGTTTCATGGATCAACGAGACAGTGGTGGTTCTTGTTCCTCGGGGATCGTGAGGAGTCAGCGATCTCATGGGAGGAGTTTCAAGATAGGTTTAGAGTCTAGTTTCTTTCATCGACTGCGAAGGCGTCCAGTCGCCAGGAGCTACTCACCCTTCGACAGGGGAGCTCCAGTGTTCGAGAGTTTGGAATCCGTTTCAGGAACCTTCTACGATATGCTTCAGACCTGTTACCAGATGATGAGGCCAGGGCGAGGCATTTCGAGGAGGCTTTGGGTCCAGAGATCCAGCGCCCAGTCACCCCATTTATGCTGAAGACATATCTTGAGGTGCTGGCGAGGGCAGAGGTTGTTGAGAGGACTTTGGCTAGGACCAGATCATCACGAGAGGGGAATCATCATGAGTCCTCACGATGCATAGCTGTGGTCCGGGGTTCCCGGTTTTCAGGACAGAAGAGTTTCCGTTCACCTGGGGGTAGGTCCCACCCTTCCTATCTCGTTTCTCCGGAGGTAGAAACTCTCAGACCTATGCCAAGGGATCAGGCGCTTGTTTTTATTATGGTGGTCGTGGTCATCAGCAGCGGGAGTGCCCGACCTTTCAGAGCAGTCATCGTCCACCAGGCACTCCACTCCAGGTTCCTCCGTTGAGGCTGTTCCAGCCAAGGCAGCAGCAGCAGGTTGCACCAGCTTTAGATCACCAAAGGGTAGATGGAGCAGGCAGAGGACAGCCCCATGACGCTCCCCGTCCTCAGAGAGCAGAGCGCGGCCGTGGTGGTGGTCGTCATCAGGGTCAGAGAGGCCGTGGAGGTGGTCGTGGTCAGCTTCATGCTCTAGCGTTACCAGCCCCAGGCGAGCCAGATGTCGTTCGAGGTACCCTTTGCTTGTTTTCTACCTTGGTGTATGCCTTGTTTGATTCAGGAGAAACACACTCCTTCATATCACCTACACTTGTCCATGCTTTGGGACTTGAGGTAGAGAGACTTCCAGTGCCCTTGGCGTTGACTACGCCAGTTGGAGGTCGAGCTGACTTGTTTGAAGTATGTAGAGACTGTGATCTAGTGTTGGGGCAACACCTCTCTTGGGGAGATTTCCTATGTTTGCGAATACAACCATATGATGTCATACTTGGCATGGATTGGTTGTATTCGGTGCAGGCTGTTGTGGATTGCTACAGGAAGAAGGTCGTTTTCTTTGATGAATATGGAGAGGAAGTAGTGTTTGTTGGTGAGAGAGATCCTCGAATGAGTTATAGACGAGTTTCATCCTTATCATCCATGATGGCTGGGATGATGCTGAGTTCTTCAGAGGTTCAACAACTGGCATTTCCTAGGGTCGTAGAGGAGTACCCTGATGTCTTTACAGAAGAGGTTGTATCCTTACCCCCTCGACGAGAGATCGAGTTTGGGATCGAGCTACAGCCAGGAGCGTCTCCTATCTCTATGTCTCCATATAGGATGGCCCCTTCTGAGTTACGAGAGCTACGTATTCAGATCGACGGTCTGTTGCAGTGTGGTTTTGTTCGGCAATGTGTGTCACCGTGGGGTGCACCAGTTTTGTTTGTGAAAAAGGCTGATGGAAGTTTGCGGTTGTGCGTTGATTATCGTCGCTTAAACAAAGTGACAATAATGAACTGTTATCCTCTCCCGCGGATTGATGGCCTATTCGATCAACTGAAGGGTGCAAGTTGGTTTTCAAAGATAGACTTGCGGTCAGGATATCACCAGATGTGTGTAAAGGATGAGGATATCCCGAAGACTGCTTTCCGTTGTCGTCATGGGCATTATGAGTTTGTTGTAATGCCATTCGGCGTGACGAATGCTCCAGCTGTTTTCATGGGGTTGTTGAATGCTGTGTTCCGTGAATTCCTGGACAAGTTTGTTGTGGTTTTCATCGACGACATCCTTGTGTATTCCACATCTGAAGAGGAGCATGCAGAGCATCTACGAGACGTTTTGGGAGTTCTTCGCCAACATCGGTTGATTGGGAAGTTGTCCAAGTGTGAGTTCTGGGCTCAAGAAGTTAGTTTCTTGGGACATGTTGTGTCCCAACAGGGAGTAGCTGTGGATCCTTTGAAGATAGAAGCAGTGGTGTCTTGGCCAGCCCCCAAGACCGTGTCAGAGGTGCGAAGTTTCCTTGGTCTCGCAGGCTATTATAGGAGGTTTGTGGCTAATTTCTCCCGAGTTGTGACTCCTCTGACATCTTTGACCAGGAAGGATCAAGCGTTCATATGGACTGATCAGTGTCAGACAGCTTTCGAGTATCTAAAGGAGAAGTTGGTAAGTGCTCCAGTCCTTTGTCTTCCAGCGGAGGGTGTCCAGTTTGATGTTTTCTGTGATGCTTCACATCTGGGGCAAGGCTGTGTTCTCATGCAGCAGAGATCCGTTGTTTCTTATGGGTCTCGGCAGTTGCGTCCCCATGAACGCAACTATGCCACCCATGTTCTTTAGTTGGCAGCCGTGGTGTTTGCTCTAAAGTTGTGGAGACATTACCTCATTGGCGAGCGATTTGTGGTTTTCACCGATCATAAGAGTTTGAGTTATGTTTTCTCTCAGCGGGACTTGAACTTGAGGCAGCGTCGGTGGATGGAGTTCTTGCAGGAATACAACTTCGAAATATCGTATACACCTGGGAAGGGAAATGTTGTTGCTGATGCACTGAGCCGAAAGTCACGTAGTGATGTTGTGCGTGAATCTGTTGATTCTTGGAGAGTGATGGAAGAGCTATCATCTTTATATATTGATATGGAAGAAGTTGGGGGTAGAGGTTGTCTTTTCCAGATGACGGTGCAGTCATCCCTGATGCAGAAGGTGGAAGAGTCTCAGTTGGGTGACCTAGAGGTGGAAGTTTGGAGAGACAAAGTTGTATGTGGTGAGGCCCCTGATGGTTGGTCGTAGGATGAACAACACCGAGTGTTGTATCATGGCAGGCTTTTTGTTCCCTTGGTGATGAGCGAGACGGTTCTTCGAGAGTTCCATAGTTCACCCTTGGCGGTACATCCTGGTGTGACGAAGATGTACCGATCCTTGAGGAGTCAGTTTTGGTGGCCTGGGCTGAAGCGTACAGTTGCAGAATGTGTGTCTCGATGTTTAGTCTGCCAGAAGGTGAAGGCCGAACACCGTGTTCCTGGTGGTCTTCTCCAGCACTTAGAGATTCCTCAGTGGAAGTGGGAGGACATCTCAATGTACATTGTTACTAGTTTACCTCGAGCTCCGGGAGGACATGATGCTATTTGGGTGGTAGTGGATCGTTTAACAAAATCATCCCACTTCATAGCGATCAAGGAGTCAAGATCAGTGGAGGTTTTGTCGAGGCAGTATCTAGAGGAGGTGGTGAGGCTTCACGGAGTACCTAGGACGATCATTTCTGATCGAGATCCTCGTTTTACCTCTAGGGTGTGGAGAGGTCTCCAACATGATTTTGGATCTCAACTATGCCTTAGCACTGCTTTTCATCCTCAAACGGATGGTCAGACAGAGCGAACCATCCAGACTCTTGAAGACATGTTGCGCTCTTGTGTTCTTGATTTTGGAGGTTCATGGGTGAAGCACTTAACCTTGGTAGAATTCGCTTACAATAATAGTTTTCACTCTACCATCGGTATGGCGCCGTTTGAAGCCTTGTATGGCCGGCCATGCCGTTCTCCGTTGTGCTGGACTGGGGTCGGAGAGTCAGCAATCCTCGGACCAGAACTAGTGCAGAATACAACAAATATGGTTCAGGTGATTCGTGAGAGGATGAAGACAGCACATGATCGTCATAAATCATATGCTGATCAAAGAAGGAGACCGTTAGAGTTTAATGTTGGGGATCATGTGTTTCTAAAGGTGACTCCCCGTCGTGGGCAGCGAAGGTTTGGTCGTGGAAGTACGCTTTCACCCCGGTTTGTTGGGCCTTTCGAGGTGTTAGCTCGTGTTAGATCTGTGGCATATCGAGTATCACATCCCCCTCAGATGATTCGGATACATGATCTTTTCCATGTATCACAGCTCCGTCATTATCTTCATGATGAATCTAATGTTATCGATTGGGGAGAGATCGATATTGACGATGATGCAACCTTCGAGGAGCGACCTGTGGAGATCCAAGACCACAAGGATAAGGTGTTGCGTGGGCGTTCTATCCCCTTAGTTCGTGTCCTGTGGCGACACGGTGGCATGGAGGAGAGTACCTGGGAGCGTGAGTCACAGATACGTGCTCAGTACCCAGAGTTGTTTAATGTTTAACTCTTTCCATGTAATGACGTTTCCATTATGGTTAGACCTTTCATGTTTTATTTATGTACCTTCGATGTGATGTTATGTTTGAATTGTTTGGTTATGGATTATTTGATTCCATACTCTCGGATGTCGTAGTTTTGTTCCATCTTTTGAACAACTCATGGTGGTTTTCCCCTGAGAGGTATCTTATGGGGTGGTTGTTCAGACCCCTCTTTTCTTCTGGGTTGGTTTTTAATTCTCGAGGACGAGAATGTTTTGAGAGGTATCTAATGTAATGGCCCGGACCTCCCTGGTCTATTACTTTGTGAAAATATGGTGTTGGAGGTGTTCCGAGAGGACAAGGTGACTTATCCCCCAGCTGCTGCCTACCGGTAGCTCGGTCTACCGGTTGCTGCTGATTACCGGTAGCTCCGTCTACCGGTAGCTGCTGCCTACCGGTAGCTCGGTCTACCGGCAGCTGCTGATTACCGATAGTTGTTGCCTACCGGTAGCTCGGTCTACCGGTAGCTGCTGATTACCGATAGCTCGGTCTACCGGTAGCTGCTGATTACCGGTAGCTCGGTCTACCGGTAGCTGCTGATTACCGGTAGCTCGGTCTACCGGTAGCTGCTGATTACCGGTAGCTCGGTCTACCGGTAGCCGCATCCTACCGGTAGCTGGGTTTACCGGTAGCCACGGCATACTGATAGCTCGGTATACTTGTAGTCGCAGTCCAGCAGTAGCTCGGCTAACACTTTGCCAAATTTCTAGTTCTGTGAACAGTGTTTCTATCGGTGAGGTCCTATCGGTGGACTTCTATCAGTGAGGATCTATCAGTAGACTTGTGTTTCTATCGGTAAGGTTCTATCGGTGAGCTTTTCTTTCCTTTGCCAATTTTTTTAGTTCTGTGAACAGTGTTTCCAGACTTCATAAGAGCTACCGATTCCATACTTTACCAATTTTCACGAATGAACAGTGTTTCCAGACTTCATAAGAGCTACCGATTCCATACTTTGCCAAATTTCACGAATGAACAGTGTTTCCAGACTTCATAAGAGCTACCGATTCCATACTTTGCCAAATTTCACGAATGAACAGTGTTTCCAGACTCCATAAGAGCTACCGATTCCATACTTTGCCAAATTTTGAGTATGTGAACAGTGTTTCCAGCTTCGCAAATTTGACGTTTTCTTTGACGTAAAATACTTTTAAAACCTTATTTTAAGGACTTTAAGGCCGATTCAAAGGCCATAAATCCTATATTAATTATTCCTAAGGCTGGGATGTTTATACTTGGTCAAACCACGTGGGTTAATGCGATCCGTTTTTAATGGAGAATAAACTGGATCTTAAACTGTCGCCTCTCTAATTTTTTTTAAAGGAACGATATATCATTCTTCGTTGTTCTTCCTCCTGGTTCTCATCTACGAGACGCTAGAACCTTGCAATCATTCTCGTAGGAGTTTCACAATCAAACTTTACTCAGATCAGTTCCGCTCTGTTGATGCAACCAAGTTGTGTCGATCGTTCTTCGATATAAGGTATGTTTTATCATCGTTCCTTCGCGGATCACCTTCTCTTGTTTTTCCTTCCATATTAGCATGTAATCTCAATGGTTCTAATGGGTTTTCTTGGGTTTGGTTGGTACTGTCGTACCGTGGCATCCTATGGTGGATGCAGCTGTCGTGAGGAGAGGAGGACTGTGACCCGTTGTGTGGATAAAGGACGTCAAGAACTCTTCGAGGTAGGGGATTCATGACTTCTCTAATTGTGTATGTGCAATCGTAGAATTAGCATGATTTAGTCCTTTGGATCACAATGAAATTAACCTAATTAAATACTTGAACCGGATTAAAGGAATTGTTTGATCACATGTTGTTACTTTGTACCGTGAGAACGGTTTGCCTCATGTTTTCCTAGATAGAGTGATATCAATGATTTTTCATTAATTTGTTGCTCGTTCATGATGGAAATTGATAAAGAACGTAAAGCCGGAATTATTTGTTAAATAATTGGCTAAAGATAAAGAGGCATGTTAATGAATCTGTTAATTCAAGATGGATTAAGGAACTATTAGTTCAATATTTTCAAAAGGGTTCTGAGTTACCCGCTTGCTTGTAAGGTTGAATGCCTTGTGGTTTGGAGCTCCGAGTGCTCATCTTGTATGAAGGCTGAATGCCTTGTTAAAGGTCCGAGAGCCCATTTTGTGATATTTGATTTCCTGCTGCTTGTGATTTGATGTGAGCCTGGATGGCTGTTGTGATATGTGAAGGCATGGGGACTTGTGGTTGTGGCAGCGGATGATGCCTAATGTGGTGAGATGCATCAGTTTATGCATGTGGGTGCCGGGGAGGACACCAAGGATGATGGTATGAGATGAATGTGATGGTTTGATGTTGGTGGTTTGATTGTTTATCTTCTTTACTTTTCCCCACTGCTCAAGGCAGCTGGTTTTGCTTTCCCTCTTTCTGAAGGAGGCGAAGACACGGGGGGTATGCCATGTGCTTTCCGTGTTTAGCCTCTCGATAAAGGATGGGTCTATGCTCTTGCTATAGGCGGCAAAGACTCGATGGGTAGTATATCTACTCACCGTGTTGAGCCCTTTGTGTTTAGTAGCATAGGATGCTTTTCTAGAATGCCTGGGAATATGGGGAAGGTAATTCCATAATGAAAGTTTGTTTAAATGGTGATAATCCATGGGGATAGAGAAACTGGAATTTAATAGTGATATGAATCCTAAAAAGGATCAGTTTTTGAATGTGATGCCAATTTAGTTTAATGTGGTAAATTGTTCATGGTTAATTAATGTTTAAAGAATTAATTAATGTACAGTGGAATTGATAAAATGAGAATGGAGTAATCTAATAAAGCTCTTCAAATGGTTGTGTTCTTATAGGATACCTAGTCTTAGAAGTAGCAGCCTAGAGTCTGAGAGACGTTAGCTGCAGTTGTGCCTATGACTAGGTAATTCCCATAGTGTGGTTTTGAGTTATATATATTCTGTACTTTTTGTGTTTCTATACGCTACTCCACCCTGTCGGTAAGGGCAACTGACACCCCTGGGATTCTGAGCCCTGGGGGGGTGTTTTCCCCAACATTCTGATGGGAGGTTGAATGGCTGACTACCCCATTTGGCCCCACTCTCTTCTCTTGGTAGATACTTGTGCCATGAGGCAAGCGGTTAGTTACCCCATATATGTGTGTAGAGGGCTGTAATGGCTTGTGGTTATTCACACACATATATTCTGGATATAGTATCTTATGTACTACTACAGGTGTAACGTGTATTGACTGTGATGGCATGAGGATCCTTACTTGGAGTATGGGCTGTAATGGCTTGAGGTATTATACCCGACGTATGATACACGTTATGCGAGCTGTGGTGGCTCCCAGAAACTACCTGGTTACCTTTGGTTGTGAGGACGGTGTGGTGCTTCGCCCAGGTGTCTGCGGGCAAGCCTATGTGGTGCACGAGGTGCAGATTGTGGAGCTTAGCCCAGGTGTCTACGGGCAAGCCTTTGGAGAGAGATGCACAGGACGTATGTCGTTGGGGCAAAGCGGCAAACCAGTGGGGAAGTAGTAGCGGGGTACCCTTGATATTCTTTACTATATGCTATTTTCTTGTATGCGTTACTTGGTGAGAGTAGCCATGGTGAGGTTGGGAACTTAGTATACCTGTTTAGGTAATGAGTTAGTTTCACTTGTTGTTCACTGGGCTTTAGCATGCTTTCTTTACTTTTGCACGAGTGGCTTGGGGAGGATCCTACTGAGTATACTGTTATACTCACCCTATGTATATACAAACTGTTTTTCAGGTCACTTGGAGCAGGTTGGAGATCAAGCTGGTTACTACTAGCTTGGGGTTGGAGGAGGAGCTGTTCGGGCTTGTGGTCGCTGCCGTTTTACTTTCTTTTGGGTACTTTTAGTTTTCCCTTTCAGTTGTAGTACTTTTGCATGACATTTCATATATGTACCTGGGTTTCTTTTATATTTTCAGTTATGATTTGGTGTTGGTTGGAGTCTATTCTATCTCTCTCTTTTGCATGTGTTCTCTTATAAGGTAATGCCTCCCATTAGTGTGTGTATTATACCCTCGGTGCTAGTCGCCAACCCGGGGCCTACTGGAGGCAGGACTCGGGGGTCATTATCTCCCTTCTCACATTGCCGGCCCTGGAGGGGTACACTTTGTGGGGAGGGGGTCGTGACAACATTGTCTTGTAAAACATATTTTCAAATAGTCTCTCAATATTGCACCATCTTCTACTAAGCCCCTTATTGGCTAGGAAGCAATCTAAGGTTGTCGTTTGGCATAAACCAAAAGGAGTTACTAGATTAAGTAGTAACATCTTCCTTAAAACTCCTTTAATTTATTTTTATTCTCCACACCCTCGAATATTCTTATTCCATGCATGTATAAAAATACTATAATCCTCAATATAATACTTTTTTATGATGGTTTAGAATACAATAACACACACCTCCTTCCAATGGGTAATTCACATACTATTTACTTGTACGGTGATATCCCACCTCAAAAAATGATTATTGTTCATTTTTACGTTAGCATATATCATGGTTAAAATTATGATAGAAAATTTATTTATATATGTTATATATTATATTTATTATTTATTTATGTTTATGTACTTATTTTACAATCTATATATTTATATATTCCATTTTTTAATATCTTCGTTTGAGGAAGTGTGAACTAACACCCCCACAAAACGATGTGATTCATTCATAAAATACATGAAATTTATTAATGATGGATTTAGTGAATATATATGACAAATATGATAAAATAATGAGATATATATATATATTTATTTATTTATTTTTCATTCCTTCGTACAACACGAAAATTAAATAGAAATAGAGTTCATGCAAATACATGGCTTTCCGTCTCCATGAATAGTGTATTTTGTTTCACATATCAATATTTTATGGATTATAATAATAAAACTATACCTAATATATATTTTATTTAAATAATTTCTTACCTTCTGGAAATCATGATATAAATATAAGGACAAATGGTATATCAATTTAGGACACATGTGCATAACAAAGCTGATATCAACTAAAGTTACACCTAATTATAGAATTGTTAACAAGTTAGTAATATAATCCATAAAAAAACCATATATTATATTATAAGAAAAAAAATATTCCTATGATAGGTTTGAAATATAAATATATTTATTATAAATGTTTTTTGAATGAGTATGAAGACATTCAGGACATGTGTTAAGGGGATTTCTTCACAATTTTTTTTCTATAAGATAAATGCATTATTCACCAACCATTCATTTTTTGTGGGTTGTATAGAACCCATAGATATATTAAATGATTATTATACATATATTTTTATTGTATTTACATATCAGTTTTATTACCTTTCTTTCATGATGTTTATGTTGGAAATGTTACCAAAAGATTAAGTTAGATTTTTCTGAGTTTACCTTCATTAAGACACATGCCATGTTATACACCTATATTTTCATATGAGGTGTACCTACTGAATTTTACATGTTATATCATAAATATAATTACATTCATTATATTTTAAAAATAATGGAATTTTTTGTTTCATATATGGGGAGTATGGTTCTGATTTACCAAGTGGTAAGAGTTTACTAAAAAAATCTCATCATTTTTTGAGATTGTTTATGTTTATGCTTCCATTGATGAAATATTATGATAAATCCCTCAAGATAACTCATGAATATTCTTATCTAATTCTTATTCATGATATGTCATTGTTTTTGTTTCATTTTTATACTATTTGTTATATAATATAATTACAAAATTGTTTTTAAAAATTATGAATTTACAATGTATTCGATCGAAAATCAATGTTCCTTCAAAACCACGTTATTTAAAAGTTTTTTCAAAAATTATTGTACCCTTCTCCTAAAATATTTAATAGAATTTTTTAAACTTTTTTTCTACTAAAAATAACTTAAATGGAATCATCTTATCATTTTCCGGTCAAGAAAATTTTATAACCTTTTTATTGTGCAAAAGAAATGTTATTTTTTACCTTGTACAGATGGTATGTATTTACACATAATCTTTTCATTGAAGATTTATTTTCATTTTAAAAATCAAAATTATTAATAATTTTTTCTAAATTAAAATTTTAAGGAATTTTTTTTCAAAATGTTTTTAGAATTATTTTTTATGTTTTGAAGGAAATATTATTTCACAATGGATTGAATCATTTGTGATATGTTTTCAAAGTATTTCCAAAGTATTTTAAATTAAATAATTTTAAAAAAATTTCTAAGGTTTCTTTTTAATATTACAAATGTTTTTTAAAAGAAAAAAGTTTCTAAAATTATTTTATGATTATTATATAATTTTCAAAGAAAATTGATTTCAAAATAATTTGAAGCCTATTTTATTAGTTTTCATTTTATTTTGTTTCAAAGTTTTTTTAAAATGGTTATATATATTTAAAATAATTTATCAACGATTAAAATATATATTCTTCCACAAATTTTTTTTAAATATATTCCAAAATTATTTTCCATCTAAAATTTCATTTTTTGATGCTGTTCATTCTTTTTTTGGAAATGATTTAAAGGTTAATTTCATATTCTTTCATTGAATGGGTTATAATTAATGTTATGGTATTTATGAAACCCTTTTCACATTAGAAATTTATATTTTTATGAAATCTTTTTCCCAATCACATATTTTTATTTTGATGAAATGATTATCAAACCTGTATCATTTTCCACTTGTTATGATATGTTAACATGTTTATAATAACCAACCCAGTTCACGAGTTATGATATGATATTGTTTTGGAACATGTATGTAGAGTTTCATTATAAGATGGTCGGACCTATATCTCCCACCAAGACATTGGGTAATGATTTATATCTCATGAGATGGATGGGGATGAAATCAAAAATTAACTCAATTCAGTATTACCAGGCTCAAATGAGAAATAAACTTTTTTGGTATTATAGGGCTAAAACAAGAAATGATCTTGGTTCAGTATTACAGGATTTGAATAGTAAATGAACATGATTTAGAATTGCATGACTATAATGAATATTTAACTTAGTTCAGTAATACATGTCAAGAAATGGGTTTAAACTTAGTTCAATAAAAGAATTTTTCCACTAAGATGGTGTCGAAATAAATAACTTGACTTCTATGTAAATTTATATATATTTATATGGTTCTTCCAAAGATCCATGTTTTATTTATATATTATTCTTTTATGGATAATGTTAATTAGTTCCTTATGATTCATGTACTATGAGATTTCGGTCTTTCTTATTATCTCTAATTTGTTGGGTATTATCTTAATATATTGGGCTCATATTCTATACACATTTGTTCATGTTATTCTTATGCATTTAAATTATTTTCCATTACAAGGAATTTGATCTCAACCCTTTTGTATGTTTTATTTCCCCATGTTATGATGAAAAATTAATGGGATAGATGCTAAAGATGGAGATCCTTGTGGGAGATATTAAAGAGATTTCCCCATGATAGAAGATATTTTTTTCATGTTTCTTATCAAAACTAAACTATTATGCTCCCAAGCCACGTATTTTTTTGATTTACCTAATATTCATCTAAAATGATGAAATATTCAAATATGTTATGCCTCGATCTCTATAATTATTTAACTAATGAAACATTTAATTTAATTGTTAATTTTCTCATTCTAAATTTTTAATTATGTAATTATTTCATTTTAGATATCTATTTATTTAATACACAATAATTATTATTATTTATAATTCATATACAATATACTACATGGATTTAATTTTAAAAAAATAATAAAAATTATTAATTTTTTTAAAAATTACACATTTATTTATTTTTTTATATATTTTTTTTCGTGACCTTTACCAGTGCTAAAAATGTTCTGATAAAGGGTTCCATTTATCATTGATTAAAAATAATAGATGATAATGTCAAAACTTTATCATCTTGAAAAATATAATTCTAATTGATGGTATTATTTATTAGTGAAAAATAAATGAATTGATAAATGTTACCCTTTATCAACGCTAAAAATAATAATAAAGGGTACCTTTCTGTCATATTTACAAAAATCCCTGATATAAGGTACCTTTTATCTATGCTTGTTTTATTTTTCATATAGGTCAGCAATTTTACAAGCTGATTTTGTAGTAGTGACCAGATATTATAAAATCTAGATATTAATTTCGACTCATATTAAACAAATACAAGTTTCATAAGTGTTAATTTTTTTTATTATATATCCATGTGAGTGTATATATATACATATTCTAACATAATTTAATTATTTATATAATAAAATTATATTTGGATTATTTATTAATTTAATATATATTAAAAAAGTTTTTAAATTTAAAAATTTATTTTGTTCTCTAATAAAAAAAATTCAATGATATATTATAAAAATAAAAAAAATTAATCTTAAAGCCTCATAAATTTTAAAAAATTGGTGTTTTATAATAATTTCCAAAATATATATATAATCTTACATAAATAATTTTTTCTACAAATAAAAACTGACCGATTTCCATCAGTAAGAACTAATAAAAATAAAAAATATAAAAAATATTAAAATTCTACATATAAATAAAATAACATTTTCCGCTAGTATAAAATTTTACTAACATTCACATATTTTAATTATGATAATTTTATATTTATTTAAAATATTAAATAATAATATGAAAAAAATTATAAACTATTTATATATAATGTAATGATTTAAATTATTTAAATTCCCAAAAAATAAACCCAGTTCTATTAGTTATTTTTATTAGTTTATTTTTTAACAAATCAAATTACTATAAATATGGATCTATATTTTAAAATAGATAAAATTAAAAAAATTAGATATTATAGAATATATTATTAATAAATTCATGTATATTAACTAAAATACTTACATAAAAACATGATGAATAAATGTTTCTAAAAAATATCAACTATAAGGATTCAGGAAAATTCAGAGAGGGGAATGATAGTATGTCGAAGAAGAGCTTGATGAAGAATCATCTAAGAGTGAAGAAACAATCAGATGAAAATGAACACGATCCAGATTCATCGGTTATGTGACTTGTATAGTCAGATTTAGTAGAGGTGTGTAGTAGTAATCTGGTGAGAGTTAGTAATTATTTTATGGGAAGGGTGGGGGAGGGTTTGTCTCTAAAATTCAACCAATAGACTGTCATATGTGTTCATGCCACACAAAAATATTTACGGTTATTTTTTTATATTTTTAAAATTTTAGGTTATGTTTTTTTATTTTAATCTTGGATGGTTGAGCATCAAATGAATTTATGCTAAGTGATTTCAAGGACACATATAAATAAATTAACATTCAACCTAGATTTTCAATTCATTTTACTCTCTTTGTGTATTTTTTTGTTCTGTTTAAATAAATAACAAATTTTTTTTACAATACTAAATTTTAAAATACATTTTTTTGGTTTGATATATATATATATCTATGTATATTAAATATTATTTAAAATAATGTTTTTCTAAAAAATTAATTTCTTATTTTTATCTGATATATATATATATATATAATATTAAAAAAAATTAAGCACAACATAGTCATTTGGAATTTACAACATTTATTAAATTTAAAAATATAACTAAAGGCCTCATCGATGACACCATTATATCGGGGATGGAACATTGACATCCCTTAGGGATTTCCATAAGTATGTGTATGTATGTGCATGCATGAGTCTGTAATGGTATATATGATTTTGTGTATACTTGTGTGGACATGTGTGTTTTTGTATATGGATGTATATATTTGTTGTTTATGCAAATGTGTATTTGTATGTGTATCTGTATTAGTATATTTATGTGTTTGTGTATGTTTATGTATATGATTTTGTATGTCTGTATGTGTATGTGAATGTGTATGTGTATGTTTATGTGTATGG
This sequence comes from Viscum album, assembly GCA_963277665.1. NCBI lineage: Eukaryota > Viridiplantae > Streptophyta > Magnoliopsida > Santalales > Viscaceae > Viscum > Viscum album. Next base: position 2,078,884,797 of record OY728140.1, read on the forward strand.
GTACGTGTATGTTTATGTGAATGTGAATGTGTATGTGTATGTGTATATTTATGTGTTTCTGTATGTGTATGCCTATGTCAATGTCTATGTTTATGTGTGTGTGTATATAATTTTTTATTTGTATGTGTATATTGGTGTAAATGAATATGTGTGTGTTTTTGTGTGCTTGTAATGTGTACATCTATTTATTTATTTAATTTCATTTTTTCATTTTAAATATTTTTTTTATTTTTATGATTTTTGATATTAATTCATTTTTATTATATATTCATTTTTCATTTTTATAATATAATAAAATTTGATATTTATTTATAAATTATTTAATAAATATTCCCCTAAACAATTAAAATTATATTTTTCAGTTTTTTAAAAAAATATCATGTAAAATTAGTAATTGATTTGCATATACAATCAATACAATACATATATCAATAATTAACAATAATAATTTTATTGATTTGTTCATTGTTATTTATTTTTAATGTCTTTTTAATTCATATAATTAATTTTATATAATCATTTATTTAAAAAAATTGTAATTTATTCAATTTTAGTTATTTATTTTTTTTATAATTTCTCATTTTATATTTATTCAATTTAAAAAATTATTAAAATTTTATATTCTTTAAATCATTTCAATTTTAACTTTATATATTTTGATTTACTATGTTTTAATATATCCAATATGTCTTCATATTATATTATTAATATTCACTAATTTTTTTTATGATGTTTTATTATTTTTAATATGAATGAACATTTGACAATTTATTTATTTAAAATTATTTTAGTTTTACATTATTAGAGTTAATATAATTAATTTTTAATAATTTTGTTTTTAATATAATTAATATTATTTTTTTTATTTTCATCCATTTTTATTTTTTGTAATTTTTGTAAAAAATTTACGACTTCAATTTTTTAAATATTATTATCATGTTTTCAATTTAGTTATTCATTTTAACCAACCAATCATTGAATATTATTTATTCAATTTTTATTTTTATAATTTTTTCATATTTTTTTAATTTCATCTGTTGTGAATATTTATGTATACCTGTTATTTACAAATTTTTTTCATTTTCAATTTTTGTTAATTTAGGTGATTAATATTTAATCATTTTATAATTTATGTTTTAATATTTTTTAAATGTGTAAAATTTATATAATTTATTTACATAAAAAAATTATTAATATTTTTAAAAATATAAATAGTTGTTGTATATAATTTATATTAATTTCAGTATTTTTATTATTTATTTATTCATTTTTAAAAAAACTCTATGTGTTTAAAAATTGATGAGTTAGTCTTACAAATTAAATTTTTAATTTTTTTTTCTATTATACTGATTTTTATTTATATATTTTTAATATAATTTCAATTTAAATAATTTTTTAAATTTTATTATTAAATATATATTTCATTTTAATAATTTTTAATATTAACGTACAATCAATTAATTAACACAGTATTAATATATATATATATATAATATTCTTTTAATATATCAAAATAAAATATGTTAATTTCTATTTAATATATTTCATTTTTTTAAATATGTTTGAAATATATAATTTATTTATTTAAATTTATTTTAGAAATTTAAATATATAATACTATTAATATTAAACACTTTTGTAATATATATGATTAATATTATTTCATTATTATTTCATTATTATTCATTTTTATGTGTTTTTAATTTATGAATCTATTTTATTGAATTCAATTTTTATTTAATAGTTTAGCAATTTACTCAGATTTATTATTCATTTCGAATAATCAATCCTTAACCAATATTTTTTAATTTTTAATATTATTCGTAATTCATTCATTTTTATTAATTTTTACATATATTTTCTATGATATTTTAATATTTTCAGTATGTTTATTATTTATATAATTACTTTATTTAAATTCATTTTTAAATTTTTTTTGTAATTGAAATAGTTAAAATAATGATTTTTGAAAAAACATCAATTTTTATCATAATTACTTTTTAGGTATTAATTTTTATTCATTTTTTATATTTTTCTAGTATTAGATCAACCACAGTTAAAAATTTAATTACTCAGTACTGAAACATAAGTTTGTTGAAATTACACATTGCCCACTGATTTTTTAGTGTGAATAAAATTTTCTATTTATTAGTGATCTGAAAGAATTGGAAGAATTTGTATTTTATAGTGATTATATTTCCAAAATTGATAATATAATATTTCATAATTAATTTTCAATAAGCAATGATTAAAATCATCATCCATTTCATAAATAAACCCTAACATATCACTTCTTCCTCATGGCATAATGATGAACTTTCATAACCGAAGCTCTATTATACATGATGCCAATTGTTTCAGACAAATGCTTTAGAAAACCAGATGGTATTAAATTTAGAAATTAATTTTAAGACATATCTTTAAGTTTTTCATGTGTTTTAAAGTTTTTTGTTTATATTCCCTTTATCATTTATAGTAGATGAGCTCATCTTTTTAACAAATTTAACCGTAAATCTAGTGATGTGATATTATAAGATATTCAGACAATCATTCATGTGACTTTCATGATAATTTATAGGAAATTGTCACTTATTTTTTTTAACATATCTTCCCTTATGATATTTTTTACATATTAAAGTGTGTAAAAGATGTGGTATGGTTTTTTAGGGGTCTTCATAGGTGGAGATGAATCAAAAATATAGAAAATTTGATACAAGCCTCATTTAGTATATTGGATTTATTTTCAAGAAATGAATGAATTATATGAATAAATTTTATTTTGTGTTTAGGACATGAATAATGTTCACAACGTTACATATTAGTGACACAGTGAACTAGGATTTAGGATTTTAAGCCAAGGTGATGTTTTCTTTCACATATCATTCATTCCAAAATCTCACATCATAAACAAATGAATGATTTAAAAAATTATGTTCACTGATATAGATAAATTATTCTCCATTCCACAAAACCCTAGTTCTTCAACGAGCAATTTTTTGTTATCCAACTCCCTCTGAACTCTTTCACTTGTAATTCTAATCCTCATTTGATTGGTTTTCAAGTATTTGGAATGTTTGATCGATATCTTCTTATTTCATCCTCTCCTCTTGGTTTTGTAAGTGGATATAGGTTATATTTTTGGGTTTTATTGATCATATTATGATTATTCTGTAATCTATTCAAGATACATTGATTGATTGTCTTACGAAGGGAATTTAGCTCATTTTTCATGGTACGACATGTCAATATTAATTAATGTGTTCATAAAACTTATTGTATGACCTATTTTATTTTTGAATCACGATTTTTAGTTATTTAAAATAGTTTTATGTTCCTCATCAAACTTTCTATTGAATTCCCATGCTTTCGAGTGTGTGGGTCAGCTTCTGGAAAATGGGTTTAAAAAACATGAGGGTGGTGGTTCTATATCTAGCATATCTTCTCAAAAGCATTAATTCATTCCATTCCATATTTTTTAATAATTTAATTAGAATGATCCTTGAATTTATTATTATCCATTTGAAAAAAATTGATAAAATTATATTGTCACAACTTTTTGTTAGAACAAATGAGTATTTAAAAGCATAGTGAAATAGATCTTGATATGGGTATTTCCAAGAATATTTTTGAAGAAAAAGGTTTTTTTTATAAATGATTGTGAAATCATTGTAAAACTGTTGAAATTTATTTTATTTGTTATACACATGGTATCCTTGTGTTCCTAGGTGGAGGTTTCAATATTTTCTCCATTGAAATTGTACCGAGGTTCACTTTCTAGGGTTCTCCTCTGTAAAGTCCCAGAAATTACGTGATTTTTTTTCTTAAATACACGGGATTTTTATGAGACCATGAAAATTTACAGTGCATGATTCTGAATCCCATTGTGCCTGGAATAATTTTCAGATGATTAGTTCGGGTACATTCAGTAAACGTATCAGTGGGATTTTATAATTTTTGAAATGGTGCTCGGAACTAAAATCTTAGGTTACTGTTGAACTCACAGTGTCGGCATTCTCTTTATAAGACTTTCACCTCGATGGTAGTTGGTCGGGAATAAAAGTTAGTTTTTGGATTTTTATAAACAATAATAATAATAAAATAAACTGCACAACACATTATTTTATTTTAAGTTTCCATGTTTGTGATTGTTGGTTAATACCTCCACTTGGGAGTTGGAGGTGGTACCTCCACACCCTAACCTCCCATGAGAAGTTGTGGTGGTCGGGCTCACTCGAATTTAACCACCTGCTAGAGGTTATGACATAGGGACCTCCCGAGACCATAACCTATCATTTAAATAATAGGTGTGGGGACTACCCGACCCCTATAAATGGGATGAGAGTATAGCCTCTCAACTCTCCCTCATTAATGAGGGAGAGCCTCTCCACCTCCCCTAGTATTTGAATTTGTGCCAACTCCCAAATTAATGTGCCAACCTAATGAATTAAATTGGAGGAGCCTTTCTAATTAGTTGAAAATTTTCAATTTTGTGCCAACGATTAAAATAAAAGACAAACTATTATTTTGGGCACTTTCATTCTGGTGGAAACTTGGGAGAGGAAGAGAACTTATAGAAACATATCCTCTCCAATGAAGAATGTCCCTCCCAAAAAAGAACACGAAGAACTCCGGGGACGATTATTCGTTTCCTTTCATCTACCTGGACACCTACTGACCTACCCTCCAGAACGTCAACGAGCTGCCAATGCTCGGGATTTGAGACGTTCAGTGGACGCGATGAACGACAAACGACAAACGAAAAATCAAAAGGTTGGGGGTTTATTACATTTTGAAGTTGTACCTATTTCTTACATTCTTCAAAGGATGATAAGGGATTGATGCGGACGTATTTTTGATCATCTACTTCTCAAGATGAGCCAAATGATATCTACTTAAACGCAGAGGGTATGGGCCAACCTAACATGGCTTGAAATCCTCCGTCGATCTCTCTCTTCTTGTGACGTTCTACGGCATGGCGATGTACCAACTCCGAGGTGATGGAGGTGGCAATGACAAAGGTCACACTACCTGAGGCCTCTAAAAATTGCGTCACCGGCCCGCGTCAACCATAGCTTTGCCGAATCGGCATGCCTGTGCCCCCCCCCCCCCCCAGGCGTGCTGCCCGGTGCCCAGGCCACCTGCCTCCAGCCCTCTGTTTCCCTGCCCAATGCACCCGCGGCCTACCAGGCACCTGCTGCGCCCTTCCCGGCGCCCTCCAGGGGCCCCGCAACCGGCCCAGCCCCAGTGGCACCCTTCCCGATATCCTACCACACGCCCCAGCGTCCTGGATGGCACCCCGCAAGCAATCCCGCAGCCTCCCAGCACCATTTGAGTCCTGTCCGGTGCCCCCGCGGCCTGCCCAGACCCTGCACCCCCCCCCCCCCCCCTCGCGGCCTCCTGGCGCCCTGCTGCGCCCTGGCCGGCACCCCAACGGCCTTCCCAGTGGCCTACCCGTGCCCCCACGGCCTACCCAGCTCCCTGATAAGACCTTCCAGGCCGCCCCAAGCCGGCCTCGGCGTCCGCCACCCCGAAACGGTCATCCCTGAGCCGGCCTCCGCGCAACCCACGTGCTTTCAGCTGAGCCGACATCCTGGCTCCCTCACACCCTCCGGGCCGAGCCGTGCCAGGTTGTTCCCTCGTAAAACATCGGGCCAAAATGGCCCCGTGCACGAGCTGAACCCC